>JAHRHZ010000092.1:1523290-1641004 GCA_024137785.1 Ginglymostoma cirratum | reverse complement strand
TGATCAAGGGTTTAGGCCCGAAACGTCAAGTTTTCCTGCTCCTATGATGCTGCTTGACCTGCTGTGTTCATCCAGCCCCATGCTTGTTATCTTGGATTCTCCAGCATCTGCAGTACCTTTTATCTCTAATTTTGTGCATCGCCTCTTTCATTTTGTGTCTGCCACCTCTGTTTACACTGTTACTGCCAATAGCTTTGAATAACTACCTGTTGCAGTAGCATGTGGAATCGTACGCCTCACTTGCTATTTTTCTTTCTGCAGTTTTACATGGTGATGTGTATCATCTATGTGCTCTACAGTGTTGTCTGGCTTTTCCTGTTGGCTTGTTACTGGAAGGATTTGCTTCGGATTCAGTATTGGATTGGTGGGGTCATCCTGCTAGGGATGTTGGAGAAATCGGTCTTCTATGCAGAATTCCATACAATCTCTCAGCAAGGAGTATCAGGTAACTGGCCAAGCTGATGATGTAAAGTTATTCACTTTGTTAGCTGAAATAAAAATGCATTAATACTGGATTTAGGTGGTTGGTGGGGAAGATGTCAGCCACTCTTGTTTGACTGTGACATTGCAGGTATCTGGATGGGGGAAGCTTTGAGCTTAGCTTGAGCCCTGTACAATCCTAGCTTTCTGGCATTCATTGTGAGGCAGTTCATAAAGAACGTGGGCAAGATGTTCGTGGAATGCCAGTCCAATGGACTAGCATGAGCCTCCAGTTACTTTGGGAGCAAGGGGTAAAAGGGAACTTCGTTTAAAAAAAAAAAAAAAGTTTTCTTGTTTTCAATCCCATATTTTGAGAATATAATTTAAGATTCCAATTTGTTCGTAGATATATTTCAGGCTAGAACACAGTTAATTAATAGATCTACTCTGCCACAAATTAAATCCAGTTCTACTTTAAAACTCTTTTGCAGTTCATGGTGCAGTGATTTTTGCAGAGCTGCTATCAGCTGTGAAACGTACCCTTGCCCGGATCCTGGTCATTATCGCAGCACTTGGCTACGGTATTGTCAGGTAAGATATGTATTTATTATTTCTTCGGTTACAGTTTGGTTGCCTTACGTATTATAAATTGCATTTTCTGCAAAACTGAATTATGTGATCTAGGGTAATCTCTGATACAATCCTCAGTCTGAATCAAATTGCTTGATTATGGATGCGTACCAATCAGAACTGTGAATTCACAGCTAAGGGAAGACCAGGACTGGGAAATCCAGCTAGAACTCCGTTTTCCAAATGCTGTGAGTGACTGTTGGACATAGCATGGTTCGGGTCATAGCTTGGTAAATGAGCAATAAATGATGGCCTAGCCGTCAATGACCCCATCCCACGAATGAATAAAAGAAAAAGTTGGTAGCCTCTAAATTGTAAACTTGCAGCTTCAAGGCGCACTCCAGGTCTTTGAGTACCAAATCTGGAATACAGTTCACTGCAGTACTGAAAGAGTGCTAATAAGATGTTAAACTGAGGGCACCATCTGCCATTTAGGTGGATGCATTGATTCTAGCGCCACTATTTATGGAGAAAAGCAGGTGAGGACTGCTTTGTATGCATTACAATACTGCAAACACTGGAAATCTACAAGGGTACAAAATACAGGAAGTATTCACACCAAGGAGCCTGTATCGCAAGAGAAATGGTCAATAATTAAGGTTTTTGATGGTATTTTTAACAGAATTGGGTGAAGTGCTTGATTTGCACTTTGTGAGGTCCTCAGGTTGGCATAGCCACTAATCAAGAGGCCAGCTCTTTCAGACAGCTAATTATCACAAAGTTATGTAGAGTAATCATGAATTGAGAGGTAGGAAGCTAGAATTTGTTAGTTAAAAATAAGGAAGAGTGCGTGGTTTCTTTTTAAGAGGTAAAGCACTTTTCTAAGCTTGCGTGTCAATTGGCTGTGTGGTTGGAAACCTTGGGCTTGTTTTGACGTTTTGGCAGCTAGCTGGAATCAGCTAATTAATTTAAACCAAGCACCTAGCGATTGAAAGGCACTTGAATTCAAGTCTGATAGTTTTGACAACCTTGGAACAATGCTATTGTGAGAAAATTGATATCATTCAAGGTCTATAAGGAGAGGGTTTTTGAAGATCAGTCTGACAGCAAACAGCCATCTGCGAAATAAGCGTCTAGCTCTCACAAGAAATCACTAAGGTCTCTAAGGAAGCAAGATCTATCCATAAAAGGTACCACAGCACTTCTAGCTGGCATCCTGTCAGAAGACTTCAGAGAAAACATCCCTGACAGCCAGATCAGTGAAAGAAAGCTGTTTGATTTGAGAACAACAGAAGAAAGGCGTGTAGACTTTGAGAGACTAAGTTTTAATTTATTTTCTTATTCCTTGGATTTATGTAAGTGGGACTAGTGTTTATTGAACAGCACACCAGTAGAATTTAGTTCAGTTAGGAAATAGTAGTCAAGGGGGAGTTGTTCAGTTTGTTAATAATTCTGTTAATTTATTCACTGTTACGGATAAATAAATAGTTACTTGTTATCGATAACGTGAATATCGGGGATTTTCTTTCACTTAACTGCTCTTTTTAATAAATTATAAAAGCAAGGCGAGCTTCTCTGGGTGTTTCCGGTTTAATTATTAGAAGGAACCTCTAATCCCGCCATAACAGTCTGGGGGCTTGTGTTTTGGTTTAATTATCAGAGGGGTTTGAGCTCCCACTTTATAACACAATCAACGTTTAGTGTCTAAGCTCAAACAGAAAGAGTAGGTTCCAACGTGGTAGCTAGTTCCTCTCAGCCTCACTGGATCTTCCTGACAATTGGCTTCTTCTAGGCAGTGGAAGCTGTCCAAAAGCAGTTGAATTTTTGTTTAAAAAATCTGAAGGCAAGCCATTTCTGCTATTAAAACAACATAAATGCACGTTTTTAAACAGACCTAGGCTGGGAACCACTTCGAGTCAAGTCATTGGAATTGGCCTGCTGTACCTGTTGTTTTCATCAGTAGAGGGAGTCCTACGAGTTGCTGTGGTAAGAACATTTGCTGAACTAGAATTGTTTTGCTCTGGCAGCCTCAGCACGTTTGTTGATTCGTGTGACTTTTATTTCAGAGATCTAGTCAAGAGCAAAAATTGCCTTTTCCAAATGACAGTCCTTTTCCAAGGCCAGATATGTAATTGGCTCAGGGTATCTGTAACCCGCAGTGGAAACCGGTGTGTAGTTCTAGGTTCTGCAGAGACAGACTATTTACACGCTTCTCTGAAGCAGAAACTTACAATTGGCCCCAGTTGAGTACTGCGCTCTTGACAATATCAAAGCAACATTATGAAAGAAGTAGTATGTTTGATTCCTGTTTACTGCTTTGCAGTAGCTGTGCTAAATTTTGATCATCTTCCCAAGGAACCAATCCCACCCCGTCCACTGCCCTTGCCACCCCCACACATGCACTCTCATCCCCACACTCATCCCCACACTCAGCCCCCCCTCAAACCCCCCATACACACCGCACATGCAACGTCCTGCGCGCACCCACGCACATGCTCAGACCCTACGCACATGCACAGACCCTACGCACACGGTAGATGTGGAGGGGGTGATTTTTTTTTTTTTTTGGCAGGAGGTCTGTGACCAGTGGTTTTCCACAAGGATCAGTGCTGGGACCTCGGTTGTTTATGATATATGCCAATGATTTGGATCAACGTGTAGGTGGTCTGATTAGTAAGTTTGCAGATGTCACGAAAGTTGGAGTTGTGGATAGTGAGGAGGAATATCAAAGAATACAACAGGATATAGGTCAGATGGAAAGTTAGGCAGGGAAATGGCAGATAGCATGTAATCTGGGCGTGTGAAGTGATGCATTTTGGGAGGTTAAATGCTGGAGGAAAGTTTACAGTAAATGTCAGGATCCTTGGGAACACTGATATACAGAGGGATCTTGGGCTCCCTGAAAGTGGCAAAACAAGGATATATGATGGTAAAGAGGGTGTTTGTCGCATGCCTGTCAGGGCCTCGAGTGTAAAAGTTGGTAAGTCGTATTGCAGCTGTCTGAAACTTAGGCCAGATTTGGAGTATTGCGTGCAGTTCTGCTCTCCACACAACTGGATGGATGCAGAGGCTTTTGAGAGGGTGCAAGAGAGGTTTACCAGAATGTTGTCTAGATTGGAGTGTAATAGCTATAATGAGAGGTTGGACTAACTTGTGGTTTTGCTAGAACATTGGAGATTGAAGAGTGACCTGATAAAAGGTGTATAAAATTTATAACAGGCCTAGATGGGGTGAATAGCCTGAGTCTTTTTCTTAGGGTGGAAATATCAAATAATAGGCAGAATGTGAGAGGGGAAACGTTTAAGGGAGATGTGCGAGGAAAGTTTTTTTTGCATGGACTGTTTGGTGCCTGGGGAAGTGGTAGATGGAGATTCATCAGCAAAGTTTGAGGCATTTAGACAGACACATGAATAGGCAGTTGTTGGAGGGATACAGACAATGTGCAGACAAATGGGATTAGTTTAGAATGGCAGTGTGGTCAGCACAGACATGATGGGCTAAAGGGCCTGTTCCTGTGCTGTACTGATGAGTGCTGAATTTGGAGGAAGTAGAAGAGAGCTGGTGACACAGATAGGATCTTTCATGCTGCAATAATTAGTATGCTCTTGATGTACCGCAGTATGATGTACACTGCAGCATGTCAAGTCCTCTTCAACAGCACCTCCTAAGCCTGCAATTTTCACCACCACGGAGGGCAGAAGCATCAGGTACATAGGAACGCCACAACCTATTCTCCCCTCCAAGTCCATCTCTGTGCAGGTTAGACATACCACATTCATCATTTGAATTACGGAAGCTCTAAAAGAAAATCTCCTGACCACTTTTTGTAGGGCAATTAGGAACGTGCAGAATGTTACGTGCAGTAACATTCAATTAAATTTATGGTGCTGCACTTGGATTATGTGGGATCTGGAAGGGACAATATTTACGAGGTGAATGATGGTATTGCTGCTGCATACAGACCCAGATTATTGTTTCTCTGGAGCTCTTTCAGCTGTACACAAAGTTTATTACTTGGGGTACTTGAGCTGTTTGTAACTCAATCTGGAGTTTGTTGTTTAATTGGAGTTTGATATTGAAAATTGCAATGTGCTGATACTTGGCAGTTTTATGCAGCACCAAATGTTTATCTTGGTTATGGTACAATTAGAAACCTGCCTCTAGTAAAAATTGATACTGTATATCACAGAAGTTTATCTATACAATGTGTTAACCTCCATCAGTGTTAACTAGCCTCTTCCAGGGTCACATACAAGTGCTAAACTTCACTTCTGCACTTTCCTGTTGTTGCAGCGAGACTCAGGAGGTTTGTCTGCAATATCTGACAACCCATTGGTATGAGGTAGAGCATTGCTTACCCCTCGAAGTGAAAAGCAGCTAATGCATTTTGTGCAGTATATGATATAGGATTCATTATGTTACTATGCTAGTTATTTTAATGAATGATATTCCTCCGTAGGAGCACTCTACGGCAGCCATGACCATCTGTGAGATTTCTCTTGCGTTGATAGACTCCTGTATTGTATGGTGGATATCCTTTTTGCTCGCATCCCCTCCCTTGGGTTTCTTATTAGCTTCTGATGAGTGTTGCCATTTGGACACAATGTGGTGGTTGCTGAAAATCTGCCCATTCATTTAGACTCCAACCTATAAATGTGCAATGTGATCTTCTGGCCAGAAGTGATAGTTAATCCAAGAAGTGTGATTGCCTCCTGAAACAGTGTTCAGGTAACTCCCCCTGTCACTGATGTGCCGCAGTGTTTGAAGCTCAGACTCCAGCTCATCAACTTTGAGGCAGAGTTCCTCAAGCAACCAACACTTGCTACAGTTATGATCAATGAACTTCAATGAGTCCAGAGTACCCATATCATGCAGTTACAATACATCAACTAGCCTGGTATTTTAACTTTAATTACTTACTTCTAGAATTGTTTTTTAAACATTTCTTCATACTACTCTTTAGTTTGTAGCCTGTAAATATTTTCCATATTTACCTTCAGTCTGAAAGTAACCTGTTATAGTCAAATATGTAGCTATCACCAGCCAATGAACTTGATTTATCCATGAAGTCATCCTTTTGTGCTGTGCCCCTGATCATAGACTTCAGTTTATCCTGTTGAGAAAGACCTTACAGACTATGAGCCAAAAAAAGCTATCAAAATGAATCTTTTCACCTCTACACCAAATTCCCATGCTGCCTCCAAATTTCCTGAACATCTACTCACTTGAGCTGTGTGTCACTTCAGATGCGATCTCTCCTTCCTGAGTGTACAAAGCTTACTAATCCAAATCCATGCCTTCGTCACACCCGGGTGACCCTTCCTCTCGAGGTGATAGGGTGATGCCAGCAGAAGGGTTTGGAGAGATGTGGCCCAAATGCAGGCAAGTGGGACCAGTTTAGTTTGGGAACATCGTTGATGTGGACTAGTTGGACCGAAGGGTCTGTTTCCATTTAAGAATCATGTAGCATGGAATCCCAGTTACAGTGTAGAAACTGCTAAAGTGTAGGGATTTCCAAAACTCACTCATCGAAGCTTTACTTGAAAACTTCAGATCTTGGGGATGAATCTCAAATATGGCTTTGGGATTGATGTGCGTGTTGGGACTGCGGATGGGGGCGAAGGGAACCATGTCATTGGGGCGTGAGATGTCAGTGTTGCACATACAGAGGAGGTGTGGGCACTGTCAGTGTCATACACTTGGGTAGGGTGAAGTGAGGTGTCTTCATGAGGTGAGGCTGAATGGAGTGCTGCAAAGGGGATTCATGTTTCAAATTTCTAGCAGTGATGTCCATTCAAAATATCTGTGCAAATTGGTAAGTTTTGTTTCTGTGAAATGATGAGGTGCTTCTGAATTTGAGCTGGTGTCAAGGGAGATAGGAAACAGATTGAATAAATTGAGAGAGTGGAGAGAATGGTAGGTGAAATTTAATTACTAATTGTAAAATAGCATAGCCAGGGTTGAAGTGAGAAGAAACCTTGGTTAACTGAATAAACCTGCAGTACCGTTGTAGTCAACAGAATACTAAGTTTTATTTCAGAGAGCTTGCAGCCAGAAATGGGTCTTTTGTCTGACAAATCTAAGCTGATACTTATCCTCCACTTGAGCTAATGACTTAACCTAATCCTGTCAGTGTAGCTCTAATCACTTCAACTGTACCTTACTCTAACCGTATCACAGGTTTTACTTAGTATTTGGAAAAGGAACGTAAGATGAAGTTCTACTCCGACCACCTTGAAATTTGCATATATTTGTATCACTCAAATGATAGAAGCAGTAGATCTTAAAGGGGGTATGCAAAATAGTTGCAGCAGATTAGCAGCAGCTTGTATTATCTACAAGATGCACTGCAGATATTCACCAAAGCTCCTTAAATAGCACCTTCCCAACACCACCTAGAACCACTACCATTAGAAAGGCAAGAGCAGTAGATAAACGAGAACATCACTCATCATCCCCTCCAACTCATACACCATTCTGATTTGGAAATCTGTCACTGTTCCTTCAGTGTCACTGGGTCAAAATTCTGGAACTCCCTTGCTTAATGGTATTGAAGAGCACACAGACTGCAGTGGGTCATCAGAGGCAGTTCAAAAAAAAAAAGAACCTGACTTCAAACTTTAAAAGGGTCAAATCCGTGACAGTAATGCAGATCGGTCTTGTATCTCGTTGGCACTGGCACATAAACTTCCAGCACAAGATTGGGGCAGCACGGTGGCTCGGTGGTTAGCATTGCTCCCTCACAGCGCCAGAGACCCGGGTTTGATTCTACCCTCGGGCCACTGTCTGAGTGGAGTTTTCACATTCTCCCCGTGTCTGTGTGGTTTTCCTCTGGGTACTCTGGTTTCCTCCCACAGCCTGAAGATGTGCACGCTGTGTGGATTGGCCATGCTAAATTGTCCGTAGTGTTCAGGGATGTGTAGATGTGGGTTATAGGGAGATGGGTCTGGGTGGGATGCTCTTGAGGGTCGGTGTGGACTTGTTGGGCCGAAGGGCCTGTTTCCACACTGTATGGATTCTATGAAGATTGCTGAATTATAGTGGCAGCGCCAGAGTTTTTTGACAAATGTGAAGCTGCAGTGTAAAACTGAGACAACTTTGCATTCAGAATGGCTGTTCCCAAAGAGATTCTTGCCTGCTGAGAGATTTATGTGATGCCTTTGCTCCAACTTCTACGTACCCTGTGTGTCTTTTTCTGTTTGTTAGAATCGGATGATGTAGTGCTGCTGGCTGCTATTTCCCTTGCTCTACTTGACTCTTCATTCTGCTGGTGGATATCCTGTTGTTGCCTGATAAGTGGCTAGTACACGTTGATCCTGCTAGAGAAAAAAGTAATTTTGGCTTTTTTCCAAGAATTTAGCGCTCTTTCTCAGAGCATCTTAAATGCCAAGAGCCCAAAAATAGCTACAAGCATTAAAGATTCATCTTCTGTGTAGTGGCAAATCTTTTGATACTTTACAAAGTCCAAAAATCTATGTAGAGACTCTCTTCAGACAAATAGTGAGCACTTTCAAACCTCAAGTTGAAGAAGGTGTTTGATATGCTTGTCTTTATTGGTCAGTGCATTGAGTATAGGAATTGGGATGTCATGTTGGGGCTGTACAGGATATTGGTTACACCACCTTTAGAATACTGTGTTTAATTGTGGTCTCCCTGCTATAGTAAAGATGTTCTAAATTTGAAAGGGTTCAGAAAAGATTTGCAAGGATGTTGCCAGCATTGGAGGGTTTGAGTTATATGGAGAGGCTGAATAGGCTGGGGCTATTTTCCCTTGGAGTGTCAGAGGCTGAGGGGTGACCGTATAGAGATTTATAAAATCATGAGGGGCATGGATAGGGTGAATAGCCAAGGTCTTTTCCCCAGGGTAGAGGAATCCAAAACTAGAGAGCATAGGTTTAAGGTGAGATGGGAAGATTTAAAAAGGACTTAAGGGGCAACTTTTTCATGCAGAGGGTAGTGCATGTATGGAGTGAACTGCCGGAAAAAGCGGTGGAGGCAGCTGCTATTACAATATTTAAAAGGCATCTGGATGCATAAATAGGAAGGGTGAGAGGGATTTGGGCCAAATGCTGGCAAATGGGCTGAGATGATTTTAGGATATCTGATTGGCATGGACGAGTTGGACCGAAGGGTCTGTTTCTGTGCTGTACAGTTCTATGACTCAGTGATGTATCCCTCCAAATTATCAAAGATTTGAAGGGTGCTATGTAAAGGGACACATTGCAGTTCTTACTACCTGTCAGGACTGTAGATGCTGGAGTCCGAGACAACAGCGTGGAGCTGGAGGAACACAGCAGGCCAGGCAGCATCAGAGGAGCAGGGAAGTTGATGTTCCAGGTAGGGAGCCTCCTTCAGAAGAAGGGTCCTGACCCAAAACGTCAACTTCTCTGCTACTCTGCTGCCTGGCCTGCTGTGTTCCTCCAGCTCCACACATTACAGTACTGTTTAAATTATTAACTGTTCCATCAACAAAGCTTGTATTTTCTTCATGGTGGGTTTTGAGGGGGCCCTATTGTAACAACAGTTTGAAGTAATTTTCCATGTAAATTGTGACAGGCCATTGCAGATAAATGTGGTGTTCAATTATATTACTCAGTCGTTGGCTGCCAGACTTTTTTAAAAAAAAAACTATCCCTGATCTTCACCCTGGTACATTCAAATGTACTCCACCAAATTTGATTGAAATAGTAGACAATGTATCTTGGATTTTTAAAAACTGTTCAAATTCAGAGATTGGAGACCAAAGTAGCCCAGGTTTGCTGGTGTTGTTTGCTGTTAAACCCCTTCTGCTTAGCCAGATTGGTGAAATGCAAAGTCTTAATCTTGTTTGCCCTGCAGCAAAGGTGGATAACGAGGAGATAGAAGGCAGTTTCTCACAGATTTGAGTGGTAAGAGGAGATTCAAAGGGAGTCATCCCACACCCATGGGCTGTTCAGAGGCTGTAGGCTATTTTGTTCAACCTCTGGGTCCTTAAAAAATTAAGTCAGCATGGGTCTGAATATTCCTTCAGTTGCATACAGCAGGCTGAAATGGTACTTGCACATTAAATCATCCAAAAGTCCAAGAAAGCACTTTCTTAATGCTTGTCCTACTATAATTTTAGTATTGGCTTAACTATGTTGTGAAATATTCCCAGCCAAGTTAGATGTCATACTGTACATTAGTGGGCACTTTGCTGAAGTGTCGCTGTCTATATCATTTAGGGGCGTCTGAGGAAAACTGCGTAATTTTGAGTTTCAGTTCTACTTTTCATCACTCACTGTTCAGGAATCAGGAAGCCATTCTTCAGAGAAACACTGCTCTGGGAAGAGACCATTTTGTTCATTGTGCACCTCCCTACCAGATCTAGCTGCTGTGATACCACTTCCTTTACCTGTTAAATGTTGTGATTTGTGTCAGTATCTAATTATGGTAAATCAATGTTTTCAGAATTACGATTTGATGGTTACAAGTCCCACTTTTTAGTGGAATCCTCTATACTTGCCTTCTGTTTTTTAAGATTAAACTTCACGAATCACCATCACTTAATGTGATGGAATCTTTTCTTTTCTTTCTTTCACTTGCCACCTTTGGTCCTGATGTTTTGAAAGTAGCATAAAGCACTGGAGTTGAAAAAAAATCCTCCTAGCTTCCCCTATCCCTAGTAGCAAATTGTCACTTATACTGAATTGGTTTTCCATTCTGAACTTTCGAGGCCTTTCCTGCAATGAATCTTTCACAAATGATTGCACTCCATTAACGGATTTGCCATGTTTGATTGCACGCGGGTTAAATTCTGTTCACAAATGTTTTTGTGACTCAGATGAGGGACATGCCTAACCAAAAAAAAAATCTTAGAATTTCTTTGGAAAAGGGATTATTTTCCTTGACCATCCGCACATCTTCGTGAGCCTGTCACAGACAATGAAGCAACTGAAACTCCGAAGATCTCTGGTGAAACTCTCATTGTACCGGCACTTCACCAATACTTTAATCTTTGCTGTTTTTGGTAAGTCTTCCATTCTTACACAACATTTAAATTGTGGGTGTTTGGGAGCAGGGTGGGGTGGGAATGGTGAAGAGCAATGTTTATAGATGTGCATTAAATTTCTTGAAATGCAGGTTTCCACCTCCCTGCCCTGAATTGTCAACAGCAGTTGTGCAGTTCTTTTGATCAATATTGGTGATTACAGGCAGATTGGTTCTCATTATGAATCCAGCGTTGGTCTAATGTTTTAGTCAGTATCTAAGAAAACAAAAATGTAGTGTAGCTAAGATGGCTGACAGCGCAAAGCTAGATGGGAGTGTACATTGTGAGGACATGTTACAAAGAGATATGAAGTAGTTAAGTGAGTTGATAGCAAGGTGACAAATAGAGGTATAATCTGGGAAAGCTGAAGTTATTCACTTTGGTTATCAGCGGTTGAAATTCAGACTGTTTTTTAAAAAGCATGGAACTTGTCAACGTTGCTCAGAGACTTGAGTGCACTGTGGCAGATAAAGTTATCAAGAATTGGGATGGTTATAGCATGTTGGCCTTTATCGCAAGGATCTAGACTACAAGAACAGGGAAGACTTGCTGCAGTTGTATAAGGTTTTGGTGAGATCATACCCTGGATTACTGTGTGCAGTTTTGGTCTCCAAACCTACAAATGTATTCCCCTTGAAGGCAGGGGGAGTTCACTAGATTGATTGCTGGGATAATAGGATTGTCTTATGATGAGAGATTAAGGGCAGTGCTTTGGAGGTTAGAAGGAGGGGAATTTAATTGAAACATGCACAATTTTCGAAGGGCTTATTAGAGCAGACACAGATATTTCCTCTGGGGAATCCAGACCATGGAAGCATAATCTCAGGATAAGGATCCATTGTTTAGGACTTCAGTTAAAAGTTAGAGAAGGTTGTGGATGTGCCATTGTTGAGTATATTATTGCAGTGAGAGTTTTTTTGATCCTAAAAATTAGAGAGATGGGGAATGAAATGGGGCAGGCAATGATTGTGTTTGGTGCAGCAGGTTTGAGAAGCCATGCAACTTATTCCTAGTCATTTTGTTTTACACTGCATGGCTCAGACGTGCATCTTAGCTTGATCCCCAATCTCTGCACATATCAGTGGATTGGCTCAATGATCTAATTTAACATTCAGTCACCTTGGCTTGGAGGCGGTAGTCAGCCACAGTTCTATCCTTGAATGCCATGTGGAGATTCCAACTGGATAGTTTGTAACCCCTATCCTGATCTTGGCTGAAATACCTGCTTGCAGAAATATCCTTGCTAGCTCTCCCCACCAATATTCATCAACTCAGACAAACAATGTGATTGAGGCAAATGAGGTCTGTCACACTCCTCTGCCCCAAGATAAGTGCTTTGAGGAGAGATGGTGAGCGTGGGATTTCCATTTCTCCTATTGCCTCCAAAAGCAGTCAAATTTGATGCTCATTTTTTCCTGAAAAGTTGTAACCTGTGATTTGATGAAGTAGAAGAGATCTGTGGGGCTTTATTTGAGGATGGGATAAGAGTAGAATTATATTGTCAGCTTGCAGTTTATAATGTGCCTTGCATATTCAAGCAATAAATTACCCGATTATCTTTCAGACTTGGACCCATTATGGCTTATTTTAGAATGGGTATTAAAATGTTGTCCCAGCCCATGTGCATACCATAAGCTCAGCAGACTAGCTCAGAGAACAGAAATCTCATCCAACCTGTTATTCCTGAATATGTTTGAGAGTAAAATGCTTCTCAAGCAGCATCACAGTTTTGTCTTGTAGAGTTGGAAGATAAAGCTTCACCTCTGGCAGTGTTTGTGCTCCCTCACAGTATTGGATTATAGGTATCATTGGTAGGGAGCCATAATACATAAACCACCTGCCCATTAGTTTGGGGAATAGTTCATGAGCCAGTTGAGACCTTGGAAGGGACCCCTTGAGGGTCACAACAACTATGACAGAGGTTAGAAAGGGAGAAGATGATGTACAAGTTTTGTGTGTGCTTTCTAAGGTCATGTCTTCAGACAAATCACAAAGCTTTGATCTCCCACTTCTTGTTTGTCTTTGGCCTGATGTAAATGGAAAGTTTTTTTAATGGTAACTGCATCACAAGTGTTTATGTTCTTTCTTCAGCTTCAGTGATTTTTATTATCTGGGTGACTATGACGTTCAGGCTTCCAGCCTGTCAGTCGGTGAGTAAATAGCACCATACAGTGTTTGCGTCGTGAGTGTTAGCTTCCCTTGTGTTTCGGACTGATTGTTCTCCAGAAAGGGCAGGAAGCCTGTTTATAAGGCTGGATGAATTATTAACGGTGCACGTTTGCCAATGGTACATCAGGCCACCACAACTAACTCGGGAAAGGATCATGTTTCAGGACCATTTACCCAGCTATAGTACTTAAGAAATATCTACCTGTTTTCCCTGATCCCATTGTCTTAATGAGCAAGTATCATCACTTCTCAGAAGGGTTTCTGTTCTACTGGTTTGTCAGACGCATTAACTTGGTGGCGCACACTCTTCTGATTTGAACTTTATGGGTTCAAACCCACTTGATGATTTAAACACAGGATTCAATCTCATGTGGTGCTAAAGATGAGCTCTGTTTAATTGGAGGTGGCATCCATAAGTTTAAGTCAAGGTCCCAGCTGTAATATGAGAATATGAATATGAATATAAACTGGGATCTAGGCTTTAAAATTTTCAGTTCATCCTAGGCCAGTTCCAAATTTCTGTTAGCCTTTTCTGTGAAGAAGTTTTTCTTATTATCATCATTACCTACTCAGTCGGTCAAATGGATCAGTGCCTTATTGGAAGAAGAGGGACTTTACCTGTTATTTCGGTCACAGTTCCTCCTAAACACCACCAAAGTCTGTGAATGGTTACAGCACAGAATGAGACTGTGCAGCCCATTATGTTCGTGCTGGTTCTCTGCAAGAGCAACCTGCCTTGTCCCCACTCCCGCACCTTTTCCCTGTTGTGCTGCAGTTTTTTTCCCCTCCAGATAATTATATAATTCTGTTTGAAGTTATGTATTGAACCCTCATCTCACTCTGAGGCAGTCAATTCCAAATCCTAATCACTTTCTGTATAAAAATCAAAGAAGACAATATTTTGTTGAAGCATTCCTTGCATTTATCAGGACAGCCTGCAAGAATTACCAAAGTTAAGGGAATAATTGTGATTTTGTCATATGACAATATTTGTTAAATAACCTTGAGTGCCAGCAGAATTCTTTGCACAATCCGTTTTGGACCGTCAGTTGGCCTTGCAGCATGGCACGCCAGCATGACCTGGAAGCTCCATAAATTAATGCATAGAAGGAAACATGTACACATTCTTCCTGTTTTAGCTCCACAAAATGGGTAACAGGCATTTGCTAGTTTATTTTTCAGGGTAGTGTCCTAACCAGTCAAGAGTCGAATTGCCTGCTCTGAAGTCTAAACAAAACCTGGCAGTTAATAGTCAACGTTCATTAATTGATGCATTCTTATGGTAGTCCACTTGCCAACTAAGTAGCTGTCCGTTCTCATGAAGTGTGAATGTTGGCTTTCTCTTTCACTGGTATTCTTGCAAAGTGCCCTGATAGTGCCAAATGAAAAGATGGATGGTCCTTACTGTATGATAAGTATTGCAGCAAAATGAAGTGAGCTAAGTTGGTGTGGACTTGTTGGACCGAAGGGCCTGTTTCCACACTGTAGGGATTCTATGATTCTATGATCTATGTTCTAAACTTCAGAATCACAACCAGCATCTTGTAGTATTATCTAGTGAGCAAGTTGGAGGGCAGGCAAATTTGCCGTAGCCAGTTAGTTGTTGTGCTTGGTTTAAAATTGTTATAATTGACTGGTGCATTCTTCATGGCGATTTATCTACCAGAGTTCACAGACTTACCGAGTTGATACATCTTTGGTATTCTTGCTCAATGTCCTGGTGAGTGCACGACAAAAGACTTCGAGGGTCTTGTCTCAGTAAATATTAAAATAAATTAATTGGTCATGCATCTGTTTGCATGTAGCACTTGAGGCAGAATGCCCATTGCATTTGTCAGGTGTCTGCCATGACTTCTTTGAATCTTGCAGTGCAGTATATAAAGGAGTCTTTATTTATTTTGGACCAGGATTGGAGGGAGCTATGGATAGAGGATGCATTCTGGCGGTTTCTTTTCTCCATTTTGCTGCTTGTCATAATGTTCTTATGGAGGCCATCTGCAAATAACCAGAGGTAGGTTTCCTGTTATCTGTTGTTCACGGTCCTGTCACTGGCTTGTTAAATATCAGAACTTTGCGGGGCGGAGGAGGGCGAGCAAAAACCACAAATATTGATACTGTTTAATGTGAGGTTTTAAAATCTCGTGCGACACTCTGAACTTATTCCCTTCTCCCCTGATTTGCATCCACCTCCACTGTTGACCTAAGCATTCAGCCATGTGCCGGAAAACTTTAGATTGGAAGAATAGAATCTAAATCTGCACAGATTAGAGGTTCTTTTAACTGCAAACTGTATGAAGACTTCGATCACTATTTGAACTGACTCTATCAAATGCACTCAACCAAAACTTTAAACTGTCTTTTTCAGTGCATAACGCACTTCATAGAGTCATGGAGGTTCACAGCATGGAACCAGGCTCTTCAGCCCAACTCGTCCAGATCACCCAGTTTTTGCAATTAAACTGGTCCCATTTGCCTGTGTTTGGTCCATATCCCTTCATACCTGTCCCATCCATGTACCTGTCCAAATGTTTCTTAAATGTCAAAACTGTACTCCCCCTTCACCACTACCTCCGACAGCCTGTTCCAGACACTCACCATCCTCTGTGTGAAAAAAAATTACCCTCTGGGCCGTTTTGTATCTCTCTCTCTTCTCATCTTAAACCTATGCCCCTCTAGTTTCAGATTCCCATACCCTGGGGAAAATCTGTTGGCTATCTACCTTATGCCTCTCATGATTTTATAGACCTCTACATGGTGTATCCTCAGTTTCCTATACTCCAAGGGGATAGGTCCCAGCCTTTCCATATAATTCGAACCTTCCAGGTAGCATCCTGGTAAATCCCTTCTGCACTCTTTTTTTTTATTCTAGTTGAATAATATCCTTTCTATGATAGGGTGACCAGAACTGCATGCAGTACTCCAAATTTGGCCTTAGCAATGTCTTATACAGCTGCATCAAGATGTCTCAACTCTTATACTTAATGCTCTGATCAGTGTTTGCACAGTAGGATTGCCAGAATGTTACTAGGCTAAGTGAGTCAGTTAACTGGAGAAAAGAACTGCTGGGATAATCCTTAAAACCACAAAGTTTACATGGAGATTTAATGGAGAGATTTGAAATGCTGAGAGATTTAGAGAGTGAAATCAAACTGAAACTGACTCCACTGACAAGGGTCTAACCAGAGTACAGATTTAAGGGAAAAAGTCTGGAAAAGGTAGTCAGTGGAATGAGATATGGTCCAGAGTATGCTGCTTGGAAGTGTGATGGAAGCAGATTAAGTGATAACTCTCTGAAGATATTTGGATAAACACTTGGAAAGAAATCATTTTGCAGGGCTCTTAAGAGAGAACGGGGGAGTAGGACTAATTGGTTTGCTGTTTCTCTGAGCTGGTGCAGGTATTCTGAATCCAGTCTTCCATGCCATGATTTTCTGTCTGTATGAAGTTACTGACTTCGGTGGTATTGCGAAGGGGTTGCTACAGTATTTTGGTTCTGTGCAATGCAATGTAAAATAACTGCCATCCTTTACTGCATTGCAGATATACTTATTCTCCATTGGTAGATGAAGTTGACGATGAAGAGGAAGAGGAGCAGTTGATCAGTGAGGCTTTTGGTGAGTTTGGCCGTTAATATGTTAAGACATTTCCAGTTATTCATTTTCCTTTCATGGCCTCGATGTCTCAGCACCAACAACCAATGCTGTAATTGATGTAGTTTCTTTTGTAGAGTTGGGAATTGTGATATTGCGGGGTCGTGAAAGATGCTATATAAATGAGGTTGTAGACATGCTCGCCAAGCCGGTGGGTTTGATTGCAAACGGTTCGTCACCCTGCTAGGTAACATTGTCAGCGTGCCTCCGGTGAAGCATTGGTGCGCTGTTATTTATGCGCTTCGGTTTGCTGGGGTTGTCGGTATTACTTCCAGTTTTGTTTCTCAGTGGTTTGTACACAGGGTCTAATTCAATGTGCTTGCTGATGTTGTTCCGGTTGAAATACCAGGCCTCCAGGAATTCCCTGGCGTGTCTGTTTGGCTTATGCGATTATCGATGTATTGTCCCAGTCGAATTTGTGTTTCTTGTTGTCCATGCGTAGTGAGAGAAGTGAGAAATGGTCGTATCTCTTGGTGGCTAGTTAGTGTTCATGTGTCTGTTTAGTCAATTTTCTTCCGGTTTGGCCTATGTAGTGTTTCTCACAGGTCTTGCATGGTATTTTGTATAATAGCCCAGTTCTGCCGGTTTTGGGTATGGGATTCTTTATGATTGTCAGTAAGTGTCGTAGAGTGTTTGTCGGTTTGTGGGCTACTCTGATACCCAGGGGCCTGAGTAGTCCTGTGGTCATTTCTGAAATGTCCTTGATGTATGGTAGCAATTCTGGTTATGTTGTGTCATCTTGTTGTGTTCTGTCTCGGAGGTAACAGCGGATTGTGCTTTTCGGGTATCCGTTTCTTTTGAAGATACTATTCAAGTGTTCCTGTTCTGCTTCGCGTAGTTCCGAGTTGCTGCAATGTTTTGTGGCTCGTTTTAAATAGTGTCCTGATGCAGCTCCGTTTGTGGGTGTTGGGTGGTTGCGAGTGTAATTGAGTATTTGGTCTGTATGTGTGGTCTTTCTGTATATGCTAATCTGGGGGAGTTTCCTGCTGTTTTTGCGTTCTGCTGTTATGTCCAGGAAGGGTGGTTGGTGGTTGTTCTGTCTTGTGAATTTTAACCTGGTGAGTATGTTATTTGTGTTGGTTTCTTCCAGTTTGGTGCATTTAATAATCACCAAGGTATCATCTACATATCCGACCCAAAGTTTGGGTTGGATGGTGGGGAGCGCTGTCCGTTCTGAACTTTGCACTACTGTTTCTGCGTTCAGCCCTGATATTGGTAATCCCATTGGTGTTCCATTGATTTGTTTGTATATGTCATCATTGAAGGTGAAGAGGGTTGTGAGGCACAAATCTAGTAATTTTGTAATGGTGTCCTTTATTGAGGTTGGTGTCCTGGGCTGTCTGCTTGCTTGATTCGTCTAGCAGTGTGGAAATTGTTTCTTTGGCTAGACTGATGTTTATGGATGTAAATAGTGCTGTTACGTCAGAGGATTATCATCATCTCGTCCTTATCTATCCTGGTGTCCTTGATGTTGAGGAATTCTTGGAATGAGTGGATGGGGTGAGTAGTGTCTTCCACTAAGCATTTCAATTTCTGTTGTAGTTCTTTGGCAAGTGTATACTTTGATGTACCTGGCAGAGAGACAATGGATCTGAGGGGGGACCCCCAGTTTATGTACCTTGGGGAACCTGTAGAATCAGTGTATTCACAGTTATGGTGTGTCCAGGGAATGCATGCCCAACAAAAAAACCCTCCTGGTTGTGCTGCCAGTGACGAATGATACTACTAAGTAATTACATATTTGAAATAATTTGCTCATGACTGCTGGCCTATCCGAGAGGGACAACACTTTATAAATTTAAGCTGTTGACTACTGCATTGCATACAACGTTTTATTCTGTGTTCACTGCACCTTCAATTCTCTGGAGCCATTAATACTTTAATTATTTCTTCTGTCTTCAGAGGGAATGAAGATAAGACCCATAAAATCGGAATCTAATGGCACAGTCAAACCCAACAAAATGGTGAGTGAGCTTTCATTGCTGCTGCCCAGTGCAATAAACTTTTGCTTTATCATCTCAGCCTTTGCTGTTGGTGCTTTCTTCACAGCCACCAATGTATAAACTAATGATATCTTAAGACTTTAACACTGCTTCTAATTGAAGGGAAAATACATTATTAGTCCATTTAAGCTACATGAAATGTTGAGACTAGTGTTCTGAGTGAATTGGTGACAACAATATTGTGATGAATAGGTGCATGTGTCGAACAGCCTGTGTAGGCTTCGTGTTCCAAAATGATTCCTTTCTGCATTCAATCTGCGCACCTTCAGTACATAATGCAAAACAGCAAGTGTGCCCCTGATATTCTGCCAGCTGGGGCCAAGATTTCCTCTTTTACCTTAGTAATGCATCGTGGAATGTGGGATTAAAAAGAAATGTTCTTTAAGTGCTATCTTAAACATTGCCATTCTTAGGATTTCCTAGAAAGTAGTGTTCAGCCAAAATCTTCCTGTAATGCTTATAACGCTCTTAACATGCAGGACTGAAACCAGTCTCATCTGTTCCTTCTCCATCATCAAACATTTGAGTCCATTTGGGGCAATATGCCATTACTAATCCAGCTTTTCCACTTTTATAATGCACATCTGTCTTGGTGTAAATAGGCTAACTGGTGGTACAGTCATTCCTGAACTTTCAGAAGGCACTGTTACTTTTGCAAGATTGAAGATGATTCAGAGCTCATTAGGCTAGCCTGCTTATAAACACTGCCACCCTCCTGACGCCAGGGAGTCATAAATAGCATGGGGAAGCAAACAATCTGTTCAATTTGGCCTATTTGTTCCTCTGGATACATTTTTACTGTGGATCTTGCTGTCATTCCGTGCTACACTACAGAGATTAGGATCTACAGAGAAATGTGTATCAGATGGAAAGTAGCTTCCAGTTCATTCTCCACTTCAAAACACAACATTGGATTATCATGTAGAACAAAACAAGGAACTGCAGATGCTGAAAATCTGGAAGAAAAGCAAGTTGCTGGAGAAACTCAGCAGGTCTGGCAACATACTTCAGCAAGGATTTCCACAAGGTTCCGCGTGGTAGACTATTTAGCAAGGTTAGATTACAAGGAATCCAGGGAGAACTGTTTGGATACAAAATTGGCTTGGTGGTAGAAGGTTGATTTTTCAGACTGGAGGCCTGTGACAGAGGTCTGCCTCCAGGATCAGTGCTGGGCCCACTGCATTTTCCATTTATATACAGGATTTGGAGTGAATATAGGAAGAATGGTTAGTAAGTTTGCAGATGACGACACGTAAACTGGTGATGTAGTGGACAGTAAAGAAGGTTATCTGAGTACAATGGGACCTTGATCAGATGGGCCAACGGATGGCAGATGGAGTTAAATTTAGATAAGTGAGGTGTTGCATTTTGGCAAGGCAAACTAGAGCAGGACTTGGACACGTAATGGTAGAGTCACGGGGAGTATTGTTGAACAAAAAGACCTTGGGTTGCAGGTTCTTAATTCCTTGAAGGTGGAGTCGCAGGTAGACCGGGTAATGAAGAAAGCATTTGATATGCATGTCTTTATTGGTCAGTGCGTTGAGTATAGGAGTTGATGTCATGTGGCTGTACAGGACATTGGGTAGGCTGTTTTCAGAATACTGCATTCTGCTCTGGTCTCCCTACTCTAGAAAAGAGGTTGTTAAAATAAAAGGATGCAGAAAAGATTTATAAAGATGTTGCCAGGATTGGAAGGTTTAAGCTGTAGAGTCGGGCAGAACAGGCTGGGGCTATTTTCTCTGGAGCATTGGAGTTTGAGGTGTGACCTTAGAGAGGCTAATAAAATTATGAAAGGCATGGATAGGGTGAATAGCCAAAGTCTTTTTCCCAGGTTAAGGGATCCAAAACTAGTGGGCACAGGTTTAAGGTGAGAGGAGAAAGGCCCTTTTTAAATCTAAGGGGCGACTTTTTCATGCCCAGAGTGGTGCGTGTACAAAATGAGCTTTGGTGGAAGCTAGTACATTTACAACATTTAAAAGGTGTCTGATGGTAATATGAATACGGAAGGGTTTAGAGGGTTATGTGTCAAATTCTGGCATTGGAACTAGATTAACTTGGGATATTCTGGCCATCATACACGAGTTGGACAGAGAATTTATTTCCGTGCTACACGATGCTATCCGGGGAGCAAGCAGAGTTTAAGTTTCGGATTCAGTGAAGTGTTCTGAAGAGTCCAACAATTTCTGTTTTTGGATTATCAAGAACAAATGATGTCTTGGATTGGTTTTGATCACCAAAAGGAGTTAGAGAGGAATTTCTTGGGTTTTTCCTCTCGATTGCCTGACTTAGGAAGACACATGATTTAGGGAATGTATATGTAAAACATCATAGCTGCATAGAACATGCTAGCTGAGCTAAAAGACCTTTACTTCTTTGTACCGAAACCAATGTCATTGAGAACTGGAAGGTAAAGGTCACTGACCCATGTGCTGTTAAATGAATGTTTGCTGCTTTGCAGGATGAAGACCTCAAATGGGTTGAAGAGAACATCCCAGCCTCTCTAACTGATGTGTAAGTCTCTTGAAGCTAAACTGGAAGCTGTTGTCCCCACACCCACCCCTCCCTAACAGTCCCACTTTTGGTGTTTTGCGGTTTGTGTTACCCATGTTTCTGCAGTTAATCTATTGAGTCAAGTATTGCTCTTTAGAACTGCTTAGTTTCATCAGAATGTTCTGTAAACATGTTTGAATGCCACCATAGCAGATGAAATTTGAATTCAGTAAAATCTGGAATTAAAAACTAGCTGTTAAAAAGCTAATGTCAACTCTTTAACCACTGATAATTGTTGTAGAAATCTGTCTGGTTCTACTCATGTCATTTAGGGAAGGAAATCTGCTATCCTTACTTGGTTTGAGCTACATGTGACTTCAGACTGACAGCAATGTGTTTGAGTCTTAACTGCTCTCTGAAAATAGCCTAACCTGTTCAAGGATAGGTGTCAACTACCAATTCCTTCAATCCTTGGAAGAATAAAGAGGGCAATAAAAAAAAAAACAAGACTGCCCCACAAACATAGAGGGAAGTTGTGGGAGGTGCAGTCTTAAAGATGAAATGTTAAACCAAGGCCCTGTTTGCCACTGTGGATGTTCTGCCTGCTCTCTTAGCCAATAATTATTTCCCAACCAAAATCATTGCTGATTGTTGGAGCTAAGATTGTGTGTTGTGGTTCCCAATATTACAATTGTGATTGCACTTGGAAAAGTGACTAACTAGCTAGGAAGTACTTTCCGACTTCCTGAGATCATGAAAGGTGCAATATAAATGTGTTGTTTTTACTCGGTCATATTGCAGGTGCAACGCTGTGGCCCAGCTACAAGGAGTCTGAAGCCAAGGAATGGTTTTTAATTGCTATTTCTTCACCTGAATTTTAAATTTACACTTCTGTTTGGCTCGATAGTACTGTACTCGTTTTAAACTAACCATAGATTGAACAGTGCCTGTCACAGCATTGTGTGCACACTGGTTCCAACCTGTACAGATTTAAGCTGTATGGACGAGAAGTTTGTAATGCTTGCTTATGTAGAGCTATCTGATCTCCAACGTTATTGAGATACCGAAGTTGATCTCGTCTCCTTGGATGCAGAGAACAAAAATAAGGAGTTCTAATCCAGATTGCTGTCTGGAAGATGCATATGTGTGGGCAGGATTGGACTCCACTGTGATGCCAACCAGTCAAGTAGCCTACACCATTCTGTCCAGACTGGCCATTTAGTGCGTTTGTCATGATGCTCTACTGTGCTTATATCTTTACAACATCACCTGAAGTGCTCGATTTGTATTTATGTTGAAACTCCCTTGGGTTACTGACACCATACATTTAGACCAAATTTCCATGAAGATGAATGAAAGAGTTCTCCACTTTAACAAGAGATTGTTTACTCTGTTATTTCTCTGTACAACTGAGACTTGCGGGCCAGAATGTGGCACACAGAGACTGTATCTGGCTCCAGAGACTTAAGCGTGAAAGTAGATTGTATACTGCTGTCGAGTTCCTTCTCCAATTGCAGGCTGTTTGCGCCCTGCATTTGATCCTTTAACACTCACTGGGAGCCTGAGCTGACAGTGTGTTTTGGGCAGCCATAAGGAGCAGTACTGGTAGGAACAGTGTCTGCCTGGGCCAGCTTCAGACAGGGTGGAGTGAAAATGCATCCCAGTGTCCACTGCAATGAAAGGTTCAAACCTTGCAGACCCAGGGGTAGAGAGATACTGGGGGTGGGGGTTGGAGCAAACAAGGTGGGGAGAGGCGGTGTGGTAGGAGTTTGGGGGGGGCACAGTGCAGTGGTGGGAGCCCAGGGTGTTTGTGGTGCAGAGATGAGTGGGGAGGTGGGGGAGACATGTCCCTTGGAACTCATTGGGATGTACCCTTGTTGGGTTCATTTTTCAGAGATCCTCACCGACTGGATGCAAGAGCAAAACACTGACCTGGTTACAAAAACACAATCCTTTATTATTAAGCAAGTACAAGCTGCGGAGGGTCGCTGTATGCAACCCGGCACAGAGTGCAGAGTATCGTGAGCGATTCTCTCCGAACAGGGGACAGTCCCTGCTTTTATACCCTTGGAATTGGCGGATACATAAAACAATTACTACATCTAAAACATCACGAGTGGTCACGCCACTATAACATGAACAGGATACAGCTTTGATCATTGCGAAGTGTGTGTTAACGACAGGATGCGATTTCAAGTGGTGACAACTGCCTGGCTTGATCAAAGGTCACTGACCTGGCCATTTCAGCAGAAACAGGAGTAGGCGGCAGTGTGGGTAGAGCCAT
This sequence comes from Ginglymostoma cirratum, assembly GCA_024137785.1. NCBI lineage: Eukaryota > Metazoa > Chordata > Chondrichthyes > Orectolobiformes > Ginglymostomatidae > Ginglymostoma > Ginglymostoma cirratum. The sequence goes on along the minus strand of JAHRHZ010000092.1, from coordinate 1,617,409 downwards.
GAAGATTACAGAGCTTAATGCTTTTTGTGTTTACAGATGTTTCACACCCAATCCTATTTGGGCAGGGAGTTGAGACAGTGTTCACATACCCCTGTATAAGGAGATAATGAGCATAAAAATTCATGGGATGTTAACCCATTAACATCTCACCCTGATTGTGTCCTACTTTGCCACCTATTGATGATTGCTGAGCAGAGACTCATCGTGTTTTTTTTCTTAACTTTGCATCTTCATTTCCTTCCTCTTTTTATCTTTCAGTGCATTGCCGACCCTGCTGGATTCAGATGAGGTAAAATACCACTTTGTCGTTTGCGTGCTTTACCTTTAACTGTAACAAAAACATATTGCTGGAAATGCTCTGCAGATCGCAGCATCTGTGGACAGAAATCAGAGTTAATGTTTTGGATTTAGTGATGACTCTTCAGAACTGAGTTGGCTCAGAACAGTTAGCTTTAACTGTTCCAAATTAAACTCTCTGCAAATGCCTCAACACTAAAGTGCCCAGTGGTCTGGTTGCTAACAACTGAATGTGACTGAGCTCAACAGACTCACCAGCCTCATGGCCTACTTTCTAACCAGGGTAGAGTTGGTGGGTCTTAGCTGAAGTACGGATAGGAGTGGTATTGCTAGAGTTCCACACCTGTGGATAACCAGCCATTCCTGGGACAAACTACAGCATTAGAGCCTCCCTCCACTGAGAACAGATTGCAGGTCATTGGTTTCTCTCCGTGTCTCATCTTTCACCTGAATAGCAAAGTGTAGCCAGGAATTTGAGTAATCCCTTAAATGGGTACAATGTGGTGGGAGGGGGAAAAAGCATTTTAAGTTTTACACAATTAGCAATCTGGCTGCAGATTGCACTTATTTCAATAGGTGTGCTTTTTTCCTCGGTGTCTGATCGAAGTTTGTTTTGCCAACCGCTAAAACCGTCGCAAACAATGTAATTGGGCAGCACTGAAAAGATTGGTTTCTTTCTGTTCAGTCTTGACCTGAGGTGGGGGGGTGGAAACCCCTGATTATATTTGAATTCATAATTTGGTACAGTTTGATTAATACACCTGGGTTTATTAAATCACTGCTTCAGTCATGTATCTGTCAATAGTTAAATCTTAAATGAGCAAAAATGGTTGTAAAGATATACAGAAATATTTATGTTGGATTCGGATTTGTATTGGAACGTGACATTTCAAATCTTTTAAAATGTTCCTATTGGTATCATTGCTGAAAAGAAAAGAGCTTAGTTTTTAGCTACGCCTAGGAAGTTTGTGCACGACTGCAGTTGGCGGAAGAGCACAGTGGTGGTGATCTTGATTTCTAGGTGTGCTCCATATGAGGATGGGCTCACGGGACAGAAAATATGGAAACTTGATTTGCACTTAAAATTCCACTATCTCTTGAGTAGTTTGGATGAAGTGCAAGTTGATTCCGCAGTAGCTATTAAACATTCGCATTGTTAATTCTTGTGACTCATTCAATTTTTTTTTTTGTCCTGTTTCAGGAAATAATGACGACCAAATTTGAAATCTCCAAAATGGAATAATTGGTGATTGTTACAGGCAAAGCTTTAATTTTGAAATCCGCATCATCTTCAGCAGATTTAACTTTTGGATCTTTTTTTATTTAAAAGAAAATGAAGAAACATCTGAAATGTTCTTGGTGTTGTGACTTTCTGAAATGGCATAAAAACATTACTTTTCATTTTGGAAACTCAGCCAAGCAGTTTTATGAAACTATTTTTAAAGCACTGCTTTTACGTTCTCTCCATTGCCCCTGAAACTTGGTTTAAATTCTATGAAATACCATCAGCAGAATTCTTTGGAGCCAAGGTGTTCTCTGCATGGGAGTGCGAGGATCACGGACCAAGCTGAGCAAAGTAATTGTGATTCCAATGAAACCAGCTGGGCATTGTAAAACATACACCACCTGTATGTGAAGGTGGTTAGGCTGAATATTTAGATATGGTACGTCCATGCCTGTCTATACGCAAATAGCCTTTTTGTCATTATTTAAGACAAATAATAAAAAGGAACAAAGCCAATAGTTTGAGCAATATTAACTGTGCCAAAAAGAGTAGGCACAGAATATCGTCTGTCCTTGGCAATCATACGTCCTTTCTTGAAATGTTTGCCACGCACAGTTGGGTGCTTCTGAGCTGTAACTGAAAACTTATTTATGAGCAGCTTGCAAGTGTGCATTTTTGCCCAAAGTAGCAGCTGAACTCTGACTTGAGCCCACGATTACTTAATAGTTCAACTTGTGTGGCCTTACAAAGGACGCTTGTGCACCTTAATGGCATAATGTACTTGTTTTAATATCCTGCTGTCCTTCAAAAGCAGCCTGTCTCAGCAACATCAGGTGAGTTCTAGGTTTACTGGTATATGTTTCATTCAGTTGTATGTCAGAGAAACTGTCATTGTGAACTCTGAAATGTATACTGATGTTGCTTATTATTTTATCCTCAGGATGCTGAGGATCTGTAACAAACTATGCATTCATCCATATATTAATGATGACTTTCCATTTTGGGAGTTTTTCCTGTTGGAAGTTCATGGCAGACAGCAGTGACTGAAACGTTTGCAAACAAATATTGCAGTATAGTGTTGCTGCAGGTAGTTTTTTTTTTTAACACCATGCTCTTGGGGGCTTTAACTGAATGTTGCAGGAGCAGATCACATAACTCATTTTACACTGTTACCACTCCCCTCCACCCCACTCTATAAGGAGCCCTCTGATGGCTCTTCAGAAAAATCTGGTACAGTAGTTTAGGAACCCCTTGCCCACTACCCTGGAACTCTAAATGCAACTGGTCAATTTGTGCTTTGATATATTTTCCAACTCTGCAGTGCCCGGCAGGTTGAGATTTTCCTGGAATTCCAGTGTGTGGTCACTTCTGTCGAGTGTATGAATGTGTGCTCTGGCTTTAAAAGCAATGGCCATCCTGGTCAAATAGCCAGTCAATACTATCTAAGATAGCCACTGAGGGATAAGATAGTTCTTATAGGGATAAGATAGATAGAGGCTAACTCTTTTTATATTAGATTTACTTATCAAAATATTTCAAGTGAGTCTTATCTTTGGTTTACTCCCTACTGTTCTAAATTGAGGGTTGCTTCATTAACCTTCTCAACAACAGCAGAACTTTATTCTGTAACGTTATCGTGGAAAGATTATTTGCAAAATTTTCCTTCAGTTATTGTAAGACCAGTTTTTTGCATGAGTTTGAACAAGCCGTGTTTTTTCCAGTATGAGTCATGGTGAGGATAGCTTCAGGTCTTTGATACCTTTATTTGTGCATTTTTGTCCTCTAAAGCTTGAGTTCCAAAGTGTGTCTCTTGTAGGGAACTGTGTAATATTCTGCATTGACATATTTCACTGTTTTATTTACGTGTAGTTTGAGTTGTAGTTTAGCTTTAGTGAAAAAACGTCTGTGGTTGATGCTTCTGTTACCGACTGGCAACAATACACTGTAAAAAATAGAGAGGTCACAAGTACAGGCACTGCGTAATCTGAAGATGGCTTCAGCCCAAATTAAAGGTGTGAATTCCAAAGTGTGACTGTACAACACTGGCTGAGATTGGTTCCAGATTGGACAGAGTGCAGTTACATCCACAAATATGTACATGTGAGCTGCTTACGAGCTTCACATCAGATAAACACAACATTGGTATTGAAATGTATTGTCAGCAGATTTGTACTGTTTCTGTGAAGAATCAATAAATCATTTCGTAAAATTGAGTCTTGTTTAAAGAAACAACTATTGTGGCTATATTTGGTGTTGCTATTTGAGGCAAATGAAACACTAACTACTTTGGGTCTGTTTATTCCTGTTTTGTGCAGCTGTCACTAAAATGCATCAATTTTCATCTGTTTCCTTATCTGACATGTATAACAGAATTCTGCTTTTGAGGGCAAAAGTTCATTATTATACAGTTACATGTTTGTAAAACAATATGCTTATGAGGTACGTTTCCAGCCAGGTTTCCATGGATTCAGGGTAGGGCTCCTGAATAGTCGTAGATCCGATTTCACAGTCAACTTGCTGCAAGCACTTGGCCCGCAAAGATGGCTTAATGGTAATCTCACTCGACCAGTAATCCAGAGGCCCAGACTAATGCTCCAGTGGGTTCACATTCTACTACGGCGGCTGCTGGAATTCAAATTCCAATAATAAATTTGGAATGGAAAGCTGGTGTCTGTGATGGTCAGCAATTGATGTAAAAACCCACCAGGTCACTAAAATCCTTTAAGGGAAGGTCAAGATCTTTAGACCCACAGTAACATGGTTGTCTGAAATGACCTAGCCACTCAGTTCAAGGACGATTAGAAAATGGGTAACAGACAACGGTTTTGCAAATAATGCCCACATCAAAGAATAAGGATAAAAGGCAAACAGTTTAGATCACTGTAGGCTGTGGTAGATACCTAGTAGAGTGTCCATGTTGGAACAATGTGTATTTACAGATCCTGGGAGAAATCTAACCTCGGGCTGAGTCTAGCCAAAAGAACAGATTTGAAATGGGCTATAATGAAACTAAACTGCGGATGCTGGAGGTCCGAAATAAACACGGGATGTGCAGGAGAGACTCTGCAGGTCTGGCAGCATCTGTGGACAGAGAAAGTTAACATTTCGAATCCTGTGATCTTTCATCAGAAACATGTTAACTCTTTCTCTGTCCACGGATGGTGCCAGACCCGCGGAGTCTCTCCAGTGCTTTGTTTTTGTGTTGATTCAGATGAGCTGTCTTTGTGTAACATTGAGATAGGGACAGCAAGCTTTCAAATTTGGGAAGGTCAGTTGGGCAGATCTGACGATCTGGATGTTAAACAACAAGTGCAGTCCCAAACCCCTAAACTTTGATTTGGATCAATGCGATGATACAATATAAAGTTTATGTAACTTGACTGCAAATTGATGGCTTCCTTTGGGGCCAGAGCGTTCAATAGCTGAGAACCTGATCAGATGCTAGTCACTTTCGAGTGTATTGCGGAGATATCCTGGATAGCTGTGATAGCTTACCACACTTTTAATAAGTAGCAATAACTAGTATGAGTGGCTTATCCTTGTTGGTCCTAATGATACTGTTGACCATTGTAACCTGGATACCTTTCAGTTTGTTGGTTGTAAAATGGATCTCTTTACTTTTCTTCACTGTCTCTCTCCTCCTCTGTCCCCCTCTATCATCTGTCTCACCCTTTCCACCCTCACCTTCATGCTCTTTTCCACCATTCTTTCGTTTACTGTATTCTGATAAAGTGAAACAGGAAAAAGTGTGAATTTGGCACTGGCTACTGAGTGACATGGCACCATTTGATCCAAACCTCTGAATGCAAGTTTTCTTCAAGCACTTCTACGTTTTAACAGGCTTTGATTGTATCAATATGCAATAGGTCTGCAATATTTATTTTCTGTACTATTTATAGGATTGGAATATTTGGAAACCAACTGACCATAAGCTGACAGCATCCTGCTGTATAGGAGGCCCTGAAGTCTTTTGGATAGCTTAAAGTAATGTTTGTGTTTCAGTATAACACAAAAATAAACTACAGATGGATGTCTAGCTGAGTAGACACAGACTAGCATTGTATGTAATTATTGTTGGATGGGCTACTTGGTAAATAATTATCCATCAAATGGGTTCAACAAGTTTTCTTCTTGTATTTCAGGATGTTGGGGATGAAATTTGAGGGAAAATGTTTGCACTCGAGGTGAGGGCTCTTGGTGGTGAGACTGAAACTTGTCAGTACAGGCTCTGTATTGAGTACATCATAATCTGAGCCTCTGATCCACAGTAGTCACAAGCTTGAGTCCCAAGTTTAAAAGAGAACCATGAACTGCACCAGCTTTATTGGACCGCTCACACCACCACCACCCCCCCACCCGCTCCCCTGGCCTGAGATGGTCATTCAGCATCAAAGATGGGACAGCACTGTGCTATAGACTTATACTCATTTGAACCTAGATTGTGATTCACAAAGACTCTTAAAGTCACCTGATAACAGGAAACCTTTATCCCATTAGTGTGGACTATATTGGAACCAAGGTCCTGTGGAAAAAGAGAATGATTCACGAGTAACAAAAAGAGATTGCTGGAAAAGCTCAGCAGGGCTGGCAGCATCTGTGAAGAGAAATCAAAGTTAGCGTTTTGGGTCTGGTGACCCTTCCTCAGAACTGGTGGTAGCTGGGAAAATCAGTTTATATGCAGATGATAGTGTGGGAGGAGGGGGTAAGGAGTGAATGATAGGTGGGGATAGAGCCCAAAGAGAGAGAAGAAAAATTGGACAGATAAAGGAGTTGATAATGATCTGACGAGAAGGTGAATAGCTGTTATTGGCTAATAATAGGCAGTATGTAATGGCAAACTGTGATAACAAGGCCTGCTGTGTGGGGTTGGGGGCTAGGATATCGGAGAGATTGGGCCCTAAAATTATTGAACTTTGTATTGAGTCCGGAGGACTGCAGGATCCCCAAGCAGAAAATGAGGTGTTCTGGCTTGCACTGAGCTTCGCTGGAATACTGCAACAAGCCTGAGACAGATGTTGGCCAGGGAGCAGGGTAGTGTGTTAAAGTGGCAGGCAACTGAAAGCTCTGTCTTTTTTGCGAGCATAATAGATTTTCTGCAAAGCAGTCACCCAGTCTGCGTTTCATTTCTCCAATGTAGAGGAGACCACATTGTGAGCAGCGAATGCAGGAGACTAGATTGTGTGAAGTGGAGGTAAAATGCTGCTTCACCTGGAATGTATTCTTGGTCCCTTGGATAGTGGGGAGGGAGGAGGTAAATGGGCAGGTGTTACACCTTCAGTGGTTGTAGGGAAGATGACAAGGGGCTGTGGGTAGTGCGTTGGGAATGAAGGAAGAGTGGACCAGAGTGTTCTGGAGGGAATGGTCCCTGTGGATGGTGGGCAGGTGAGGGGAAGGGAATATTTGTCAGGTGGTGGTGGAAATGGTGGCTGATGATCTTCTGGATGTGGATGCTGGCTGGGATGGTAGACAAGGACAAGGGGAACCCTATTGCAGGAGGAAAGAGAGGGGGTGCGGGTGGAAGTGCAGGAGATGGATTGGACTCGGTTGAAGATCCTGTTGACAACGGTGCTGGAGAATCCTCAATTGAGGAAGAAGGACATTTCAGAGGCTCCCTACTCAAAAATGGCCTCATGGAACATACGTGATGGTAATGGAGGTACTGGGAGAATGGAATGGCAGGGTGCCAAGATGTATAGTCCAGGTAGCTGCGGGAGTTGGTGTATTTATAGTGGATATTAATGACCAGTCTATCCCCAGAAATGAAAAAAGAGATGTTGAGGAAGGCATAGGAGGAGTCAGAGATAGAGGGCAGGGGAGAAATTGAAAGCGCAATCGATGAATTTTCTCAATTCTGGATGAGGGGGGCAGCAGCACCAATGTTATCATTGATATATCAGAAAAAGTGTTATAGCTGGGGGCCAGAATAGAATTGTCAGAGGGAATGTTCCACGTACCCCACAAAGAGACAGGTATAGCTGGGCACCCATGCAGGTTCCCAAGGCCACCCCTAATGATTCACAAGTATTGGTTTCAGAGAAGAAATGCACTGAGTGCCTAGTTTCCTGCTTGCCTCCTTCTAAGTTGCACCAATCACTGACCAAGAAACTAACCATATGGTAAGTCATTCTCTCGGCCCTTCTTGAGACTGCATTCCATCCTTGGTTTGACTTGCGCACTGAGACCACTGAGTACTCTGTGTGAAACATTCCAGCCCTGATTGGATGAGCTGTCAAGGATGGGCCTCAACTTTAGTTGGTGGTGTACATGACTGAAAGATATGAACCCATTTGGCAGAGATTGGTAGATGTGTGATGAGAGTGTAGTGAATTGACCAAACTATGAGCCTGGTTGGTGTGTTTGTAGCTATGACATTAAATGATACATTCATGACTTTGACTAGTTGTGTGAGGTTATTGACCTCCTTGCGCCACTTGTGAGCACAGGTTTTGCGATTGACTGTGTCATTTTTCTATTGCTGTTTCACAGTTGGGGCATTATTTTTGAACAGAGAGCAGGAAAATGAGCTGTTCTTCATTGTCCTGGCAATCTAGTGGCCCCTGATGAAGGTGCTTGAATTGGATGGTGGCCAATTGGAGAGGTAGACTTGTGTGTGATTTCCCCCTGTGGTTGAATATCCTGCCAATGATCATCCAAAATTGAATGTGGCCACTTGGATGAGACACCGGAAGGATCCTACAATGATGCCCCAGAATGTGGGGAATAGCGAAAAAGAGCTACAAAAACAGAAGTTGCTGGAAAAGCTCAGCAGGTTTGGCAGCATCTGTGAAGAAAACATCAGTTAACGTTTTGGGTCCGGTGACCCTTCCTCAGAACTGATGGTAGGTGAGAAAACAAGCTTCCCTCAGTTCGGAGGAAGGGTCACCAGATCCAAAGCGTTAACCCTGATTTTGTTTTTTCTTCACGGAGCTGCCAGACCTGCTGAGCTTTACCAGCAACTTCTGTCTTTGTTCCTGAATTACAGCGTCCACAGTTCTTTCGGTTTTTACTTTGTGGAAAAGATCTAATTGTTTGGTTGCAACATGGTGTCACTGCTTGGTAACATTTGCAGTCAGAAGATCGAGGGCTCACATTGGATTTGAGAGAGACAAATACAAAATATGGGTTAACACCTCTGTAGATGCTGCACTATAGTGAGAGGTAAAGCCGTCCTTAAGGTGAGATAACCTAATTTCCTACCTGCTCAGGTGGGTGTAAACTATTCCATGACATAGAGAGGACTTGAATATAAAAGCGGGGATGTACTACTGAGGCTTTATAAGGCTCTGGTCAGGCCACATTAGGAGCATTGTGCGCAGTTTTGGGCCCCATATCTCAGGACAGATGTACTGGCCTGAAAGCGGGTTCAGAGGAGATTCACTAGAATGGTCCCAGGAATGAAAAAGCTTAACATATAAGGAACGTTTGAGGATTCTGGGACTATACTCATTGGAGTTTAGAAGGATGAGGGGGGGATCTAATTGAAACTTACAAAATACTGAATGGCCTGGACAGAGTGGATGTTGGGAAGATGCTTCCATTGGTAGGAGAGACTAGGACCCGAGGGCACAGCCTGAGAGTAAAGGGAAGACCTTTTAGAATGGAGATAAGGAGAATCTTCTTCAGCCAGAGAGTGGTGAATCTATGGAATTCACTGCCACAGAAGGCTGTGGAGGCCAGGTTATTTGAGTACATTTTAAGACTGGGATAAGTTCTTGATTATCACCGGGATTAAGGGTTATGGGGAGAATGGGGTTGAGGAACTTATCAGCCATGATTGAATGGCGGAGCCCTAATTTCTGCTCCTATGTCTTATGATCTTAAGGACACTTAATCTATTCGTTATTGCTATTTGTGGGAGCTAGCTGTTTACAAATTTGTTGCTGTTTCCAATGTTATATCAGTGTATGGACTGCTCTTTAAGATATCTTGAATTTGTAGATATTTCGTAACCCACCTGTTTGGCAAAGTTATGACACACCTCTGGAGCACATGGGACTTGCACCAGGTTTCCTGGCTGGTTCAGAGGTAGGGACACTCCCACTGTGCCACAAGAGTCCAATCTTGTTTATAAATTGAGTGATATAAATGCGAATCATTCTGTAACACTGCTTAAAATGCAACCATTTTAACTAGGCCAGGTGTTAGTGTATGCCTTGAGTAGGGGTTTTTACATAGAACATAGAACATTACAGCGCAGTACAGGCCCTTCAGCCCTCGATGTTGCGCCGACCTGTGAAACCAATCTGAAGCCCATCTAACCTACACTATTCCATTATCATCCATATGTTTATCCAATGACCATTTAAACGCCCTTAGTTGGCGAGTCTACTACAGTTGCAGGCAAGGCATTCCATGCCCTTACTACTCTCTGAGTAAAGAATCTACCTCTGACATCTGTCCGATATCTATCACCCCTCAATTTAAAGCTATGTCCCCTCGTGCTAGCCATCACCATCCAAGGAAAAAGGGTCTCACAGTCCACCCTATCCAATCCTCTGATCATCTTGTATGTCTCTATTAAGTCACCTCTTAACCTTCTTCTCTGTAACGAAAACAGCCTCAAGTCCCTCAGCCTTTCCTCATAAGACCTTCCCTCCATACCAGGCAACATCCTGGTAAATCTTCTCTGCACCCTTTCCAATGCTTCCACATCCTTCCTATAATGCGGTGAACAGAACTGTACGCAACACTCCAAGTGCGGCCGCACCAGAGTTTTGTACAGCTGCAACATGACCTCACTGCTCCGAAACTCAATCCCTCTACCAATAAAACCTAACACACCGTACGCCTTCTTAACAACCCTACCAACCTGCGTGGCAACTTTCAGGGAGCTATGCATATGGACACCAAGATCTCTCTGCTCGTCCACACTACCAAGAATCTCACCATTAGCCCAGTACTCTGTATTCCTGTTACTCCTTCCAAAGTGAATCACCTCACACTTTTCCGCATTAACCTCCATTTGCCACCTCTCAGCCCAGCTCTGCAGCTTATCTATGTCCCTCTGTAACTTGCAACATCCTTCCGCACTATCCACAACTCCACCAACTTTGGTGTCATCCGCAAATTTACTAACCCATCCTTCTATGCCCTCATCCAGGTCATTTATAAAAATTACAAACAGCAGTGGCCCCAAAACAGATCCTTGCGGTACATCACTAGTAACTGAACTCCAGGATGAACATTTCCCATCAACCAACACCCTCTGTCGTCTTCCAGCTAGCCAATTTCTGATCCAAACCACTAAATCACCCTCAATCCCAAGCCTCCGAATTTTCTGCAATAGCCTACCGTGGGGAACCTTATCAAATGCTTTACTGAAATCCATATACACCACATCAACCGCTTTACCCTCATCCACCTGTTTAGTCACCTTTTCAAGGAACTCAATAAGGTTTGTGAGGCGCAACCTACCCTTCACAAAACCATGTTGACTATCCCTAATCAAATTATTCCTTTCTAGATGATTATAAATCCTCTCTCTTATAATCCTTTCCAACACTTTGCCCACAACCGAAGTAAGGCTCACTGGTCTATAATTACCAGAGTTGTCTCTACTCCCCTTCTTGAACAAGGGGACAACATTTGCTATCCTCCAGTCTTCTGGCACTATTCCTGGAAACAATGACGACATAAAGATCAAAGCCAAAGACTCTGCAATCTCCTCCCTAGCTTCCCAGAGAATCCTAGGATAGATCCCATCCGGCCCAGGGGACTTATCTATTCTCAGAATTGCTAACCCCTCCTCCTTATGAACCTCAATCCCGCCTAGTCTAATAGCCTGTATCTCAGTATTCTCCTCGACAACATTGTCTTTGTCATGTGTGAATACTTATGAAAAATATTCATTTAGCGCCTCTCCTATCTCTTTGGACTCCATGCACAACTTCCCACTACTGTCCTTGACTGGCCCTAATCTTACTCTAGTCGTTCTTTTATTCCTAACATGCCTATAGAAAGCTTTAGGGTTTTCAGCTCTCTCTTTAGGTCTATCCTGGCTAACTTTTAACTCAAGCGCCCTAACTGAGCCTTCGCGCCTCATCTTTACATAAGCCGCCTCCTTCCTCTTGACAAGAGATTCAACTTCTTTAGTAAATGACGGTTCCCTCGCTCGACTGCTTCCTCCCTGCCTGACAGGTACGTACTTATCAAGGACACGCAGTAGCTTTTCCTTGAACAAGCTCCACATTCCAATTGTGCCCAGCCCCTGCAGTTTCCTTCCCCATCCTATGCATTCTAAGTCTTGCCTAATCGCCTCATAATTGCCTTTCCCCCAGCTATAACTCTTGCCCTGCAGTATATACCTATCCCTTTCCATCGCTAAAGTAAACGTAACCGAATTGTGGTCACTATCACCAAAGTGCTCACCTACCTCCAAATCTAACACCTGGCCTGGTTCATTACCCAGTACCAAATCCAATGTGGCATCGCCTCTTGTTGGCCTATCTACATACTGTGTCAGGAAACCCTTCTGCACACGTTGGACAAAAACTGACCCATCTAAAGTACTTGAACTATAACTTTCCAAATATTGACTGGAAACGCTGAAGTCCCCCATAACAACTACCCTGTTTCTTTTGCTCCTATCCAGAATCATCTTTGCTATCCTTTCCTCTACATCTCTGGAACTTTCCGGAGGCCTATAGAAAACTCCCAACAGGGTGACCTCTCCTTTCCTGTTTCTAACCTCAGCCCATACTACCTCAGTAGACGAGTCCTCATCAAATGTCTTTTCTACCACTGTAATACTGTCCTTGACTAACAATGCCACACCTCCCCCTCTTTTACCACCTTCCCTGATCTTGCTGAAACAGCTAAACCCCAGAACCTGCGACAACCATTCCTGTCCCTGCTCTATCCATGTCTCCGAAATGGCCACAACATCAAAGTCCCAGGTACCAACCCAGGCTGCAAGTTCACCCACCTTATTCCGGATGCTCCTGGCGTTGAAGTAGACACACTTCAAACCACCTTCCTGACTGCCGGTACACTCCTGCGACCTTGAAACCTCATTCATGACCTCATTACTCTCAACTTCCTGTACACTGGAGCTACAAGTCAGGTTCCCATCCCCCTGCTGAATTAGTTTTAAACCCTCCTAAAGAGCATTAGCAAATTTCACCCCCCCCCCCTCCCCCCAGGATATTGGTACCCCTCTGGTTCAGGTGCAGACCATCCTGTTTGTAGAGGTCCCACCTACCCCAGAATGAGCTCCAATTATCCAGGTATCTGAATCCCTCCCTCCTGCACCATCCCTGTAGCCACGTGTTCAACTGCTCTCTCTCCTTATTCCTCACCTCGCTAGCACGTGGCACGGGTAACAAACCAGAGATAACAACTCTGTTTGTTCTAGCTCTCGGTGGAGTGCATTCCTCTGAAATTGGATTATTGTCTGTCAGGTTTCCTAGAGTAATTAAAACTACAGTGGCTAGCACTGCTGCCTCAGCATTGGAGACCCAGGTTCGATTCTATCCTCTGGTGACTGTCTGTGTGGAGTCTGTATATTCTCCCCATGTCTATATGGGTTTCTTCCAGGTGTTTTGGTTTCTTCCCACAGTCCGTTAATATGCAGGGCAAGTGGACTGGCCATGCTAAATTGCCTGTAGCTTCCAGCGATGTGTGGGCTAAGTGGTTAGCCATGGGAAATGCTAAGTTAGAGGTGTAGGGTGGGTCTGGGTGGAATGCTCTTCAAAGGGTCAGTGTGAACTAGATGGGCTGAATGGCCTTCCCCTACACTGTAGGGATTCCATGAAAACTAGATGTTAGAATAGTAATACATGCAAGTTCTTAGGGGATATGCAGAATAGATGGCGATAAATGTTTCCTCTTCAAGAGGTCAGAAACCAAGAGGCATACTTTTAATGCAAGGAGCAGGAGATTTAGAGGCCATTTGAAGTTTATTTTCACCGGGGTTGGTGGGTATGTGGAACTTGCTGCCTATAAGGATGCTGGACGAGGGACCCGTCCGGATATTTGAGAACTGTTTTAGATGAGCACTTGAAACTCTGTAACTATAACATACACGGCTACAGGCCAAGTGCTTGAAAATGGGATTAAAATAGATAAATGTTTGACGAGTGCAGACACAATGGGCCAAAGGGTCTCTTTCTGCATTATAAAAGTTCTATGATTAAGGTGCCTGGGGTAAGCTGCCTTCCCCCAGTGCCCTATCTGAAGTTGGCATCTGCAGATTGAAGTGACCAGTTCACAGTCCTGGACAAGTCTGTGTCTCTCTCCCTGATGATGCTGGCAGTCCTGTCCTCGGTGTAGTCTGTAAGAGGATAATAGTTTTAAAAATGTCTTTGTTGATATAAATCACTTCAGGCCCACCAGAGGGACGGCAGCCCTGGGCCAGGAATCAACTCCAAATCATAACAACCAAAAATAGTAACTGAGTGAATGAAACATTTTACCAACTTCCTTACAGTAGTTAAATAGATATCAAATTGCATCCCCAGACTCCCTCAAACAGCACCGGAATGTTTTGCCCGGCCAATGAAACCAATTGGAAATGGCACATTTTGTGTAGCTATAAACAATCCCGCCAGAGAGTCTATAAAAAAAAACTCGGATAACATCCACAGCTCCATCTTCATTACACAGCATGGCTTTAGGTAAGGAGAAAGCTGTGTTACAGCAGAGGTGAGAGATTTTAATTTAAGATTAAATTGCAATATTTAAATGTGGTTGGTATAAAGTACAACTTGATGCCTGGTTGGATTTAAGTTGCAATGATAAGGCAGAGCTGGGTTTAAGTTGCAACAATTTAATGTGTCTAAATTGCAATAATTGATTGCAAACTTTGGGTGTAAATTGTGCTCTTAATTGTCATTGTATTGGAGTTGTGACTTTGCTCAGAAAGGTAAAAGGAAATTTTTCATCAAGGAGTTATCTCCGGCTGCTGAGTTATCCCCAGTGCTGGGAGCCGAAGTTTTATGCTGGCCCCTGTGCTTTACCAACTCGAAGGAATGAGCAAATCCTGATACTTGGGCCTATTAACAGTTATTGCCAAGAGACACAAAGAAGGAGCTTTGTGTTCCTGCGTTACCTGCAGTTGTACTTTAGTGGGAGGGATGTGGGACTAGCGACTGAGGGTTAAATTTGATGGAGAAATCTGCTGGAAATAACGTGATAAGATCTGCCAGACTGGGAGATGAATATTTCTGGAGCTTTCTGCCTTTATTATTCCTGATCTAATTCAAGTGAATGGGAACTGATTTTCCTCATTCATCAGGACTGCAGTTATACCCTTGGCTGGGATCAGCACAGTCGCTGCCAACAACAGCCTGGTTCGGCCACATGTGGAGTATAGTCTCCAGTTCTGGTCGCCTCATTACAGGAAAGATGTGGAAGCGTTAGAAAAGGTGCAGAGGAGATTTACCAGGATGTTGCCTGGAACGGAGGAAAGGTCTTATGAGGAGAGGTTGAGAGAGCTAGGGCTTTTCTCTTTAGAACGATGAAGGATGAGAGGTGACTTGATAGAGGTGTACAAATGGATCAGAGGTATAGATAGAGTAAGATAGCCAGAGACTTTTTCCTAGGGTGGAGGTAGCTATTATGAGGGGGCATAGTTTTAAAGTGAATGGAGGTAGATATAGGGGAGACGTCAGAGGTGTAGGCTCTTCACTGAGTGATAGGGGCGTGGAATGCATTGCCGGAGAAGGTAGTGGAGTTGGCCTCACTAGGGGCATTTAAGCAGCTATTAGATAGGCATATGGATGATAGTATAAGGTAGCGGTGGAGGTTAGATAGACCTTAGGATTAGGGTAAAAGTTCGGCACAACATCGTGGGCTGAAGAACAGTACAACACAGTACGGGCCCTATGTTCTATGTTCTAAAACACATTGCCCCCTATCTCTTCCATGGAGATTTAAGGGGGAAATGTTTGAAGCAAGAGAGTGGAACATTTCTGAAAGCAACTTGAAATTACTTTAGAAAATTTAAGACAAAACGCTACCAAATGGATGGATGCTTTTGAAAGCTTTTGTGATTTCAGTTGTGTTGGTATCTGGAATCTTTGAGGTCAACTTGAGAGGACAGACAGCATCACCAACAGGGCTGCCCTCCCTCTACGCTGACCCTCCGTCCGGGCTGCCTTCCTCGGTATTGCACTGCAACAGCAGATGGAATTATGTTAAAGTGTGGTGACCATGGCTTGAACAGAGAGCCTTTTGGTTTGGAATGGCTGGTGGGGGGAATGCATGATTTTTCACTCTACACTGAGGCACAAAAGCTGTATGGACTCTCTTCTCTGAATCTTCTACCTCTCACACTGTTCCTTTAAGACACCCTTAAAACCAACTAACATCTGCTTACTTAGTTACT
The DNA here is from genome assembly GCA_024137785.1 of Ginglymostoma cirratum. Lineage (NCBI taxonomy): Eukaryota > Metazoa > Chordata > Chondrichthyes > Orectolobiformes > Ginglymostomatidae > Ginglymostoma > Ginglymostoma cirratum. The sequence goes on along the minus strand of JAHRHZ010000092.1, from coordinate 1,601,561 downwards.
AAAATGTGGATAATAGGTTCCGTACTGGAATGCAAGGCTGAACTTCCCTTTGGAAGTGAGAAAATGGGAACTCTGGACTGTTTCTGGATCCTGAGCCAATTCCTGGAAGCTAAGCATGTGCTCAGCTGGAATTTTGATTTGGGATGATCCGTAGTAATCATCACCGGAAATCCTGTGGGTGCGATCTGAGTCAGAGGTCTCCCAGCTCAAGGAGCAGCAGGCTCCAGTGAAAGGTAAATAAATGAGAAGGGCCCTTGACAGGACAGTGCCCCCTCAGGCAGTTTTTTAACGAGTTGGCTCATTGGCTAGCACTGCTGCCTCAAGCGCCAGGGACCTGGGTTCAATTCCTCCCTCGGGCGATTGTCTGTGTGGAGTTTGCACGTTCTCCCTGTGTCTGGGTCAGTTTCCTCCAGGTGCTCCGGTTTCCTCCCACAGTCTAGGTGGGTTGGCCATGCTAAATTGTCCGTAGTGTTCAGGGATGTATAGATTGGTGGGTTATTGGGGATGGGTCTGGTTGGGATGCTCTGAGGGTTGGTGTATACTTGTTGGGCCAAAGGGCCTGTTTCCACACTGTAGGGATTCTATGATTCTTAAATACACCACTGTCTGGGGGTTGGGGGTAAGACTGCAGCCTCACATGGGCAGGTCTACCTCGAGCACTGACCTGCTCCTTGTAACGTGCCTCATGGCAGTCAAACCTCACATCTAGGCACTGGTAAAATAGTAATGTCAGTGGATTAGTCATTCAGAACACTCAGGTTAATGTTTTGGGGAAATGGGTGGACGGTAGCACAGTGTTTAGCATTGCTGCCTCTCAGCACCTGGGACCCGGGCTCGCTTCTAGCCTTGGGGGTGTGTGTGTGGTTTGTACGTTTTCCATAGGTTTCTGCTGGGTTCTGGTTTCCTCCTGCAGGCCAAAGATGTGCAGATTAGGTGGCTTGACCATGGTAAAATTGCCCTATAGTATCCAGGGATGTTCAGGCTAGGTGGGTTAGCATGGTTAAAAACCCTATGTGTAATTATAGGGATTGATGGGATGCTGTTGAGGCCATTTGACCCATCTGCACTGCAGGGATTCTATTAGTTTCAATAATGGAATAAACGGTAACTTGTGGCTACTGTCAATTGTCATTAAAAACCTATCTGGTTCACCAAAGTCCTTTCTTAGGAAGGGAAATCTGCCATCTTTGTCTGGTCTGGCTTACATGCAATTTCAACCCCACATGAATGCAGTTGGCTCTTAACTGCCCTCTGGGGAAGAACAATGAATGCTGGCCTGGTCAGTATTCCCACATCCCCTAAATGAAATTAGAAAAACTGAAGGCTCTTAATGAACTTCATGGGCCATGTAGCCCTCCCTATCCTACTTTTAAAGGATTGAGAGAGAGAAAGCTGTTCGATCTCTAGATCTTGAGTGCAGTCATTGCCCTTCCTGAGAGAGCTGATTTTTCAGCTGGTTTGTCCTCCTTCATGGAGAAATGGTGAAGAGAATATTCAAGAAATAGGTTCAAGATCATGGAGGTAAGGAAGGAGAAACTGCCCCCAGTGGCAGAAGGGTCAATGACCCAGAAGGACATGCTCTAATATTAAAGCAAAACACTGTGGATGCCAGAAATCTGAACTAAGAACAGAACGTGTTGGAAATTTTCAGCCAGGCAGACAACCTGAGGACATAGAAATAAGATGTTTCTGTCCATGACTTTTCATCACAGCTCTGCCCTCCAATCAGCCAAGAATCTCTAGCATTTTCTGTTTCTACGATGGATTAGTAATTGGCAGAAAAATGGGAAGTGAAGAAAATGATTTTCTTATGCACAGTTTCATGGAGCATCTGCACTCTGTGATAATTGACAGCACCTTCTGGTTGTTAACCATTTTAACTCCCCTTCCCACTCCCTTGATGATATGCCCATCCTGGGCCTCCTCCAGTGCCACAATGATGCCACACACAAACTGGAGGAGCAACATCTCACATTTTGTCTCGGGAGCCTACAGAGCCAATGGCCTGAACATAGTTTTAAAATCTCCCTGCCCCCGGTCTCACCCGACATCCAAACTTCCCTCATCCCTGCCTCCTTGACCTGACACAAACTGTACGTCTTCCCCACCTATCTGTCCCACCCTTCCCTCCAACCAATCCCTCCTACCCCCTGCCTGCATCCACCTATCACCACCCCACCTACCTTTCCCCAGCCCCACCCATCCTCCTCGCCTCCTCAATCTGACACAACCTGTCCATCTTAGAGTCATAGAACTGTACAGCACGGAAACAGACTCTTTGTTCCAACTTGCCCATACCAATCGGATATCTTAAATTAATCTAGGCCCATTTGGCCCATATCCCTCTGACCCTACCTATTTATGTACCCATCCAGATGCCTTTTAAATGTTGTCATTGCAGCAGACTCCACTGCTTTTTCTGGCAGTTTGCTCCATACATGCGCCACCTTCTGCGTGAAAATGTTGCCCCTTAGGTTTTTTTTTAAATCTTTCCCCTCTCACCTTAAACCTATGCTCTCCATTCTTCTCTCCCACCTGTCTGCCCCACCGTTCCCACTGACCAGTTTCCACCCCCCCCCCACCTGCATCCACCTATTACCATCACACCAGCCCCACCCATCCCCCATTTATTTACTTCTGAGCTCCCGCTCCCCTTCCCCAGTTCTGAACAGGGGTTGTACTGATATTTGTGTACTATTGAGTAGGGACCCCGTGTATTTTGGTAGTTACAAGGGTGTGTCTGCAGTAAGTTCGGCCCTGGTTTGTGTTGTAAGACATTATTTTGCTTATGACCTTTTAGAAAAGCCTTGGATTGTGGTCGGACCACTTTGAATAGGTGGAATATGCAAATTCCCAGATTGTATCAATTGGAATTTTTTATGATGGCTCATACAGCTTTGTATCTTGCAAGATCAAGACTACTTGTTCAGTGCATTCTGACAGCCTAGTTTGTGCATTTTAAAAAAAATTTTGGTTGCTTTTTGTTATTCTTTCAGAACGAAAACAAACATAGACATTTCCAAAAGGTCTGAGTTTAAATTTCTTGTGTGTCAACAGTGGCAAGATTTCTGACAGATTACAAAGAGAAGAATGTTGGTTAAAAGATCACATCGGATAAGCCTGACTAATAATGAAGAATAGTTGGTTTCTGATTTATCCTGGGATCCCACCCTGGCCGAAAAATGTTCACTTACTTGTTTAAAATCTGATGCAATTTTTGCTCTCGTGTCTTGTCAACACTGTCGAAATGGATTAATTGACTTGTTTAAAATGTCCAAACTGGCTGAAAGAAAACTGCAAGTTTAGGGAATGGAATGAGCAAGGAGTATAATGATTTAGACCAGGAGCAGACATAGGAAGTTCAGCCCCTCAGCTCTGGTCTGCCATTAAATGGGACCATGGGGCGGCTCTTCTCATCCTCAACTCCACTTCCCTGCCTTTTCCCTCTAACCAATGATTCCCTTACTAATATCTGACTATCTCAGCCTTGAATATACATAAAACTCAGCCTTGCCAGCCCTCTCTGATTCCATCGGTTCACTAACCCCTTTTTCTCCTTTCTCATCAAGATACCTCTTAAATGTTACTATTGTCTCTGAAACTATGTTCCAGGCACTTGCCATTGTGTGAAAAAAACATGCCTCTCTCATCTCCCTTTAAACTTTCCCCCCTTTTACCTTAAACCTATGTCTCCTAGTAACTTACATTTCTATTCTGGGAATAGATCTATCCATGACTATCCATTCTATCTCCATGCCTCGCACGGTTTTGTAAACTTCTTTCGGGTCACCCCAATCCTTCGATGTTCAAGTAAAAACGGACTAAGCTTTGTCCAATCTCTCCTCATAAGTAATACCCTCCAAACCAAGCAACATCCTGTTTCCCATCCAAGGCCTCCAAATCCTACTGTTGGTATGGTGACCAGAACTGTGTATGATATTACAAATATGATCTAACTAAAGTTCAATACAGTTGCAACATAACTTGCCAATTTTTATACTCTTGCCTTCATTGGTCAGGGCACAGAATGCTGTATGCTGCCTTGTCTGGCTTATCCACGGTGTTGCCACTTTCAGGGAACTGGGGACCTGTATGCCAAGGGGACCTGTCTGCCAAGATCCCTTTGTATGTTGATGCTGTTAACGGTTTTGCTATTTACTGCATACTTTCCTCCTGCATCAGCTCTTCCTAACTGTATCACCTTGCAATTGTTTGGATTAAACTCTGTACGCCGCTTCCCTAATCTTTGTGTCATCTGCAAACTTACTAATCAAGCCACCTATGTTCTCTTCTCAATCTTCTGTATATATAATACAAAGGGGTCCCAGCACAGTTCCCTGCTAAAACCACTGGTCATAGATCTCCGGTCGGGAAAAACACCCTTCTGCCACTACTCCGTCTGCCTGTTTTTCTGAGATTAAGCCAGTTATGTATGCATCTTACTAGCTCACTGCAGATTCCATGTAGTTTGAGCATAAAGCCAAGGTTGCCTCTCCAGTACTGAGGACCTGTGATTCCTCATCTGTCAGTTGAGGCAAGAAACACAACATTATTGTTTAAAGAGCAGTTAAAGTTCTCCCTGGTATCTTAGCCACTCTTTATCCCTCGGGCTATGACACTAAAGCATCATCTAATCATTATTGTATTTGCTATTTATAGAACTCGTACAAACTGGCAGCAGAATTTCCTTTATTAAAATAGTAACTACATTTCAAAAATACTTAACTGGATCCTAGATTTGTGAAAGGGAAACAATGGTCTAATGATGCACCGAACCAGTAATCCAGAACGTAGTGTGGTAGTGGATTAAATCCAGACCATGGGTTCCAAGCCTACTGCAGTTGGTGAAACTTAAACTTGAATTAATTCATAGTGGTATTTTATTTTGCACGTTGCCTGCATGAGTTTCCTCCAGGTGCTCCGGTTTCCTCACAGTCCAAAAATGAGCAGGTTAGGTGGATTGGCGATGCTAAATGGTCTGTAGTGACTAGGGATATGTAGGCTAGGTGGTTTAACCATGAGAAATGTGAGGTTACAGGGATAGGGTGGGAATGGAAGGATGGTGGGTCTGGGTAGGATGGTCCTAGGAGGGTTAGTGCAGACCAGATGGGTTGAATGGCCTGCTTCCACACTGTAGGGATTCTATGAAAAGATGTAGCAAGCTAATCAGTTGTCAAACTGCTCCAAAGATCATTGCCAGTGTATCAGTACCACGTGGAGTGCTGTGGTTCAAGAAGTGATGGTGAAGCACCACTTTCTATGTTCTTAAGGGGTAAATAGGGATGAACAATAAACACTGCCCTCACATCCCAAGAGTGAACAATAAAACTTTTCCCTGAATCTTCTCTGCTGGACACCCTGTTTGTCTCCTCTCACCATTTTTATAGTCATAAATAATAAAATTTAATTCACAGTTTTGCCCTCATTTTTATGTCAGTCTGAATCTGACCCAACAAATGTGAGTACGTTTAAGAAAAATTAAACTGTAGTAACTATAATTCCTTTGTAAATAATCAAGCCAAAAGCCAGGTCTCTCCACAATCTCAAACATGCAGAGAAAACAGCATGGCCTCACTCAGTGCTTACTTAACAGCACAACGATCTGATCAACTTAAGGTGAACTGGAGTGGGCTAATGTGGTCTGTATTACCTAGCGCAATGTGGTAAGGACTGGGGAAGTAAAGGAAGAGCAAGATCAATAGTTTCATCTGTTTTATTGCTTATAATGTTATTGGAGATCCACATCTGGTTGCCATTATTGTAAAGCTATTTCTTAACAAAGTGTAGAGGCTCAACTGTATGTCACTGACTCAAACCTTGTGCAATTCAGTTCAATCCTAAAGTATTGTCCTTCATTGGAATCAGATTGTGCTAAAGGCTATGACATGATGGAGCGTACCAGCACCAAAAACAAAAACATTGCCAGTGACACCAAGGACAGTATTGGGGATGCCAAAGTAAACAACGATGCGAAAGAGAATGGCAAAGGAAATGCCAGTGATGGCAAACTGACCAATGACACCAAGGAAAATCCTGGTGATGCCATGGAGAGTACTGACAGAACTCCCAGTGACGCCAAGGAGATCAATGATTCTCATGGGAATGACTGTGAAGCCAAAGAAAAGAGCAGCAAAAGATATAAAAAGGTAAAGAATGTTCTGTTTTGATTCCCATTGCCTGTGCTCTCTTTCCCCTCACAAACATGAAAGGCCAAATGAGCAACCAATCCTGTCTCCTGGGAGCTGCACTCTCATCCTCTGCTTGAGTGCCCATTTTTCACCGTGACTTGTGAATCTCAGCAGATTATTCAGATATGATCATTGAGCCCAGACAGATCTTCATCCACCATCCTTGTGTTCAGTAAGGTGCTAGGGAAACAAACTGATACACATTTGCAGCACAGAAATAGGCCATTCAACCCATCATGTCTGCACGATTCCCCAACGAACTGATTATGCTAATTCTAATTTCGAAGGCCCATCGTCCTCAGGGCTGTACTAATAAAAGTGAATAAATGCTGCCTAAATGTGTACTTGGGTTTCTGACTGTACCACCCTTTCAGACAGTGAGTCCCAGACTCTCATCACCCTCTAGATGAAAAAAATTTTCAGCTCTTAACCTTCTACCTCTTACCTGAACCCCCTGGTTATTAGCATCTCTACTTATAGAAAAGGTGCCTTCCTGTCCACGTTATCTATGCCCTTCATAATCATATACACCACTATCAGATTCCCTCTCTATCTTTGCCACAGTCTATCTAATCTTATTTCAGACCCTCCAACCCAAGCAGCATCCTCATAAATTTCCTCTGCACCCTCTCCAGTGCAATCACATCCTCTGCCCACCATTTTCTAAATTCCAGCATCAACTCCCAGCTCTTGTATTCTGTGCCTTGGCTAATAAAGGCAAGTATCCCATTTAAAAACCAAAAGAACTGTGGATGCTGTAAATCAGGAAAAAAAGCAAAGTTGCTAGAAAAGCTCAGCAGATCTGGCAGCATCTGTGAAGGAAAACACAGTTAACGTTTCGGGTCCGGTGTCCTGAGGAAGGGTGACCGGACCCGAAACGTTAACTCTGACATTTTTCTTCACAGATGCTGCCAGACCTGCTGAGCTTTTCCAGCAACTTCTGTTTTTGTTCCAAGTATCCCATATCCTTTCTTAACTACCTTATTTACCTGCGCTGGTACCATAGGAATCTGTGGATATGTCCAGCAAGGTCATCTGACCTTCAGTACTTTCCAGGATTCTACAATTCACTGTGTAGTCTCTTGGCTTGTTAGCATTATCTCACACGTTTCTGGGTGAAATTCCATTTGCCACTGCCCTGTCACCTGATATTCCCCTGTGGTTTAAGGCTATTATCGCTATTTACTACCCTATCAATTTTTGTGTCATCCACGAACTTCTTAATCAATGCGCTATGCTTAAGTCCAAATCATTAATGTACAGCGCAAACAGCAAGGGCAAGTTCTGTGGAACCCCACTGGAAACAGACTTCCGATCACAAACTACAATTACTTATGTTCTTTATTTTACCCATTAATGCTTTTATCAAGCACTCCCATAACTTTCCTAGTTTCCTTTGAGCCCTCAGTATCTGCCATAAGCTTCTCTTTATTTTCCTTAATCCTAACACTTATGTCCTTTGACAGCCAGGCTTCTCCGGCCTTAATCCCACACTGTCTTTGTGGAAATGTATTTGCCATCTACTCTCACTGTTTCATCTTTGAATGTCTCCCTCTTCTCTGACCTAGTTTTATATGAAAGCACTTAGGCCAAATTTTATCTTCTCTCGGTAAACGTAGCCTTTCCCTGAAGTTAGAACTTTCATTCCTGGTCTCAGTAATCATAACTATCCTAAATCTAACTAAGTTATGACTAATTTCTCCAAAATGCTTCCTTGCCATCCACATGCCTGGGCTTCTTTCCAAATATTAGGTCCAGCGCTGCCCCTCCTTTGTTGGGCTTTCTATGTACAAGCTAAAAACATTCTCCTGGAAGCAACTTACGGTGTTATTACCTCCTTCCCTCCCTATCTTGCCCACTAAAACTATCCCATTTAATATTTGGGCAGTTAAACTCCCTGCCTAATTATTGTTGCACTTCTCTGAAACTTGACAGCATATTTACTCATGCTCTCGCTCTCTCCCTCCCTACCTGTTTATTTGGAAGCCTACACATCAAACAGCATGTTTGCCCACCTTGTGCTCTTCTACCCATGTGGTCTCATTTGACAATCCTTCCAAAATATCATCGCTATTGATTCCTTCATCAATATTCTGAATATATTCAGAAGTTTCCCCATTTCACCAGGAATGTTGAGCGGCCAATCCTACCACCTTTTCAGTCAAGTCTCAGTCATAGCTATGGTATCGTACTCTTACAGGTCTATCTGTGCCTTTCAGCTTGTATCTGTTTTATTCATGGGTTGCATTAAAGTATTGCATTGCTAAACTCACTTCTTTCCTACATTTCCTCTACTTTTCAGACTTGCTAATATTTTGATGTTCTAATTCCATCACAGCTTCTTTCCCCTCTGAACTAGTTGTCACAATTCCATTCCCCGCGAATGTAAATTCAAATGCACCCCAACAGCATTAGCAAGCCTCCCTGGACTGATGTTGGTCAGATTAGAATGCCCAATTTGTAAAGGTCCTGCTTCAGTCAGAAACGGGCCCAGTGCTTCAGAAATCTAAAGCCCTGCGCACATGCATCAACTCTGACCTTCTATTGTTGTCTTGTGTTTTTGAGTTTGAAAATTGGCTCCCATTTGTTTCTATGAGTTACTTTGTAGTGCACACTATTTCATTTTCACTGTGCAGCTCCCTTACCAGCAATGGCACCGGTTCTCGTACCTTGAGACTTGATCCCTTACGCGCTGGAGACCCAATAAAAGGGAAGAAGTAAACCACAGGAGAAAAGACGTGTTGAAATCTGAAGGAGGTGATTCTGAATGCTTCCAGTGAATGTAGCTGACGTTATTCACAAACCATGTTCCTTTGTGCAGGGGAATGTAATGTTACTTTTTGTGGTGGATGGGAAACTGTTTGAACTCTCATATATGACCATACTCTCTCGTTTTCTGAAACAGTCTTTTATTAGCTTCAGTTCCCCAATTCCACTTTGCAAAGATCATTCTGGAACTGAAGAGACAGTTAAATAATCCAATTTTCTTTTGAAGTGGCTGACGTTCACACAGAGCTTACACCTTCTACAGAATCAATGTCAATCTGAACAACGGCGTGAAGATTCAGACAGACAAGAGGATGTTTTCCAGCTAATTCATCAGATGCTGTGATTTGCAATGTACATTCCTGCTAATTGACCTGCAGTCCTGCCTCATTCTGCATTTCTTAACTAAACCAACTCCCTTGCTTTAAATAGAAGAGTGTATTTGTTTTAATCAACCTGCTCAGTTATACTATAACGCACCTCTGGGGCAGGTGGGATTTGAACCTGAACTTTCTGCCTCAGAAGTAGTGACTGAAACCGAAAGCTCTAACTGAAACTTTTTGAATTGTCTTCATTGTGCGCAAGGAGAATATTCTCTATTGGATCTCACTCCTGTTGTAATCGGAGGCCTTGAGATAACTGTAACATCCACAGTATCAGTACGGCTGAGCTACGGTAAAGATCATAAAGCTGGTGGCAAACCTCATTGTTTCAAACCCAGTGTTAAGACAATGGGAGCTCATTGCCACCAGAGTAAAGTGCCCTCTCTCACCTAACAATAGTGCAAAAGCTATAAATGTGAGCCATAGATGATTGATTGTCGACCAACATCCCCAACCTGCTGGGAAAGGGAAACAGTAACTGCAGCTCATGATGTTAAAGTGAGAAATATCCTGCACGGTGCTACTAACAGGGTGATAGTCAAATTAGAGGGAGTGGCTCATCAGTCACACATTATGTGACGGAAAATTTTTTTAAAAATGCTCTTTTGAAAACGGCTGTGGCATGTCGTCACATTAACCTGGTCCTGATTTTCTTCAATAACAGGGAGGAGATGGCCAGCTTCCCAGCTCCAGCTCCAGTAGCAGCTCTTCAGATAGTGAAGATGAAGGAAAGGCAAGTGTTGAATAATCCCTATCCTTTTTATTACCAGATTCTGGATGTTATATATCTGACAAACCCGGGCACTTAACTGTCAAACCAAGGTTGACACTCCAGTGGAGGAGTGCTGCGTTATTGAAAGTACAATCTTTGAGGTGGGACATTGAACTGAAACATCTTTGGCCCCCTTGGGTCAATATGAATGATCCCATGGTACCATGTTACAAAGAATAGGCAGTTATCCCATGGCCAGTATTTATCCCTGAACCAGCATTGATCAAGGAGCTTTATGTTGTCCATTGTTAAATAGTTGTTTGTGGGACCTTGTAGTGGTCAAATTAAAGGGATAGATTAAAGAAATTGGGACTGCCTCCCTTGGAAGGAAGAAGACTGAGAGGAGATCTTATAGAAGTTTTCAAATCATAAATGGTCTGGATGGAGTAGAAAGGGTGAAGCTGTTTCCATTTGTAACAGAAACCAGAATGAGAGAGCATAGATTTATAAAGTGATGTGCAGTTGAAGCAGGGGTAATGTGAAAAACATTTTCACACATAGAGTAGTTAGGGTATGGAATGCAATGTCTGGAAATGTGGTGGAGGCAGGTTCATTTGAGGCATTGGATGGTTTTTGGACTGTAATGGTGTGCAGGAGATTGACACTATATGATAGAGCTGATGCATATGTGATGGGCTAAATGGCCTCCTTCTGCACCATAATAATTCTGTGAATCTGTGAAATTTAGCTGCAATATGCTCAGTACCTTCATTCGGCTCATTAACATAAATTGTAAGTTGTTGATGCCATTTTGTGTTCATTTAGACAGTGTTCAATTTTTCGTTGTGCTGTCCTGCTGCATTTTATTGAGTTTTTTTGTAGTTGGATCCCTAAATCTTCCTGCCCTCCGTCTTTTCCAATTCTTTCCTAGATTGAGGAATCACAGATAAACAGTTGATCAAGCCGACAAAAAAAAAGTTAAGATGTCTGATATTTCTTCTTAATTGTGAAATAGTTTGTGTTTGCATAGTTCAGGTTAGTACAGACTTTGATATTATCATTGTAGTTTCAATATTCAATTTAATTTCATTGCATCTGGCCAGAACCTCTGGCACCAGTTAAACTGGTGCTATTATCACTGGACTCTTGATCCAGAAACCCAGGTAATGTTCTGGGGACTGGGGTTCGAATCCTACCACCACAAAAATATCTGGAATTAAGAGTCTCATGATTTCATTGTCGATTGTCAGGAAAAGCTCATCTGGATCATTGATGTCTTTTAGGTAAGGAAATCACCATCCTTACCTGGTCTGGCCTACATGTGACTCCAGACCCACAGCAATGTGGTTGACTCATAACTGCTGTCTTGGCAATTTGAGATGGTCCAATCAGTGACTTTGTCATTCCCATGAATGAATTAAATAAAACACCCCTGAAGTTACAAGAAACAAACCATCTGGAGCTTTAAAGTCTCCATAGACTTTCTAAAACAAAACCAAATGCTGGCCTTCATATGAAAGGAAAATGATCCCAGATTTCGTGTTCCTTTCCACTGACAGTGAAATAAACTGCTGTACTAAAGGATAAAGTAACTCCACTCTGTTCAGCAATAAACCAGGACCAGGAGCCAAACGATGGATGTGTTTGCAATGCGCCTGATGGAGTGCACTGTTCTGTTTATTTAATTAGTGACAGGTTTTCATTTTGCTTTATTTAATCAACAGCTCGGAAGTGGGGAGACAAAGAAAAAAGTGAAGCAAGTTAAGTCGACCGAGGGAGACAGCACCAAAGGGCAGTACAAGCATTAACAGGAACGAAGAACCTGGATGAAATGTTTAAAGAAGACTTTACTATTCTCTCTTGGCATCTTAATATTTTAGATTAATCTTTGTCCATTTGGTTTGATGTCCTCTCTACTTCTGTTCGTTGTCCTTGACCAGCCTGAGAACTATGCAGAATATAAACTGATTATTAAGCGACTTCTCAATGAATAACTTCCATATCTGTTCATTCCAGAAATAGGAAAAGATGAGTTAGGGGCTCAGAATAGGCCACTCAGCCCTTCGAGCTCACTGTGCTGTTTGATAAGATCATGGGTGATAATGGCCTCAAATCCATTTCCCTGCCTATCGCTGATACCAATTCTCTCCCTCATTAGTCAAGAACTTCTACCTCTGGGTTCAAAATGACACTGTCTCCACCACTCTGAGGAAGAGATTTCCACATTCTCTCTATCCACGGAGAGAAAAGGTTCTGCTCAATCTTCCTTTAAAAGGAAGACCTTTTATTATTTAAACTGTGTCTCCTTTTTATAGCCTTTCTGACAAGGGAAATATTTTCACTCTATTCTGTAATTTAATTTATTGGCCTGCGGCTGCCTGGGCCCTAAACCCAGGAATTCTCTCCCCAAACCTCTGTCTTTTTCTCCCTTAAAATGCTTCCTAAAACCTACTTGCTTGAACAGGTTTTTAGTCACCTGTCCTAATGTCCTTGTGTGCGGAATTGGTTTGTCTGAGAGCACCCCTGTGAAGGAAAATGACAGTTTTGTCATTGCATCCAAAGATATATTTATATTGTAAGTTGCCAACATAAATCTTGAGACAGAATGCCGTTGTATTAAAGATACATTGAATCAGATTTGGTATCAGTTAACTCTTCAGACACATACTGGGTTTAGTTTGTGAAATATGTGATCAAACTATGACCATTCCTAATGAAATACCAATCTGTATCATCATCAACAGCATCAAATTTCATCTGGTTTTAAATAATGGGCATTTTTTCTGATGTCAACTGTCTTTTAAATGGAATGTTCTTCTGTCACAGTGGTTTATGATCCTAGCTGATGTTTCTATTGAACAAATCTGATCCCAGGTTGAAATCCAGCTCGATAGGTGACTTTTTTCCATTCAGCATGGTAGATTTTCACTGAAACATAAGCACAATGTATTTAGTTTTAACAAGAAAAAGAGGAGTTTATTGCACAAACGAAATAAAAGATAAAATAGCAAAAAGCAAGCTGTTTACAGATAACACATCTGAAAGATTTCAAAACATATGGCACAATAAATTACCATCTATGATAACACCATCACTTTGTAGCTTGAATACCAAAGAGAGTTCCCTTTTCTATCGTATCTATAGTTTTGATTTAATTGTTTCTTTCAACTCCTGATTTTGACAGCTTGATAGCCTTTTCCTTGATCATTTGCACAACTTAGTTTAAACCTTCTTGACTTCAAATACCCCCTTAAGGCTTCTAACTAAAAACTCAGTCTGGAACTTTCAAATTGAAGCCCTTACATCAGGAACCCTATTTTCTAACTGTTCTGAACTACTTCCTTTTACTAGGAGAAACTGTTATTACATCTGACCCCAGCCTAGACTTCTGAAAACTGAAACAAACGTTTTCCAATCTGTGGGATTTTCTGAAGCATAAATCACTCTTTGATTCTTCTAAACCAGTAGCAAACTAATTTGTTTGCTCTCTTTCATTGTAAAATGCATATAATATAAAAGGATTCACATTATCAATCTAGGAGGCTCCCTGTCACCTGATCCCTGACTTACTGGTTTAAAATCATGGCTCCAAAACAAAACCGATAAGTTAATAATTAAGATAATCCAAAATTAATAATTAACTTCCTTCATATGCAGACCAAAACCCACATACCACTAGTTCAAAATCCAAACTCTAATGAAAGATATGATATTTATATACATATAATTCGCACACCTTACATTACAACAAATTTCATCAAGGTTCAAAATGTAAACAAGAGGAAGAAACCCAAAGATTAGAGTGACAGAGAGAGAGTGAGAAAAGACATTTGGAATATTGTGTTCGGCTTCAGCCATACCATTTTTGGAAGGAAGAACTTGGAGAATATTTGCCTGTCACCACAGTGATACCTGAGAAGAAAGGGTTGAGCTGTGAAGAAAGACAAGGAGGCCTCAAGCCACTGGCACTAGTCACAAGAATTTTAAAATAGCGTGATAGATTGTCTGTCACAGAAGGAGGCCATTTGATCTTTTGGACTTCTGTCAGCTCTTTGGAACAAGTGTCCAATTGGTCTCTAGCTTGGCATTTCTTCCATTTGTATATTTAACTGATTCTCTTTTGAAAGTTACAATTGAATCTACTTCTGTCACCTGTTCAAGCAGTCCATTCCAGATCCCCCACAGCCTCCTTGTTAAAGAAGAACAAATTCTCAGTGCACATTCAGGATTTACCAAGATTTTAATTTTAAAAAGGGGAAAGAAATAAAAGGGACCTAAGGGACAACTAAAGGACACGCTTGTATGGAATGGGCTGCCAGAGGAAGTGGTGGAAGCAGGTACAATTACAGCATTTAAACGGCATCTGGATGGGTACATGAATAAGAAGGGTTTAAAGGGATATGGGTCAAATGCTGGCAAATGGGACTAAATTAATTTGGGATATCTGGTCAGCATGGACAAGTTGGACCAAAGGCTCTGTTTCCATGCTGTACAGCTCTATGACTCTGACTCAAACAGAATGAGTTTTATCATCTGAATACAAATTCATTTGAGTGGAGGGGAGGGTGCAGAATTGTACACAATACTGCAGCGGGGGCCTAACCAGAGACTGATCAAAGCTTCAGTTTGACTTCCTTGTCTTCATTTTCAATGCACCTGTTTGCAAAACTAGGTTAACCTAACCTCATTGCTTTTTTTGGAGAGGTGCATAATCTGTTTGACCCTTGTAACATTCATAATTGGAAGGCAATGTAAAACATAGGGTGAAAGTTTAAAGGAAGGACAGTGGTCCCCAAATGCCAGCCTTCAGCCAATTTGATTCACTCCACGTGCAAAGGTCAGGCTAGACCCTGATAACATTCTGCAACACACCCAAGGACTGATATTCCAGAAGTTGCCAAACCTCTAGCCAAACTGTTCCAGTACAGCTACAAGAATGGCAACTACCTGACAGTGTGGAAAATCGCCCAGTACGTCCTGTACACAAAAAGCAGGACAAATCCAACCTGGCCAATTACTACCCCATCAGTCAACTCTCGATCATCAGTAAAGCGATGGCAGGTGGCATTAATAGTGTCCCAGAATTGGCAACCCTAACATTTCAGCTCACAACCACACCTGGGAGGTCATTTATTTTAGGCCGTGCCACAAGATCCTGGGATTTATCAATCAAAGCTTAAAGTACAAAAGCAAGGAAATTAAAACAATCTCACTAAATGCTAAATTGGTCGGCCCTTGCACTTTAGGAAGGATGTGAGGCCTTTAGGGGTTGTAGTAAAGATTGATGGCAACGGTTCCAGGGGTCACAGATCTCAGTTACTGGAATAGATAAAGAAGCTGGGACTGTTCTCTTTAGAGAAGGAAAAGCTGAAGGGGCAGGTATGTGTGATTGAGGTCCTTGAAATCACAACAGAATGTGGACAGAATAGATGCGGAGAAACTGTTTCCATCGGCAGAGCATAGAGAACAAGGGACTCCAGATCACTGGCTTAAAGTGACTGGCTGAAGTACTAAGGACAACATGAGAAAAGTATTAAAAACTGAAAGAACTGTGGATGCTGTAAATTAGGAACAAAAACAGGAGTTTCTGGTAAATCTCAGCAGGTCTGGCAGCATCTGTGAAGAAAAAATCAGAGTTAACATTTCAGGTCCCGTGACCCTTCTGGGGAACCAGACCCGAAACTTTAACTCTGATTTTTCTTCACAGATGCTGCCAGACCTGCTGAGCTTTACCAGCAACTCAGCTTTTTGTTCATGAGAAAAGTATTGCGTTTTTTTGCATTGCGTGTGGTTAGGAATGAGATTGCAGTGAATTGCAGCTTGATTCAGTTGTGGCTTTCAAATAATATTTGGATAATTACAGAATCAGAGTCAGAATCACAGAATTGTTATGGTGCAGAAGGAGGCCATTCAGCCCATTATGCCTGTACTGGCTCTGTTATCTAATGCCAATCTGCCAACATTTCCCATATCCTTACACACCATTACTATTAAAAAACATCCAATACCCTTGAATGCCTTAATGGAATCTGCCTCTACCACATTTCCAGTCAATGCATTCCATGCCCTAACCACATGCTGTGTAGAAAAGTCTTTTTTTCCACACACATCATTCTTACTTTGTTTGCATGTACATAGAACATAGACCATAGAACATTACAGCGCAGTACAGGCCCTTCAGCCCTCGATGTTGCGCCGACCTGTGAAACCAATCTGAAGCCCATCTAACCTACACTATTCCATTATCATCCATATGTTTATCCAACGACCATGCCCTTAAAGTTGGCGTGTCTACAACTGCTGCAGGCAAGGCATTCCATGCCCTTACTACTCTCTGAGTAAAGAATCTACCTCTGACATCTGTCCTATATCTAGCACCCCTCAATTTAAAGCTATGTCCCCTCGTGCTAGCCATCACCATCCGAGGAAAAAGGCTCTCACAGTCCACCCTATCTAATCCTCTGATCATCTTGTATGTCTCTATTAAGTCACCTCTTAACCTTCTTCTCTGTAACGAAAACAGCCTCAAGTCCCTCAGCCTTTCCTCATAAGACCTTCCCTCCATACCAGGCAACATCCTGGTAAATCTCCTCTGCACCCTTTCCAATGCTTCCACATCCTTCTTATAGTGCGGTGACCAGAACTGTACGCAATACTCCAAGTGCGGCTGCACCAGAATTTTGTACAGCTGCAACATGACCTTTAAATCTATACCCTCTTGCTCATGTTACTTTTATGGGGTGTGAATAGCTTCTCCCTATCTACTCTGTGCAGCCCACTCATGATTCTGCAAATCTCAATCAGATCACCTCTCAGCCTTCTCTCCAGGGAGAATAGCCCCAACTTCTTCAATCAATCCTCATCACTGATGTTTGTCATCTCTGGGACCATTCTTGTAAACCACCCCTGCATTCTATCCAATTAATTCACATCCTTCCTATAATGTGGTGCCCTGAATTGTACACAGTACTCTAGCTGATCTCTAACAAGTGTCTTATTTAAGTTCAACATCACCTCCTTGCTCTTATATTCTATGCCCCTATTAGTAAAGCTGAGGATACTGTATGTTCTCGTACCTGGAACCATTCTAGTAAATCAGTTCTATGCTCTCTGGCTTCTATAATGTGCCACCCACAGCTGGACATAATACACCAACTAACCAAAACTGCAGCAAGGGAGTGTCTTTGCAGGGAGCTAGCACAGCCTGGGAACGCTGAATTGTTTCTCTGGGGCTATCTTTCTCTGACTCTTCTACAAACAAGTTGTTTTGGTGAATTTTGAAACTATCTAAAGAAGTATCACAGTTCTGAAGAAGAGTCACAGGACCCAAAACGTTACCTCTGCTTTCTCTTCACAGGCGCTGAATTTTTCCAGCAATTTCTGTTTTTGTTTCGGATTTCCAGCATCCGCAGTTTTTTTAAAATCACCTTTTATTGTTCACTTATTGCTGGAGGTTTAAAGGAAACTGTCGAGTTGTGTCTGGAGACTTTCTAAGGTAACGTGAAACCTTGACATGCATCCCATGACATTTATTTCAGATGTGGTCTGAGAACAGAAGAGCTGCTGTGTTGCTCCATTTTATAGGAATAACCAGGGGAAAGGGATTGCTTGGCTGTGAGTATCTTGCGAGGTCTTTCTCTAAAAGAGGGCCAGACAAGGCAATACCAGCTACTAGAGGACTAAGGGAGTGGAAGGTTGGTGGGAAACTTGAACCCTGTGGCATAAGGCATCCCTTCTTCTCTGGAGCTCCTCCTCCAGTGCTTCATCCAATACCTCGTGTACTCTCTGCCTTTGTCCCTGAGCCATTCTTGGAACACAATCTTCAGTTGGCATGGATGTGAGGTGCCCATCGACACAGTTCCACAAAAATTGGTCCATAACCAAGTTGCAAGTTTCTGGTTTTAGTACCATCAGACAAAGCTAAATTACAGCCATCAGGACTAAAATTGGGATTTTTAACATAGCAATAATGTTATTGAACTAGTCATAATAGCCTCAGTGTTCTGGAGTAGGAACTTAATCTAACTGCAGCAACTGGGGGACGTTTGAATTCAATGAAGTAATTAATCTGGAATAAAATGCTAGTCCCTCCAATAATAATCATGAAACTACTGGATTGTCATAAAAGCACAAGGAAGAAACACCACCCTCCCTTGGTATGTGACTCCAGACCCACAGTAATGTGGTTAATTGCTCTCTGAAATGGACGAAGAAGCCAATCATGTCAATGGGAAACTAGGGATGAGCAACAAATGCTGGTCTTGCTAGTGATGCCAATAAAACAGAAACAAATAAAAACAATAATTGTGAAGGAATTTGGATTTTCATATAATCGGTTCTTAATAGGACACAACACCCATTTAACCCCTTGTGGTTATCTTTCAGCAAAGGTTATGATTCTAAGTCAGGAGTGGAGGTTGTGTGGGTAAGTTGGTGCAGGCTTGATGGGCTGAAGCACCTTTTCTGAGCTGAATGACTGTACGACTCGATGACATGGGAACACCACCACCTGCAAGTTCCCTTCTAAACCACTTACCATCCTGACTTGGAAATATATTGCCATTCCTTCAGTCTGGCTGATTCAAAATCCTGGAACTCCCTCCCTTAACAGCATTGTGGATGTCTTACACCCCAGGGACTACGATAGTTCAAGAGGCAGTTCACCACCACCTTCATGCCAGTGAGCCCCATAATCCAAAAAATAATTAACAGTAGAATATCCAGCATTTTCTATTTTCCTTTTCTCTATTATGTGTTCTAGTTTTATTCAGTTGGGAATTCATGGCAAGATACACGTTAACTCAGTGGAAGAGTTGTTCAATTGTAAAACAAGTTTAGGCAGTTAAACCTCTTGAACTTCCACACGGAATTTGAGTGGTGGACACACCTAGGAAGGTTTCAATTTCACCTGGCAATCACGCAGTCCCTCCCAAGAAATTGTCGCTGTGTCATGGTTCACTGATAAAGTGAGGCTGGAATTGGGGAAATTTGACAATCGCCACACCCTCGACTAATAAAGGAATCTAATCGGATTCGCTCTTCATTCTGCGGCTGCAGTGTCATTCATCACAATGGATTTCGGGTTAGGTAAGATAAGATTGCGTGGGACTATCTTTGACCCTATGGAGCGAATCATGATAGAATAGGTTGAATTTGTAATAATTTACCGTAGAGTTGGGTTTAAGTGATAACTGACCCAGCCAAACAGGGAGACACAGAATAGATTAAAGCATCCCTAGTGTGGAAAGGTGTCATTTGGTCCACCGAGGCTCTCAAAAGAGTATCCAACCCAGCCCCAGCCCAGAATATTCGCTGTTGTATCTGCCTTTTTTTCTACCTGATACGATTCGAATGATGGGTCACATCATGTTTGATATGCAAACTTCTCTTTGTAGATTCTAGAAATCCTATAATTATGGCAGTGTAAAGATAAGATTTAAGAGTTGCTGTCTTTCTTGTGTTTCTGCTCATGGGATTGGTTGCTGTGAGTTGCGGGCAATTGTCATAAAATCAGCCCAGCCTGATACCCTTCAGCCCCATTGCCCCCGTGCCCTCTTTCTGAAGAGAGCTACTCAACTTATTCCATTCTTTCTTAAAACCTGGGGAGGTCATTAGGCCTCCTGACTGATTATCTTTCTGCACCCTTGTCTTTGTTCCATATCAAATCAATGTGCATTTATATAATGCCTTTTCAACCTAGTAATGTTGTGCCAGAAAGTTATCAACCAAAATGTGACACTTAGCCACACATCCTGGCTGATGATCAGATGTCTGGTCTGAGGGTTACTTAAAGGAACAAATGGAAGGTGAGAGATTCTGGAACGAAATTCCCAGGGAGCTATCAGTGTGGAGGAGTTCCAGCGGATGGACAAGAGAACAGAAATAAAGGGATGCCCAGATCCCAGAGAATGTGGGCTGGGGGAGCTTACAGAGATGGAGTGGGGTGAGGCCAGAGAGTGATTTGAAAACAAGGATGAGAATGTTGAAATCTAAGTGTTATTTAACTAGGAGCAGCAGAATAACAAATGGATGAGTTGGTGTGAGTTAGGACATGAACAGCAGAGTTTCAATGATCTCAGGTTTTCTGAAGGTTATGGGATCAGATTGAATGCATCAGTAACCCAGGGATAAGATGAATGTTTCAGCACCAGTTTAGTGGAGGCAGAGATGAAGTTGAGTGAATTACGAAGGTGGAAATGGGCGTCTTAGTCATGGTGCTAATTTTAGGATCAAATATGATAGCAACTGTGAAAAGACTGGTTCAGGACTTAGGCAGCTGTCAGGGAACAAGACAGAGTCCATAATGAGGGAGTCGAGGTTGTGGCAAAAATTCTGGATTGTGACTTCCAAATAGTAAATTGGAGGAAAATTGTAATCAACCAATACAGGAAATTTGCTGGCCAAATAAGTATTCTGAGAAGTAAGGGCTTGGAAGAAGTGATGGTGAAGTAGACCTGGATATCACACTATACAACTGGAAACAAATGTTGAGTTTGGATGGTGTGACCGAGGGGCAAGGATAGATTTTTGGGGGACACCAGAGCAAAAGGTAAAAGGAAAAGGAGTAATTTCTTCGGTTAAGTAAGATTGGATTCAGCTGCCTGACAGTGTTAAAGAAGTTAGACAGGGTGTCAAATGTATCAAAGACATTGCCCCAGATACTATTTTCTACCTCAATCTTTTGGGTATTTTCATTCAAAGGATGTGTTTGTTAGAAGTGGCAAACATGGTGCCAATTAAGCGGGTTGCTCTGTGCTGTATGGTGTCAGATTATCATGTTTATGGAGCTGCGCTTATCCATCACGTTCCTGACTTGTGCCTTGTGGATAGTGGACAGGCTCTGGGGAGTCAGGAGGTGAGTTATTTGCTGCAGGATTCCTGGTCTCTAACCTGTTCTTGTAACCAGCATAAGCCCTTCATGTCCAACATATTTGCCTTCCACCTGATTGTTGTTTAAGTATTCACCACTAGATACGGCAGGACTGAAAAGCTTAGATCTGATCCAAATGTTGTGAGATCACTTTAGTTTATTGCATGCTACCTCTGCTGCTTGACACACAAGTAACCTGTTGCACTTCACCAGGTTGACACCTCATTCTTTTGGTATGCTTGGTGCTGCTCCTAGCATGCCCTCCTGCACTGTTCATTCCACCAGGGTTAATCTCCCAGCTGGACGCCGATGATACAGTGGGGAGTCTGCTGGCCCATGAGGTTATAGATTGTGGTTGAATAAAATTTGGCTGCTGCTGATGACCCACTGTGCCTCTTGGGTCCTTAGTCTTGCATTGATATATCTGCTCAAAGTCTATCCCATTGAGCACAGTGATAGAGCCACACAACACGATGTAAGGTGTCTCAATGTGGAGATAGGACTTCACCTCCATTGACTGAAAAGCACTTTGGGACATATTGGGTTTGTGAAAGGTAATACCACCGAATAACAAAAAAAAACCTATCAATCTCAAATTACATCTAGTCTTTGGATACAGAAGCATTTCCTCATTTCATTCATGAAAGCTCTGGCTATAATGTTTAAACCTTGTACCCTGTTAGTAGGCTCTCCAACCAGGATAAAGCAAGAGAAATTTCTTCAACTACCAGGTTCTCTTAATATTTCAATCAAATCCACCCTTAACCTTCTAAATTCCAGAGAACACAATCTTTGAATTAATCATTGATCAGTAATTCAGCTTCTAATTAATTCCTTCAGATTATTTTCCACTTTCAAAAGCAAAACACAAATCTGTCAAATAATTAGGCTGTGGCGACTGAAATCTTAATGATTTAACACTATTCTGGCTCATGAAAGAAAGAATGTTGTTCTGTAGCCTGTCTTAAATAGTTTTGTAAGTGGCAACCTTTGCCAAATAGAAAATGAGTGAGGCAAGAGGTTGCCTCAGTTCTAAATTTACAATTCTAGTGAGTGATTACAAGGAGTTAACAGAAATGACCCCTCTGTTGCTAATAGGATGGAAATTAGTTTTCAATATCAGAATCTCCATCTTTCCCCATGTTGAGAGTGCAATTCCCTAGAAACATGACAGCTCATTAAGCGCCTGTTCCCTTTAATAGTTTATTTGTTTAAAAGGAGAAGATTGTGTTGTGAAATAGGTACTAAGTAAAACACTTTTGGATCAGATGATGTGTTGGCACAAGTATCATTTAAATAAAAAATTGCTGGAGACTGGGGACATGGTTGGCATTTATTGTCCTTCTCTTGTTGCTCTTGACAAGCTGTTGCCGAATGCATTTTTTTAAAATCATGGCAGTCCATGTAGTCTTCATGCACATCCAATACTGTTGAGTTGGAAGATCCAGAAATTTGACACATTTAAAAAAAAACATTTTAATGTAGGAATGTGTTCTCGTTAAGCTTCCACACTTCCCTGATGGAGGTTGCAGGTTTATATAATCTCTACAGTGTTGAAGCAGGCCATTTAGCCCATTGAGTCCACACCAACTTTCCAAACAGCATCCCACCCAGCCCCACCCCCCCACCCAATCCCTGCAGCCCAGCATTTCCCAAGGCTAATCCACCCAATCTGCACATCCCTGGACACTATGGACAATTCAGCATGGCCAATTCATCTAACCTGCACATCTTTGGACTGTGTGGGAAGAAACCTGAGCATTCAGAGGAAACCCATGCAGACGTGGGGAGAATATGCAGACTCCACACACAGTCGCCCAAGGGTGGAATCAAAGCGGGTTCCTGGCACTGTGTGGCAACAGTGCTAACCACTGAACAACTGTGCCCCAGTTGAAGGTTGATGAAGCTTTCGCGAGTGACTGCAGTGCAATCTGTTAGTGGAGCATGTTCCCTGTCAGATTAGACGTAGAACACATATGGGGAATTTTCTGACCAATGTCTCAATTTTGGAAGTTTCAAAGCACAGTGTCTGTTTTATTCGAAATTCAAAAACAATTAAGCAATGTTGCTCACTTGTGACACTGAATCATAGTACCATCCTGTTATAATTACTGTTAAAAGTCCTTGAATGTTTAAAGCCTCTTATATAAAAATGTCTCCTACTTACTTTGGGGGTAGCATGGACGAGAGTCAGTCATATCCCACCAATGGATGAAGATAAGAAAGGTCTTGCCAATTTCCATTTTGTGTGCATTTAACTCAACCTGTTAAAGGCTAGATGTGGACTTGATTGGAAATACTGTTTATTCCGAGCTTTTAATTTCTTTATTTTTCTAATGGATTCCTATGATCTGTAATGCTGGATACTTTATTTATTTTTCTCGGTTTTTTTCCTTAAGAATTTGTACTTAAGAATCTGTACATAGGTACCTTCGTACCTGAGATGGTGCCATAAGTGGCAACTTGTAAACTTTTCACTGTATTCATTTGAGTACATGTGACAATAAAGCTAATTTTAATTCTAAAGGGTTACACTGTGGGAAGATTCAGGGATAATGTACACTTAGTGAGGGAATCAGCTGCATTGCATTGTCCAGATTACTATCAAATGATGGCCAGTTACAGACGGTAACTGCAGCTCATGGCATCCAGCGCCTTATTTAAGGAGGTTCTAAGGGCCTTTTGTCCATTTATTAATCAGACAGAGAAATCTGGAGATGCCTGATGTTTATTGACCATTGGTAGATTACTCAGGGCAGTGGTGGGTGAACTGAGTGTGTGGGAAGACGGATGCTGAGACTAACCCTCGGTAGATGTTCTGATCCCGCCGAAAGACTTCCTTGAAAAGCTCTAATAGGCACAATTTCCCAGAGGGAATGCAGGTTAATCATCATGACAGTCATTCAAAAAGGTGGGTCCGTTTTGCTGGGTGACGTTCCCAAACTGGTTGAGACCAGTTCATGGTTTTGTACCTGTTTTCTTATCTCAACTAAATTATATCTCCTGTTTGACAGAATTTCTTTTAAAACTAAATACCATGATTGTTGGTGCACCCACCCATCAGAAAAATGCAGCATGTATTTAAAAAAAAGGGAGTGCTTGAAGTGGGAGAATAATTGAATGTCAGTCAGACAAATCCTTTACATTAAAGCCAACAAAAACCCAACTAAACAAGTGGGATTTAATTTATAAAGGATGGTTTTAACAATTATCATTTCAGTTGATTTTATGGCTATGTGTGTTGTTGTGATATAGTTAACATTGCACTGAAATATACTTCATCTGGTTAGAAATGTATTAATGAGCAATGTTTTGCTCAGATGACAAATGGGACACTTTCTTGATTTGTACTTTGGATGCTTATCACAAATGTGTCAATAAACATGATATTGTGACCACACCTTCAGTCACCACCCTTTATTATCTAACTCCAACTGCTTTTACCACGATCCCCAGTCGAAGTTGTTTGAGGTGCTTCCACCTTTTGTACACATGATTTCTTTCCGAGTAGAAACAGAACTTCTTCAAGTAGTTTTAGAAAACCTGGGTGTCTGCTGTCTTTGTGTTCACTGAGTGGGACTTTGGAGAAAGAATCTTAATTATGGGTAAGTGTCGATGTTATTGGGATGGGACTCAGTAATTGGGCATTAATTCCTCCCACAAATAGTCATATCTAGTTGTAGTCTCATGAAAGTTAAGACTAGCAAACTGCTGTAACAGGCTGTTCTAAAGTTACAAAGTTTTAGTCTGCTTATTCTAGTTACAGAATTTGACAGCTCAGAAGGAGGCCACTCAGCCCATTGTGCAGCTTGTTAAAGCTGTCCCATTATTCAATTGGACCTCCAATTCGTTGTGCTTCAAGCATTTATCCAATTTCCTTTTGAAAGGTACCATTCTATTTAGAGGATACATTTCAACTGCAAAAACTCACTGTTTAAATGTTCAAAAAGACTTATTGTCTGTGGTTTGCTCTCAATTACGTTCAGTTTGCTCCTTCTGATTATGACTTATTTACTACGTCAAAATGCTTATCATTTTTGAATATCTTTACCTTCTCTGTCCAGAGGAGTACAACCCCAGTTTCTGTACTCTCTCTCTCTCAGTAGAATGTCTTACACCATTAATCAGCATTCTTTATCTTGAAGGAAAGTTGAATAAATTTGAAAATTCTTTAAGTCATACTGGATTGCAGAGGTTGTTCAGCCAAGCAGCGTCCCCTCTGCTTGTTTGATGGCATCTGATAGAGGGGAGCAAAGTCAGAGACTACTTCGAACAATGCAGTGATAACACTGGGGTAATCAATGTGAGGTCCACATGTCGCTATCCTGAGTAAAGAAAAGGAACAGAAGGAAATTCGCTTCTTGCAGAGGCTATTAGAATGCTGAAGAAGAAATTTAATGCAGAAGAACCTGAGCAATTAGGAATGTATGGAACAGGAGGACTTCATTTGGAGTTCATTAACACATCCAGTTATTTTATTCACAAAAATGCAATCCAACTTCCCCTTAAACACCGGAGTTTATTCTAACTATTCCTTACCCAGTGTGTGAATGATTTGATTGCATACCTGTAATCTTCCCTATTCCTTAGTAAAGGCCCCTGGTGTTCTAAAGATCAGGGTAATCAATATCTTGAGGTGAGTAATTTTTTTTTTTCTCTCAAGAACTTTAATAGCAAAATATAAAAAGCCTTTTAGCTGATTTTTTAAAAAAAAATCAACCCATCGAGATGTTGTTACACACCACTGGGGCAGGTGGAACTTGAACCCAAGTCTCATCACTCAGACATAGGGGCACTATCGCTGTGCCACAAGAGCTGATGGTGTGGTTTGCTTGGGATGGTTCACTGCCTCCTTCTCAATGACACAAGTGTCCTGTCCAGGACTCCAATTGGTAAGGTAGCAATGCCTTTGTGATTGTCCTGTAAGACAGGACTAAAAGGAGCCACACGCTGTAAGATGCCTTAATAATGTAAACAAAAGTAATTCACAATATTGTGTTTACTCATCTCATCGTTAATGGGCATATTAATGTATTCATGTTCAACCCCTTGTTGGGTGGAGGAGATTTTATTTTAACCTTTGGGTTTCTATTGCTTGGATTTAAACCTCATTCCTGCCTGTGTTGGTGGGGTTGACATGACTACAGAATGCACCTACATCAACACAGTGTCTCTGCTCAGCTCACCATTAGTGTTCTAGTGTAGAGAGCTCTTTCCTGTCTGCCTTTCTTATCTCTCCTCTCCATTTGTCTGTCTATCTCTGTCTTTTTTTAAAATTTACTTTCTAAGAATAGGTTAGCTCAGTTGGTTCAATAGCCGGTATACAATACAGGGTAACACTAACAGCATGAGTTCAATTTTTCTCAACCTTTTCCCCTCGACTGAGGCATGATGGCCCTCGGGTTAAAGCATCACCAGTCATCTCTCCAAGGCAAGAGTAGTCCTATAGTACGTTTGTTAGTCTGACTCTGTCACTCCCAAAGATACTTTATGTCACTGATTGGATGAATGAATGTCGGATTCTTTAGCAACGTTGCAGCACACCTTGTCCATGACAAAATGTTGTTCAACTCCAAATTTGAGCAAGTGTGAAGTGGGAACAGGGAGTGGTTCCAACAGCTAGAGTGAGGCTGCATTCTTCACACCCAGAATGTGGCTAATGTGGCCATTTATGGCGATGTGCTGTGTCTCATATCTTTACAGACCATGCTCTCTTGTGTGTTTAGGTAGTGAGCAAACCCTAAACATTCCAACATGATTCACTTCATGAGTGTGGTTGTCCTCAGCACTACATTATCTTCACAGAATTACTACGGCATGGAAGGAGGCCATTCGGGACTTGCGCCTGCGCCATCTCTATTTTCTAGTACCAATGTCTTGCCTTTTTCTTCAAATCACTGCACACCTTCAATATCCAAATGACCATCCAATGTCCACTTATTTGTTACTCACTGCTTTGTCCAGCAAGATGTTGCATTCTGTTGGTCTTTTCAATATTCAACAGTATGTTCTGTGAGGTATTTTACAATTGTTTCGTTAAATTCTGAAATATTCTCCTTGTTTGGCACCAGATTTTGGCAAGCCCTGTGACAAGGATAAGAAGCAGAAGGAAAAGTGCGAAGAAAAAAAACATAAAAAGGTATCAATTTTTTTTCAAAATCCATCTTCTGATCCCATTCCCCGGCTTGCTGCAATCCACTCCACACAGTGCGCAGCAGAGGTGAGGTTCTGCTGCTATCTGTCTCTCTTTTAAGCTAGTTTCTAGCAGACGTATGAAGTCACTCTCTCTATCATCTTTGCCCAATGCCCTGTAAACTTAATACTAAACAGATTATTCATCCATGGGGTGCTGAAGCACCTGAACCCAGTCTGATCCTTGTCAGCCAGGAAACTAGGCTGTTTCTCCCACTCTTCCCACACTCCTGAACCACACAGATGGGACTAATTCTAAGTTGCTCACTGCCATTGTTCAAGTTTCCTGTAACTGGTCATTTTCTGTTTTGTTCCTGGTGGTAAGGTGTCTTTAAAATCGCTCCCACGTTGGTCAATAGTTCTCTCCATCTCTCTAATGTTGTCAGCTAGTTTGCTTTAGACCAGTGTGGATACCCCAGCTTTGAGGTGCATCATGTGGTTCCAGGTTAGTTCATTCCTGATTGTTTAACTTGCTTTTGGTGTCATCCTCGTGCAGTTTGGATATGTCATCGCTTTAGTCCATGATTCCTGTTCATTTTTTCTCTTTAATAGAGAACTGGTTTCTCACAGCAGTCCCACGCCTCAGGGAACTGATGTTGATAAACTGGATTATTCGTTCTGACCCCTTGATCGATGCATTTACAGTTTAGAAATTGGATTTGTGAAAATGAGTCATTTTGGCTCATGAATAATGTAGCACGGCCCTTTTACTCCACTGGCCCCAATACCATGCCCCTGTCTACTCTCACTCATTGCCTTTTTAGCTTTTGCAAAATAAATTTTAGAACTGAGAATCCAAAATTCTGATTCTCCATGCATGCAGGACAAGAATATCTTCTAATTTTGTTTGAAACTTGTAACTTCTTTTGTTTTGATAACCCTTCACTCACCAGTGGATACTAGGGAGCGGGTTTATAAATGCTGAACCTGGTGTTGCAGGTTTACCAGCTACTTGTGGAGATGCTGAATGTTTGCTTCATTGTAGTTGACCCTTGAGCATCAATGCCACTGCAGCAAGCTGTAAATGGACCCCAGCATGTCACCAGTTACTGTATAACTTTCCATATTCTTCAAGTCCATGCTGTGATTCCATAACATTGTAATGAGGACAAAAGAGCCCAAATCATTTTGGAGGATCACTGGACTCACTGGGGTGGCATGGTGGCTCAGTGGTTAGCACCGTTGCCTCACGGCGCCAGGGACCCAGGTTCAATTCCAGCCTCATGTGACTATCTGAGTGGAGTTTGCACATTCTCCCTGTGTCTGTGTGGGTTTCCTCCAGGTACTCTGGTTTCCTTCCACAGCCCAAAGATGTGCAGGTCAGGTGAGTTGGCCATGTTAAATTGCCTGTAGTGTTCAGGGATGTGTAGCTTAGGTGGGTTATAGGGGGATGCTCCAAGGGTCAGTGTGGACTTGTTGGACCAAAGGGCCTGTTTCCATACTTTAGGGATTCTATGAGAAAATGTTAACTGCCTTTTCTCCACAGATGCTGCCAGACCCACTAAGTTTCTCTAGCAATTTTGTTTTTTCCTCAAAGCTCTGCCTGTTCATTGAATGTGCCCACCCAAACCTCAAACCAACATCTATTGGCCACACCTAATTTCCCTTAAACTTTGTCTTCTCAGCTATTCAGACAGCAGTTATAGGAATCAATCACATCACACTGCATCTTGAGTCAGCAGATGAAATAACGACAAGCAAACTTTAGGGTTTTTTTAATTTTAAAAACAATTGAGGACAGCTGTCAGGGTCATGTTTGCTAAAGCTACCTTACAATTCCGGATTATTTAAATGAATTAAATTCCACCAGCAAGCCTGATGGGAATTGAAACTGTGTCACTAATCCAATGATAATATCACTGCACTACCAATTCTTTTTCACATAAATTAGGGAGAGTTGAAAGAAGCTTCATTTCATATTATATTTTATTATGATACTTTAAATCAACTGCAGGATGTTGAGGTACTTTCAGCTAATCAAAGTGTTAAAATTACTGTTGCAATGTGGAAACCAATTACGTGCAGCTAGGTTCACTAAATAACCAAATAACCATATTTTTAAACAAAAACGATTAAATGTCTGAACTTGCCCATTGCCAAATCTATGATTTCTGACATGCTAACAGTAATCTGTTCACAATCCTCCATGATAGCAAATTAGATTCCAGAATAACAATGTGTTCTTCAGGGTCCAGACCCGAAATGTCATCTTTCCTGCTCCTCTGATGCTGCTTGGCCTGCTGTGTTCATCCAGCTCTACACCTCGTTATCTCAGATTCTCCAGCATTGGCAGTTCCCACTATCTCAGATTCCGGAATAAAATCTGATTTGTTGGTGGTTACACCCAGCAATGTAATTAGGTCCAAACTCTGATTGTACAAGGTGAGTCACTGTTTATTCAATGAAACAGCCACTGATGATAACCTTGTTGAGCTGGAATATTGCCTCGCAACACACAATCAAAATAAGATTCTTCTTTTGAAGCGTGCAGGCTTGTTTAAACTATTTACCCTCCTAACCAGATCTTTCTCACCTCATTTTTCTATCCATCAGCTCTTCTCTCCCTTCAGGCTCAATCCTAATTGTTTACTTCCTACCCCATCCCCCTTCCTATTTTCTGCACCTAAACCGCACTTTCCCAGCTATCATCAGCTCTGAGGAAGGGTCACCAGACCCAAAACATTAACTCTGATTTTTTTTTCTTCACAGATACTGCCAGACCTGCTGAGCTTTTCCAGCAACTTCTGTTTTTGTTCCTGATTGACAGCATCCGCATTCTTTTGGTTTTTAATTTTGTTTAAATGGTTGTTGTGGCTCGTGGCAACATTCTCCAATTTGAATTCTTTTTTGCTAGTTCTCCACCCTTTCTTCCCCCTCTTATTCTTCGGAAAGGTTTTGACTCGTAGTCTCCAGCTAACTTCCAGTGTGTTACTTGAATAGCTATTCTTTATCTAGAGTGCATGTGTCTTCATACTCACCTTGAAGTTGAGGCACTTCTTATCAGAGCAATGAAGAGTAGATTCTGTGCATTCCTTCGTATTCCAGTTCTGCTATTATTGGGTGCCTACTATTTCCTCTTGCCACAATACCAATTAAAACAATCCTGCATTCTTTAGAATCAGAATCTATTTTGATATTAGCACTTTATGGGAATGGTCTAGGTCAAGAAGATTGGCATTAGTGACAGTACATTAAACTGGGTGAGTCAACAGCATTTAACCAATGGGAGTTTGCATCTGGTTTCATAGCTGAGTGTTACCACCAATATATCTTTGTTCTACAACACAAACTTGGAATGACACAGGATTGTTCACTACATTACAGCATGACGATGTTTTAAAAGTTCTATGTAACTTTTGACACATACAGCAATGTGGTAATGACCAGGTTACCTGATTTTTGTCAAACGTTGTTTGAGGAATCAATGATGGTCAAGGCATTAGGGAGAACTGACCTAGTCATCTTCAAATCGAGCTGTGGATCAATTGCAGCCATCTAAGGGAGCAGGCATGGTTTGAGCTTTCCTCCAAAAGATGACAACTCCAAGTGTCTCGTGCTCTGCTGGCTGCACTGGGATGCAAGCCTGGGTTCTATTATCAAGACACTTGAGTGACTCATAAATCCGAATCTTCCCTGCCTTTAAGGCCAAGAGTGCTACAGGCTGATCCAACACTGAAAATACACAGGGGTGGCACTCAGATCTGCTTCTGAAATATCCTCAAATTGCCCCAGAAAATTCAGTCTAATGGTGTGATCATTGGGAGAAAGGTTGCTCTTGCAAATTTGATTAGAAGGAAATGGTGATAGTTTGCTCCTGTCCCTTGCATGCTGTTGACAGGCAAATGTCATGGAATTCTGTTGACACATCTGAGGTGGGAGAATCTGCTCAGAAAGGAGCGTGTAGGGGATTGGAGGAGCTGCAAGAGCACTGTGGGATAAAGGAGCTAAAATGGGGGAGGAAGGAAACTTCAACAGAGAGACAGCAGTTTTACACCTATCAACAAACATATTCAGCTACGTAGGTTACAAAATAAGTTTTAAATCAGAGGTAATGAATCCTTGCAAATTAGTCTCTTATACAAGGCAGGAACTACCATTCTTGGGAGGGAAATATAGCTGGTTCTATGTAAAGAACACTGTGGAATAGTTAGATTTAGATCCAGGATACAGTAAAAAGATAGTAATGTCCTGCTTATGATGTTCCAGCTTTTTGCATGTGATAGAACTACATTAGCTGTGACCTTACCAGTCTGTGGAATGTGTATTTAAATGTGATAGCTTTTTAGATGTCGACGTATCAGTTATTTTGAAGAAAATGTGAATCAAGCCAATTGGCCGGCACCAATTTATAATCTAGGACATTAAAAATTACCACATACAAGGAAAGCATTAATGAAGATTTGATTATCAAGGGTCAACATACCTCATGTCAATGCACACACAGATTGTATTGTTACATAGCTGTATTCCCTGATAATTGAGTTCATGGGAATTAAATCATGGGGAAAGAACATTATCCCTGTGCTGACTCATGAACGGTGATGCAAAAATATTAGCATTACATTTCTGGCATTGCTAACTGAACAGATTGAAATGATGGAAGAGTATTTTGATTCTGATCCTTACTGGGTTTTTTTTTTGCAGAAGGAAGAAGGTAAAGATACATCTTCAAGTTCAAGCTCCTCAAGCAGCAGCAGCAGCAGCAGCTGTTCGGAGGGTGAAGGAAAAGGAAAGGTAAGAAAAGTCATCGAACTCAGGATTGGAATGGGGCTAGGTATTGGTCCTAGGATACACTTGTAGGGGGAGAACGGTAGGTAGCCTTTTTTTTTAAAAAAAATAGAAGTATCACCTGTCCCCTCCCATCGTCTGTTTAAAGCCAGGTGGTGGTGGGGTATAGACATAGGGAAGAATGGGAAGGGGTGGCGGAAGATCAGGATCCGGGACAGAACCAGATGGGGTGGAGAGGTTAGGGAAAGAGTCAGGGGGAGCACCATAGACAGAGAGGGAAAGAGGGCCTCCCCGGTCCTTGGCTCTGCTTGTCGCCCCTATCTGCTCACCAGTGAATTCCAGTTCATCATGCACACTTTACGTGCAACATCAGGAGCAAATGCGTTATTGCACATGCACAGTCCAACATTTCCACAGCGATTGAGAAAAACACAATTTTGTCCCCATTCTTCCTCATGTATTAGGTTGTTTTTAAATCTGATCCTCAATCGATTCATGAAGAACCTGTGTTTGTAATCATTAAACCTCTGCATTCTTAGCTTAGCCTTTTTTAAAAAATTTAGCCCATGTAGGCCTGTTGACTTGGCTATCTTAAACTGCTCTTTTAGCCTTTATTTTTTTCGCCATCATAACCAAGTTGATTCAGAAAGAAACAAAATAGCTTGAAGGAAATGAGCAACTCTGGATCTTAGTAATTAATAAATGTTTAATTCCCCAGAGTCTAAAGTGAAATACCAGTTAAAAGATGTAAGTGCAGTTTGACTATATCCACTTTAGATTGTGGACAAAATCCATTCTGCTCACCAGTTCCAGTTCAAAGTGGTTAAGAAAACACAAACGTATTTGTGGCTTGCAAATTAATAATTTTTTTATGGATAAAATATTCTCATCATATAACAAACAGCACCACAACACCAACTATAAATAAAGATTTTGACTATTGATATTTCAGTCCTAAAATAACATGCAGGCTTCCTATTTCCTCCTATGATGATAGAACTGTTGTTTCACATTTAGCTCACTATTTTAGAGGCATTAAACCAATTTACCACTGCTGTACTTCCATAAATACAGACAACCATTACTTAGCAAATGGTGAATGACACATGCTTGAAATCCTGGAAATACTTAATAGAGATCCATCTTTCAGTAAGGACACAGTGCTCATCTTATTGCTTCCTCCATTCCCCACTGCACTTTGTTTTTCCCATCCATTTCCCCGTCATCATTCTCTTTTTGAAAAAAAAAACTGATTTGATCCCAAAGCCGAAAACAGTGCTCACTCTAGGTTACTTAATCCAAGCCCTGGCCTTGATGAATACAATTCCAGTGTATCAGCTATCCTGTGGCTGCACCTGCAACATGATGTATCCTACATTGTGCTGTGCAAGTAACTTATAAAAACAAAAGCTGATTTTGTCGGCTTCAACATAATGAAATTGGCTCTTTAAGCAAGGAAAGGGTTAAGATCACCTCTGTTACTTAATTCCACAAAGGGATCATGGAAAGTAAGTCAGTCAGAATGTCATTGTGCGTTGTATAATCACCAGTATCTGATACACTGGTTATATTCTTTGGTTTATTTATGCCATTGACAATAAAACCTGGAAAACTACTGTTCAAAGCATTCATTAAACTAAAAGGTTATAACGTTACTCAGGTGGTAACCTTTAACAGGCAAGAGACAAATGTACTTGGAGAAGAATAACTTGCTTAGACTCCACTCCACAATCTTAAGTTAGATCACACAAATCATATCCTTTCCCTGTAGATTTTGCTGCTGCCAACAATTTACTTTAAGGCTGAGGTGAAGATAATCATTGGAGCATGTTACGGAGTATTTAAGACACTGGAACACAGTGCAGAGAAAGCATACATACAATTCTGCATTTTTTGCTTTTTCCATGTAGTATATTCCTAAAATAACTTATCTGTACCATGCCTACTTTGGAGCATAAACACAAAATGGTTGGGATGAATAATAGTTTCAATCTTTCATTTAGCATTGACAGTACACAAAGTGCTGGGCATTTGCCTTTATTAATCATTGTTTCTCTCGGTTGGTAGTGCTTATTTCATGACGTCCTGAATTTGACCACTTAAACTTTCTTCAAGAAAAAATATTTAGTTTTAGAGTTCAGTTTGGGAGAGGTGTTTTAATTGAACCTTGGAAAGAATTTTATTGGCAAATAGATCATTCACCAGAACTTAAAATTCCAACAATTTTCTTATATTCACTCTCAGGATTATATTATTGCCCATCCCTAAATGCATAGAGAACAGTCGAGAGTCAAACACATTGCTGTGGATCAGGCATCACATGTAGGCCAGACCAGGCAAGGATGACCGTTTCCTCACCCTGAAGGATATTAGTAAACCATACTGTTGGAAAAAACCAATCAACGTTGTCACGATTACACTCTTGGTTCCAGATTTTTATTGAATTCAAATTTCATGCCATGGTGGGATTCAAACCCAGATCCCCAGAATATTACCTGGATCTCTGGAGTAACAGTCCAGCAATAATACCACTAAGGCCATCACCTCCATACTTTTTTTTTAAAAAAAAAGTTACTACTGCTTGAGGCACATCTTCAGTTGATGAGGTGCTAAAATTCCTTTCTTAAACATCTCTACCTTGCTTTTCCTTTAAGATGTTCTTTGAAACCTATCTCTCTCTTTAACCAAGCTCTTAGTCACTGTCTAATATCCTTATGCAGCTCGTACCAAAGTTTACCTGCTACCACTCTCTCGTCCAGCGTCTTGGTGTGTTTTACTATGACAAAAGGTACTATTGATATGATAGTGAAGCAAAAGCCACAAAGAAATTTTGAGTGAGTTTTGCACTTAGGAAAACAGTAATAAACACTTGGGATAACAAACCTAATGGAAATATGGAAATCAAGTAAAAATAAATGAATTAAATCTACTACACGTAAGACGAGGTGATTGGCTCACAGGTTCTGTCTGAGACCCATCATCTGCCTTGGTGATTTGCACCTGCATCAGTTGGCTTTTGTTAATTAGGCAGTGTTGCACCATATAAGCATCATCACTGTCCTGAGGCTGTGATCTGGATTTACTGATTTTTATTTGAAGAGAATGAGCAGTTTTAATTAATGTCTTCCTTTACCCTACAGCAAGGGGATCAAAAGAAGAAGAAACCAAAGAAGCACAAGAGTGATAAATCCAAGGGAGATAAACATAAACATTGCAAAAAATAGCAAAGTGTTTGTGGGGTTACACATGACATCATGAATTGCTACTCCCATTTCTTAAAGATGTTTGCTTTAAAGAAACACAATCAGTCACTGTTCCATAAAATGAATGATCAAATATGAACTTACCTTACTAGAGCTGCATGATTACCCAAGTTTTACCAATAAAGATTATAATTTGAATAACCAGCATTTGTGATATAATTAATTCAAATAGAAATTCAAATTCCATAAAGGGCCAGATTTTCAGCAAAGCAAGTAGCTAGAATCGGGATGTTTAAAAGGGAAAATGATGTGATTTTTGATGTGAAAAACTGGATGCTCATTGTCTTCATCGAGCTGTACAGAAACAGATACAGGCCGACCAGATATCCTAAATTAAACTAGTTCCATTTGGCTCATATCCCTCAATCCTTCCTATTCATGTACTCATCCAGATGTTTTAAATGTTTGTACTTGTAGCCAGCTCCAACCCTTCCTCTGGGAAGTCATTCGATACATATACAACCCCCTGTGTGAAAAAGTTGCCCTTTAGGTCCCTTTTAAAATCAAACACCTCTCACCTTAAACCTATGCCCTCTGGTTGTGGACTCCCCTACTCAGGGTGAATAGCCAAAAGACCCTTTTCCCCAATCCGCGCCCCTCATGATTTTATAAACTACTAAGGTCGCCCCTCAGCCTCCGACACTCCAAGGAAAATAGCCCCACCCTATTCAGCCTCTCCCTATAGTCAAGCCCTCCAACCTGGGAGGGCTCTTGTAAATCTTTTTCTGAATGTTTTCAAGTTTAACATCTTTCCTATAGCAGGGAGACCAGAATTCAATGTAGTATTCCAAAAGTGGCCTAACTGATGTCCTGTATCACTGCAATATGACATCTCAATGCACTGACCAATAAAGGCAAGTGTACCAAAACCATTCTTCAATACCTTGTTTATCTGTGACTCCACTTTCACGGAACTATGAACCTGTTCCCCCCTCCAAGGTCTCTTTGTTTGGCAACACTCCTCAGGATCCTGCCATTAAGTGTCCAAGTCCTGGCCTGATTTGTCTAAGCAAAGTGCAACACCTCACATTTATCTAAATTAAACTCCCATGTGCCACTCCTTGGCCTAATTGATCAAAGTCCTATTGTACTCTAAAATAACTCTTCGCTGTCCGCTATACCACCAATTTTGGTGTTGTCTACAAACTTACTAACCATTCTTCCTATATTCACATCCAAATCATTTACAAAGATGACAAAAAGCAGCAGACCCAGCAATAATCCTTGCAGCACACCAGCTGGTCACAGGTCTCCAGTCTGAAAAACAACCCTCCACCACCAGTCTGTCTCCTACCTTCAAGCCAATTTTGTATCCAAATTGCTAGCCCTCCCTGGATTCCATGTGATCTAACCTTTTTAATGAGTCCATCAAGCAGAACCTTGTTGAATGCCTCGCTGAAGTCCATAAAGACAATGTCAACTGCTCTGTCTCCAATCTACTTTGAAGAAGCGACAAAAAACCCAATTTATTTATTGTCACGTGTACCGAAGTACAATGAAAAGCTTTTTTTTTATTTAATTAACAAGCAGTACAGGCAGATCATAGTAAGCAAGGATATACAGATCAAAAACAGATTACATTGGACAGGTGTATGCTAGGCGAGATCAACGTTAGTGAGATCAACATTATTAGAGGCTAGAGTGTCCATTCATCCGTACAATAACAGCCAGGAAGAAGCTGTGCCTGAACCTGCTCGTGCATGTGTTCAGGCTTCTGTACCTTCTGCCCGATGCAAGAAGTTGTAGGAAATCATTACTGAGGTGCGATGGGTCTTCGATGATGTTGGCAGCTTTTCCGCAGCAGTGAACTGTGTAAATGGAGTCCATAGATAGAAGGTTGGTTTCCGTGATGGTCTGGGCTGTGCACACCATCTTCTGTAGCTTCTTATGGTCCTGGGCGGAGCAGTTGCCATACCAGGCCATTATGCATCCAGACAGTAGAGTCAAAGTCAGAGTAATAGAGCATAAAAACAGGACCTTTGGTCCAAACTGGTCCATGATGCCCACTCACCTAGCTCCAATTGTCTGTATTTAGTCCATACCTCTCCAAACCCTTCTCATCCAGGTACTTATCCAAATGTTTTTTTTAAATGGTGCGATTGTACCTGCCTCAACCACTTTCTCCTGCAGCCCATTCCACCTACAGTAACACTCTGCATGAAGTTGCCCCTCAGGTCCTTCTTAAATCTATCCTCTCTCGCCTTAGACCTATGCCCTCTAGTTTTCAATTCCCCATCCCTGGGAAAAAGACTATATGCATTCATCCAATCTACGCCCCTCATGATTTTATACACTTTAGTAAGGTCACCCGTCATTCTCCTACATTCCAAGGAATAAAATCTTATCCTGGCCAACCTTTCCCTTTAACTCAGGCCTACTAGTCCTGGCAACATCCTCGTAAATCTTCTTTGCACACTTTCCAGTTTAACTATGTCTTTCCTTTAATAGCATGACCAAAACTGTACACAATACTCCAAGTGTGACCTCACCAATGACTTGTACAACCGTAACATAACATCACATCCCATCCCAACTCCTACACTCAATGCCTCAACCATATGCTAAATGCCTCTTCAGCACCCTGTCCACTTGTGACGCTGCTTTCACCAAACTATATACTTGTAGTCCTAGGTCCCCGTGTTCCACAACACTCCTCAGCACTTATACAGTAAATGGTAAGGTCCTATCTTGGTTTGACTTTCCACAGTGCAACACCTCACACTCATCTGTATTAGATTGCATTTGCCAATCCTCAGCCCACTTACCCACCTGATCAAGATCCCTATGTAATTTTTGAAAACCTTCTTCGCTATCAACAATACTTTTTAATTTTGTATCATCCGCAAACTTACTAATAATGCCTTGTACATTCTCATCCAATCACTTATGTAAATAACAAAACCCAGCGTCGACTCCTGTGGCACACCACTAGTCACAGGCCTCCAGTCCAAGAAACAACCTTCAACCATCGCCCTCTGCTTCCTAACATTGAGCCAATTTTGAATCCAATTAGCTAGCTCTCCCCAGATCCCATGCAACCTAACTTTCATGACTAGTCTGCTGTGCAGGACCTTGTCAAAGGCCTTACTGAAATCCATAAAGACAACATCCACTGCTCTACCCTCATCCATCCTCTTGGTTACCTCTTGAAAAACTCTAAAACTTTGTCAGACATGACTTCCTGCGCACAAATCCACACTGACTATCCAAATGTTGGTTGATTCAGTCCCTCAGTATCCTCTCCAATAACCTACATACCACTGATGTCAGGTTCACTGGCCTGTAATTCCCTGGCTTGTCTTTGCTGCCTTTCTAAAACAGTAGAACATTAGCCACCTTCCAATCTTCTGGAACTTCACCATTGGCTAAAGATGAAACATAAAATCTCTGCAAGGCCCTCTGCAATTTCCTCCCTCGCCTCCCACAACATCCACGGATGGACTTGATCAGGCCCAGGGGATTAATCCACCTTAATACGCTTTAAGGCTGCAAACACCTCCTCTCTGCTAACGTGTACGCGGTCCAAAACATCCTCACTTGTTTCCCTTATTTCCTTAGCATCCATGATTCTCTCCTTCATAAACACAGAGGAGAAACATTCATTAAAAATCGCCCCCATCTCTTCTGCCTCCACACATCGATGGCCATGCTGATCTTTAAGGGGACCTATTCTCTCCCTAGCCACCCTTTCATTCTGAACATAACTATAGAACCTCTTGGGATTATCCTTAACCTTCTCTGCCAGATCCATCCCATACCCTTTTTTTTGATATTCTGATTTCCCTCAAGTGTGCTCCTATGCTTTTTAAAGAGTCATCTAGGAATTCACTTGTGCTCGAGAGCTTGCACCCAATGTATGCTGCCTTCTTTTTCCTGACCAGAGCCTCAACATTCTTTGTCAGCCAGGGGATCCCTAAACCTTCCAGCGTTTCCCTTCAGACGAAGAGGAAAATAATGTCCCTGGACTCTTGATATCACACTTTTGAAAGCCTTCTTTTTGCCCGTCATTGCTTGAAGGAAAAGGAGACTCACCCAATCAACATCTGCTAGATCCTGCCTCATCGTTGTTAGATATCCATCCACTACGGTGGCGTCTTCAGAGAACTTGTAGATGGCATTAATTCAGAATTTGGCTACACTATCATGGGTGTACAGGGAATACAGTAGGGGGCTGAGTAAGCATTCCTGGGGGCCTCCAATGTGAAGTGATATTGTGGAGGAGGTGCAGTTACCTATCTTTATGGATTGCGGTCTGTGGGTCAGGAGGCCGAGGATCCAGTTACAGAAGGCGGAACCAAGACCATGGTCATGGAATTTTGAGATCAGTGTGGACGGCATAATGGTGTTGAAGGCGGAGCTGTAGTCAATAAGCAGGAGTCTCATGTAGGTGTCTTTGTTGTCCAGTTGTTTTAGGGATGAGTGCAGGGCTAGGGATATGGCATCTGCCATATTTCTCATGCCCAAAGCCACATTGCCTATCCCTACTCAGTCCTTGTCTTTCTAAATACATGTAAATCCTGAACCTCAGAATCCCCTCCAATAACTCACCCACCACACTCCAATGCAGATCAGAGGTAGCCACAGGGGACATGTGAAATAATTTTTTGAACTTTTATTTTGAAAAAGAAAGAAGATTCCAGCAGAGACACAGGCTGTGCAAGTAAAAACTGGTGCATTAGGAATGAGAGCAGAAATCACAGTAAGTATCAGGTTCACCAGCCCACCTCAAAAAACACCTGACCACAGGCTTGTACACTTATCTAAAGCAAGAGGGGGAAAGCCTTCCTTTGTGTAGTTGCCTGTGCTGTCTCAGTACATGGGAAATTCCTGGATTTATTTTTAATACAGAGATCAACAGTGTTAAAAAGGAAGGTGGTCAATTCACTGACTGAAGAAGGAGGCTTCAACATAGGAGAAGCACCAAATCAGTGATGGAAACTTCTAAATTGCCATGGTATTTTACATTTATGCTGATCAATTTCAGGAGAGCAATGTCAGCGCACAGACAGACAGCTTTGCCATCATTTTAACAGTACAAGTTCAGGCTGTTATCATTGGATCACCATACAGATCAAGTATTTTTTTGCCATCAGCAAGCCATGTTCAGGAAACTTGTATAATGGTGGCATGTAGCAGCCATTCCAATTTGACTTCCAGACCACTTCTCAACTCTTGGATTTGATTGAAATTTGACACATCTGGGCTGTTAGAACAAAGTTGCAAAGGAGTAACAACAGCACAGCAAACATATTCCCAAGTAAATCATTGCAAGCATGAAATTGGCATTCGTCAGCATTCTACTGATGTGAAATGTGGAAGAATGTGCGCTTGCAAAATCTGTCAGGTTTATTCCAACTGTTTATATTAAAAATGTCTGGTTGCCTACCTGCAAAATGCCACTACCTGGACACTGGCTTTCATTCTCTGGAAACGGCTGTCAGAACTCAATGGTAATTAACAAAAAAATTTATTTCAGAAGATAAGGCAAGAGGTTTAAGAAAATAAGTGCACAGATAACAACGTACATACAAAAATGGAGGGACATCATACAATACTGCAAAATTCAAAACGTGCTTATTGTAATACATTATTGCCCTGCAAAGTCTAACTTTTTACTATTTATGTACAGCAGAATTAAAACAAATAATCCATGTGCATATGGTATTTTTAGAAATGGAAAAGTTTTTTTAAAAAAAAATTCACATATCAGAAATCTTGATTCAGAAGGGCAACCCTTTTACAAATAGGTAGCCAGCTCTAAAAGTTTACTCTACCCTTGTGACAAAATTTACAGGCATCAAAAATTTAGTTCTTTTTTATAGCATCAAATTATTTCTTTTGGAAAAAACACAAATAGATATATCAAGCAGGAAACTGACTTGAGTGTCTGATTCCTCATATCAAATGGTTGGGGGAAGGCGTGGAGCAAACACTAAAAACTCCCCAGTTGAGACAGCAAAATGAAAATGCAAAAATGTCTAAATGATCAAATTCAGATAATCACCAGAAAATATTGCTGTGGATACAATAAAATGGAGTATCAGCATGTCAACCGTAGCACTGTGGTGCATCAGCACTGCAATGTACTCCAATTAATGCAGTTATTTGGTTCAAATCATCTGAACGTACAATTCCTTTTTAAGTGCTGAATCATACCGTTTCTGTTTATATTATTCAATTTCAATGAGACAATTCAACTTTTTAAAAATACAAATATGGTTTAAATTACAGGACTAGATGATCTAATGTGTCACAGAATTCAGTCACTCTTCTGTTGTGCTCAGACATGTTTAAAAGCAAAAGAAAAATGTTTCAGGAAGATTTCTTATTAAAAAGAAATATCAACTAATTTTAAAAATATACCAAAATCAGCTTCTGGGTTCTTATTTCTTAGCTGTGGGTGAAAACTTTAATAGTGTGTGCCTGAATGTTTTTCTTCAATTACCTAACTACAAAACATTGAGTGTCGTTAGTACACAAGCTTCTCCAGCAATGAAGGGATTTGACCAAAGAAGGAGAAAATTTGGAAAGCTTTCCTGAGTTCAAATAAACTAGTGACTATGATTCTGGTAAGACATATTGATTGCAGCTCCTTCACGTTTTAAAAAAAAACATAAAAAACACTAAGCAGAATGCTGCACTATTTTCTAGGACAAAGTTACACTTAAATGTCCCTTTCATACTCTCCAAATATGTTGTTTCAATGCTGCAACTGCAGTTTTTGTGCCATCATTTTTATCAACAATTCTGAATAGTGCTCTAGCAAAGCTGTTGCCTTGCCATTCTCTAGAGATTCTGAGGCAAAAAGTGGCTCGTTTACCAGAGGAGCTGAAACCGGCAAACATTCTATAGAGTTCATATGCTTTTTTGCAGAGGAAAACGCATCACACAGGATGGCCATCATCTGGGACTTCAGCTCTGGTGCATCTTCACTGGACATCACCTATGAAGAAAAACTGGATTACAGCAATGAATTTTTAAAAAATACAATTCCTTCCTTCCAGAGGTACAGTTCCTTAGACAAGACCTGTTACCCGGCAGTGAGCCGCGAGACAGGGAGGGCCAGATGATTCAGACATATTGTAGCATACCATCTTCAAGTAATGGTAATGCATGAGCATTTTGCAGTAGTAACCTAAAGCAAGAAACGGGTGATCTTTTTCCCTTTCATCTTTGGAATACTGAAACTAACTTTGACTAATAATTATCGCCAAAACAAAAACAAATTGCTAGAGAAACTCAGCAGGTCTGGCAGCATCTGTGAACAGAAATCTGAGTTAATGTTTCAGAGATCCAGTGATTTTTTTTCATTTCTGGTGCTGCCAGACCTGTTGGGTTTCTTCAGCAATTTGTTTTTGTTTCGATTTTCCAGCACTTGCAGTCCTTTGTTTTAATTTAATGATTAGACCAGTTTACTTCAACACTGTAGCTTATTCATGTACGGTAGCTCTGCTTTTACAATACTCTGCTTTTCCCCCAACCACTTCAGCAATTTTCTGGACTGTGAACGTCCGAGTAGCTGACCAGTTTGTTTGCCAAGCCTTTGACTTTTATTGATCCAAAACCATCTGTGGCTGCAAGATAGCTATCTGTTTCATTAATGAACAAGCAAGTTATCTCATCTTCATTTGCTTGGAAGTACCAATGTGTCTGAGGAAGGCAGTTTAAATATGTGCTTCTATGGAGTCATACATAGAGTCAAGTCATAAGGATGTACAGCACAGAAACAGATCCTTCAGTCCAAATCATCATGTCGACCCAATATCCTAGAAAAATGTGGTCCCATTTGCCAGCTTTTGGCCCTTATCCCTCTAAACCCTTCCTATTCAAATACCCATGCAGATGCCTTTTAAATGTTGTAATTGTATCAACCTCCATCACCTCTCCTGGAAGCTTAATCTGTACACGCACCACCCTATTGCATGAAAATGTTGCCCTTTTAGGTCCCCTTTATATCTTTCCCCTCTCACCTGAACCTATAGTATTTGACTCCCCCAACCCAGGGAAAAGACCTTGTCCATTTTTCCTATCCACGCCCCTCATGATTTTATAAACCTCTCTAAAGGTCACCCCTCAGCCTCTGACACTCCAGGGAAAATAGCTTATTCAGCCTCTCCCTACAGCTTAAGCCCTCCAACCCTGACAACATCCTTGGTAAATCTTTTCTGAATCCTTTCAAATCCTTCCTATAACAGGGTAACCAGAATTGAATACAGTATTCAAACACAATCATGTCTCAGTCAAAAATGCTCAACGAAAAGTAACCACAAAACTACAGAAGCAGAAAAAAATCCCGTTGTTAGTCTAACAGGAACCTCGTTGGATGGCCAGACTACTGTTTCAGACAAATGCAGTACTGCACATCTTAACTCAATGTAATCAATTGGCATTACA
Source organism: Ginglymostoma cirratum (assembly GCA_024137785.1). NCBI lineage: Eukaryota > Metazoa > Chordata > Chondrichthyes > Orectolobiformes > Ginglymostomatidae > Ginglymostoma > Ginglymostoma cirratum. Next base: position 1,558,065 of record JAHRHZ010000092.1, on the reverse strand, counting down.
CGAAGTGTTGAAACATGGTTTCTATCAAATCTGTTTTATTTAAGAATTTCTAACGCTATCATCTTCAAAGGTTATAAACCAGAAAGTCAGAAGATAAATCAAGGCACCCTACAGCAGAGTTTTACATTACTTTGATTTCAATAGCCATCTCACATTTTGATAGTTACCTTTTAACAGAAAGTTCTGAAGTGTGGTCATTGCTAGCCATGGGCAGCATTTGTTGCCCATTCACTTATACACTTCTATAAGAGCACCCCCTCAGTCTCCTACGCTCTAAAGAAAAAAGTCCTAGCTTGTCCAACTTCTCCCGATAACTCAGTCCCTTGAGTCCTGGTAACATCCTTGTAAATTTCTTCTGCAGTCTTTCCAGTTTAATAACATTCTTTCTAGAGCAAGAAGGCCAAAACCAAACACAATATTCCATGTGCGGCCTCACAACGTCCTGTACAACTGCAACTTAACTTCCCAATTTCTGTATTCAACGCCCTGACTAATGAAGGCCAGTGCGCCAAAAGCATCCTTCAACTCGACTTTCAGAGAACCGTGCGCCTGAACTCCAAGGTCCCTCTGCTCCACTACACTCTTTAGGGCACTACCATTCACCATGAAACTCCTAGCTTGATTTGACTTTCCAAAATGCAACACCTCACACTTATCTATAATAAACTTCATTTGCCACTTCTCAGCCTACATCCCAGCTGATCAATATCTTGCTGCAATTTAACACCTTTCTTCACTGTCCACGACACAGCCTACTTTAGTGTCATCCGCAAACTTACTAATCATGCCTTGTACGTGCTCATCCAAATCATGGATACGGACAACAAACAGCAATGGGCCCACACCAACCCGAGGCACACCAGCAGTCACAGGACTCCAGTCTGACAAGCATCCTTCCACTATTATTCTCGCTTCCTACCATCAAACCAATTACGTATTCACTTTGCCAGCTCTTGCTGGATTCCATGTGATCTAACCCTCCAGAGCAGCCTACCATGTGGAACCTAACCAAAGACCTTACTAAAATCCAAGCAGTCTACATCTACCGCCATGCCCCCATCAACCTTCCTGGTCATTTCAAAGAACAGTAACAAACAGTAAAAAATGATCTCCCACGCATGAAGCCATGCTCATTACTTCTAATCAAACCCCGGTGTTTCTAAATGCATGTATATCTTATCCCTCAGAATCTTCTCAAGTAACTTACCTACCACAGATGTTAAGCTTACTGGTCTATAATTCCCAGGTTTTTCTTTGCAGCTCTTTTTGAATAAGGGCACAACTTTCACTACCCTCCAGTACCTTTCAGGACCTCACCCGTGGCTAACGATGATGCAAACACATTAGCCATGAACCCCCCCAAATTTCTTCTCTAGCCTCTTGCAGGGTTCTTGGATATACCTAATCAGGACCAGGAGATTTATCCACCTTCATACATTCTAATACTGCCAACATCTCCTCTACTGTGATATGGACCATCCCAAAGAGATCACCACCAACTTCCCCAAGTTGCCAAGTCTTCATGTCTTTCTCCACGGTAAACACGGAGGAGAGGGTGTTTGAGGACCTTGCCCATCTTCTGTGGTTCCACACATACATGTCCCTGGAGGGGTCCTATTCCCATTAAGCTGCCAGTCCTGTCCCTTCCTTAGCTATGTTTCTGTAATTGCTACAATATCCCAGCCCCACGTACAGAGTTCATCAGCCTTACCAGTCAGCCTCTTGCATTGAAATTGATGCAATTTAATCCAACAGGCATTCCTCACTCCCTGTTCTGTTCCAGCCTGAGCTGTCTCTTCAACTTGCTGTTTCTGATTACTATATCTCTTTTCAGCCTCGCACTTGCCTCCCTGAGGATCCCACCCCCTGCCAATCTAGTTTAAACCCTTCCTTGCAGCACTAGCAAATCTGCCTGTCAGGATATTGATTCCCCCCCCAGTTCAAGTGCAACAGGTCACCTCTGTCCCAGAAAATGCCTCAAATATCCAAGAATCTGAATTCCTGCTCCCTGCGCCAATTCTTCAGCCACGCATTCATCTGCCATATCGTCCAGTTCTTACGCTCACTAGCACGTGGCAGTGGAAGTAATCTGGACATTACCACCTTTGGAGGTCCTGGCTTTTTTAAAAACTTTTTTCCTAGCTGTCTATAATCACTCTGCATCCCTATTTCTACCTATTTCATACTAAATCAGAAAAAACTCAGATGAAAATTTTAAGCATAATAAATTCTACACTGCTGTACTTCATCCCCTGCTCTCCATAAAAAGGGAAAGCATTCAATTCTGATCTCCCTGTTATAAGAAAGATTTTGTTAAATTTGAAAGCGTGCAGCAAAGATTTATAGGGATGCTGCCAGACTTGGAGGATTTGAGATGTAGGAGAGGTTGAATAGACTGAATAGACCTGGAGTGCTGGAGTTTGGAGAGTGACCTTATAGAGGTCTATAAAATCATGAGGGGCATGGATAGGGTGACCAGTCAAGGTCTTTTTCCCTCCCCCAGGGGTAGGGGACTCCAAAACTAGAGGGCACAGGTTTAAGGTGAGAGGGAAAGGGAAAGATTTAAAAGGGACTTAAGGGGCAAATGTTTCAGGCAGTGGGAATGTGCTGCGAGAGGAAGCGGTGAAGGCTGGTACAATTATAACATTTAAAAGGCATCTGGATGGATACATGAAAAGGAAGAGTTTAAAATGGATATGGGCCAAATGCTGGCAAATGGGACTAGATTAATTTAGATTATCTGGTTGACATGGATGAGTTAGATCAAAGGGTCCGTTTCCATGCTGTATACAACTGTGACCCTGACTCATGTGATACAATGTTAGACAGATATTTACTTGTTAAATGTACTTCAAGAATTTGATTAAGAAATTGTTCATGTATGAGAGAGATAGTAGGAACTGCAGATGCTGGAGAATCTGAGATAACAAGGTGTAGAGCTGGATGAACACAGAAGGCCAAGCAGCATCAGAGGAGCAGGAAGGCTGACGTTTCGGGCCTAGACCCTTCTTCAGAAATGGGGCAGGGGAAGGGGGATCTGAAATAAATAGGGAGAGAGGGGGAGGCGGGTAGAAAATGGAGAGAGGAGAAGATAGGTGGAGAGGAGACAGACAGGTCAAAGAAGCGGGGATGGAGCCAGTAAAGGTGAGTGTAGGTGGGGGGTTAGGGAGGAGACAGGTCAGTCCAGGGAGGATGGACAGGTCAAGGGTGCGGGATGAGGTTAGTAGGTAGGAGATGGGGGTGGGGCTTGAGGTGCGAGGAGGGGATAGGGTGGAGGAAGGACAGGTTAGGGAGGCGGGGAAGAGCTGGGCTGGTTTTGGGATGTGGTAGGGGGAGGGGAGATTTTGAAGCTTGTGAAGTCCACATTGATTGCAGGGTTCCCAAGCGGAATATGAGTTGCTGTTCCTGCAATCTTCGGGTGGCATCGTTGTGGCACTGTAGGAGGCCCAGCGGAGGCTTGGAGACCACATTGCAGAATACCTATGCTCAGTTCGCACTAAACAACTGCACCTCCCAGTCATGAACCATTTCAACAAGTTTCAAAATCTCCCCACTGCATCCCAAAACCAGCCCAGCTCGTCCCCGCCTCCCTAACCTGTCCTTCCTCCCACCTCCAGCCCCACCCCCATCTCCTACCTACTAACCTCATCCCGCCCCCTTGATCTGTCAGTCCTCCCCCCTAACTCCCCACCTACACTCACCTTTACTGGCTCCATCCCCACCTCTTTGACCTGTCTGTCTCCTCTCTACCTATCTTCTCGTCTATCCGCCTCCCCCCCCCCCCCCCTATTTATTTCAGAACCCCCTTCCCCATCCCATTTCTGAAGAAGGGTCTAGGCCCGAAATGTCAGCCTTCCTGCTCCTCAGATGCTGCTTGGCCTGCTGTATTCATCCAGCTCTACACCTTGTTATCTCTTGTTCATGTATGAACTGGTTTTCTTTCCAGGCATTGAAACTGACAGGAATAGAAACATCCACATGCAAAAATAGTAGAATGGGCTATATTCGTTAATAAGTGTTACAATATTTCTTTGAAACCTCTTGGAAAATTGTACACAGGCCTATTTTGTTGCAAATACTCTGCAGGATCTTGCTCTGAGCAAAAAAAAAGACCATTTGAGACAATAGGTTTATATCAATATTTAGGTTTCACACTGTTCTTTTTCCATCCTTCTTCACCTAACCCCATCAAATAACATTCTCTTCCTTTATTACCTCATGTTTATTAACCTTCCCCTTAAATACAATGTTGGTCACTTGAAACACAGCTTGTGAAAGGAAATTCAACTTGTTTTGATTCAACACTATGGACACCAATTGAAGACTGGCAGATAGGGGTAACAAATCAAGCCAGCTTTCTGCAATGTAATACATTTGTTTAAGAAATAGTGAAGAAAAGGTAGCTTGAAATAGGGAAAGAGTTGAAGTTAATCAATGTGCATCTACCTTGCTGTACAGCTGTAAGGCCTTCTGCAAACTGTTCTGAAGTTCCGTAACAACGTACTCACAGTTCTCGACACTGACTACAAGATCTGCAAAAATTAAGAAAATGACTCTTATGTAAATTCCCATGACTCCCTAACATATTAATAGCCCAAGCAAAACAGGAAAATACAATACATGCAATTTATGGATAAAAAATAATTCAGAATTTGAATTGTTACAAATATACATTGTAATATTAAGCCGGAGTGCAGAGGCGTGTGAAAATGGCTTTGCAATATTCCTGCTTTACATCCCTACACTATGGTCAATCCTGGATTTGGGCAAATAAATTTCAGGATAGATCATACATTAGTTGTGATGTCAGATATTCAATCTCCAGGTTAACACATAACGAACGTCTGATACAAAAACAGAAGTAGCTGGAGAAAGTCAGTGGGTCTCGCAGCATCTGTGGAGAAAACGTTCAGAACAGCTTTGAAGAAGGGTCAGTGGACTCAAAATTTTAACTCTGCTTTCTCTCGGGTTTCTCCAGCAGTTTGTTTTTGCTTCAGATCTTCAGCATCTGCAATTCTGTTTTATTTTACATGCCAAATGCTATTTGGGTGAGGCAAATCCATGGCTGCTAACACTTGCAACTACAAATCTGATCTAGATGTTATACCAATCATTCCTCTTGGAGGGAAGGGGTTTTCACATTTAATTTGAAATTAGTGTTCTGATTATTAGCAAATCCACCATAAACATGGTCTGAACTTTGAAATATTTTCTTATTTATAGTCAGTTATAGGTTTATAGAACTTGAAAAACACTACTGAAAGCACACCACGAGGAACAGAATCTTTGATATACACAAAACATTTATGTGATTTGGTGCTGAGATGTTTCAATTTGCATCAATTTATAAAGGCATACATGGCATTAGACCATAAGCCTATAAGATACAGAAGCAGAATTAGGCTATTTGACCCATCAAGTCTACTCCACCATTCAACCGTGACTGATGTGTTTCTCAACCCCATTCTCCTGTCTTCTCCCCGTAATTCTCGATTTTATTACTAATCAAGAATCTATATATCTCTTTTTTAAACTCACTCAATGACTTAGCCTCCACAAAATTCTGCGGCAATGAGTTCCACAGATTGACTGCCCTCTGGCTAAAGAAATACTTCATTTCAGTTCTAAAGGATCATCCCTTCACTCTGAGGCTGTGCCCTCAAGTCCTAGTCTCTCCAACTAATGCAAACATCTTTCTCCACATCCACTCTATCCAGGCCCCTCAGTATTCTAAGTTTCAATCAGATCCCCCCAATCCTCCTAAAGTCCATTGAGTACAGACCCAATGTCCTCAACTGCTACTCATGCGACAAGCCCTTCACAACAGGCAAAAACTGCTCACAATATTCCAAAAGGGGTCTGACCACTGCCTTGTACTGCAGAGGCTGTATATCTCTGCTCTTATATTTTAGACCTCTTGAATTGAATGCTAACATTACACTTACCTTCCTAACTAAACCTAGATTAAAAGTGAGAATGGCATGTCTGAATGCACTTGCAATCAAATGCTGCTAAAGATCGTGAGCCTCGGCCAAAAAAGTTCGCGATTACCCCTGCACTGGAAACTCAAGTCAAACTTTGATTTTTCCAATGACCTCTTTTCCAGGTGTTAAATTGAGCTTTAAAGCGTCAGTCATACAGCTCAGAAACACCCTTCGGTCCAACTGGGATGTTATCCCAATCCTTTCCCTCAATATACCCTATAATAGTGACAGATAAACTTGATCCGAGATAGGGGGCGTAAGTAGCAGCCAATTCACAGGAAGCGCCTGTAGGGTCATAGCACAAGGTAACATGAGGGCTAGGGATCTGTAGAGGAGGGGTGAAATCTTGGGGAGATAAGTCAATTGTCCACCATTGTGGCGATCGATGAACCCAAAACTGTCGCTTAATCGGGTCACTTTTTATACTAATGCCCTCATTGAGACAGAGAATTTCAATTTGAAGGCGGCACAACAAATCTCTCCCTGCCAAATTAACTCCCAAATTGAGGGTCTGGGCAAATTGAATGACACAGGTTTGAGGGCCAAATCGGACTATCAGCGGTTCTGTTAAAGGGTAGGCTTTTTCCGCCCCAGCAAGCCCATAAAGGCTTACTGAGGCGAGTGAGAATTTAAACCCATATTGCTGTACACAAAGCATCCAGTGTAGACGCTGTGGCCCCAGTATCAGTCATAAAGGGAATTGCTACACCTTGTACAGTTAGATTAACAATCGGATCATCCTCCGGATCTCTAGATAAAACGGGCAAATTATGCGGCGAAGGTAGTCAGGCTGAAAAAGGATTACTAGTTGAAAAAGGATTACTAGTGGAAAAAGGCTGCTTTGTTCCTTGGGGTCTCCCTTGAGGTTGATTCTGAGGACAATCTCTCTTCCAGTGATCCCGACTGCCACAGTTAAAACATCCCTGGGCAGAGCGTGGTGTTCTGCCTCACGGCAGAGGGGCACGAGGTCTAAGGAATGGGGGAGCGGGTGCGTACGGCACCCTATACTGAGGAGCAGTAGGACCCTGTGGATGAGTCGCATAACCGTTACCGTAATTGTCGGCCTGGCCAGGAACATAGTACTGGGGTTCCATTTGATATGCTCTCGTTAATTCAAAGTCCGACGCTAGAGGTGCTGGGTTGTTGGGCCTGGGTTGGCGTGGGGGATGCTGCACCATGTCATACTTGACCCTGCTCATTCCTGCGATTTATTCTTTAGTCACTGCTATGTTACTCTCCACCAGCCTCTTATCGTCTATACCTCACATGCCATTGTAGCCCTGCTCACCTCCCACCAGACTCAACACCTTACCCAGGCATGTTTAAGCCGCTACTAAGTCACACTCCTTAACAATCCCTTCTTGACATTCTCTTTCTGCTCCACTATTAACCCAGCCACGTTTTTGAGCGCCACCTCCCCCACCCCGCTCCCCCATGAGTTCTTAGAACCCCCACATGACTGCCTACGAAGGAACCTATTTCTAACCTCTCCCAGACTGGACCTTACTGATGTCCCACTCCCTTCTCCGGACCCTATCCTGTTTGTTGATGGCAGTTCCTTCATGTCCCCCTTGGGTACCCGCCTCCCTGGATACGCGATTGTCGATGCTGCCTCCACATTAGAATTGGCGGCGTTTGAGCCCCCGGTGTCTGCTCAGAAAGCAGAACTTTTTGCCCTTACTTGTGCTTGCATTCTAGCCTCAGGGAAGTCAGCGAATATTTACACCGACTCTCGGTATGCCTTTGGAGTCTCCCACGACTTTGGCCAGTTATGGTCTCAGTGTGGGTTTTTAACGTCCTCAGGTACGCCCATCCAGAATTCCCTGTATGTTGAAAACCTTCCCCAGGCAATCCTCCTCCCTAAACAATTGGCTATTATCAAATGCGCTGCCCATGCCCCCGATGATTCTGTAGTTACTCAGAGCAACGCTCGGGCTGATCAGGCTGCTGCAGATCAAACTTTTATTGTGCCCTCTACGAACAAGCAGGCGGTAAATCGCACGCCTCCTTCGGACAAGACGGGCATGCCAGATATAGTCACTGTTCAGCACTTACAGAAGCCCCTGCTTCTGAAAAGGATATGTGGAAGGCGCATGGATGTTCACATTCTGCGTCCTCAGGCCTTTGGGTTACCCCAATCGGCCAAGTGTGTATACCTGATGCTTTGTTACCAATGCTTGTTGACTGTCTGCATTCTGACACCCACCTTGGCAAGGAGGGCATGAGTGGTATTATGCTCCGTACCTGGTGGCACCCCAGTCTCGTATAGCATCATGTCTAACATGCCAGCAAAACAATGTTGGTCAGGGGGTGAGATGCTCACCAGGAAAAACACCCTTGCCAGGTGGACCATTTGAATGCATTCAGCTAGATTTTATTGAATTACCGCGCGTAAACTGTTATAAATATGGTCTTGTCATTGTAGATGTATTCAGTAGGTGGACAGAGGCTTTCCCAACGACAAATAACAAAGCCTCAACAGTAGTAAAATTATTATTAACGGAAATAATACTGAGGTTTGGAGTGCCTTGACAAATTAGTTCGGACAATGGCCCTTTGTAGGAAAGATTAATAAGGAACTGTGTGATGCATTACACATCCAACAGCAATTCCACTGTGCCTACCACCCCCGGGCAGCAGGGGTAGTGGAAAGAGCTAACGGAACACTCAAAGCGAAATTGACCAAGTTGACATTAGAGACCGGCCTTAACTGGTTAAAGGTTTTGCCCCTAGCTTTGTACCACATGCGAATAACACCCCATTCCACTACTGGACTCTCGGCAGCAGAAATAGTCTATGGCCGACCCAGCAGAACACCCTGGGATGCCAATACCAGCCCACCCAACCAAATTGACCTGAATGCGATGGGAGAAGAAATGCAACTAACATCATCTCGAAAGTTTCTCCATTCACAGGTGAAGTGCCCCTTCAGACCACCTCCGCAGACACCAGACCAAGACCTTAAGGACCAGGATCGCTCTTCGTGGCCACAGATCAGAGATTTCGTACTTGTCCGGGACTGGGATTGTCCCAAGCTTGGACCAAGGCGGAAAGGACCATTTCAAGTCCTTCTTCAAACTCCGACAGCTCTTAAAGTTAAAGGACAGAATCGCTGGATCCACCTAAGTGACTGCAAACGATGGACTCCCTCATCAGCTTGCAATTAACCATTGGACTGAGTATTATTCTGACCATGCATGGCCAGCAGGACAATCTGTTTTATAGAATACACATCCAGCTGCATGGGAATCGGACAGCGTGTTACCCGCTAGCATGGTCTGTAGAGGCGTTATTTGTGGCAAGACCAGGCTGGAACCCTAGCCAGCTCTATGAAGTAGAGTATTCCGGTAAACCTTGCCGATGGGAGAGGGAAACTTGGACGAGAGGTGTGCAGGGTAGGCGTGTGGAATTGGTAGTTAATGGCCCCTCGTATTGTATAGGCACTAAACCTAGGCATGGGAAGGAAGGGGCTAACTGTACAAATCCCACCAGCTATCCGTTTTGCTTTAATGGAACTGGGACTTGTTGTGTGCATGCTCTAGTCACTAAATCACCCCCATGATGTTTCCTGGCCCCAACGGTGCGCAAAAAGAACTTGCATAACTAAAGGAGGACTGTTGAACTGCCCCGTTTAGAATCTAAGCCAATAACTGTGACCCCGGGCATACAGTGGACTTGTGGGGATTGTGATGGCACTCATGTAGAAATGGACTACGGGGCGTTTCCGTTTAACTCCACAGATTTCCATCCATATAAGGGTCAGTCCTCCTTGAGTAGCTATCAAGGAACACCTGAGTCTGTTACCTGCTACCGGGCTAAGAAGGGATTCGTTTTCCTTCTTAACGGAACCTTCACGACTGCCAATCCAACTTTGCCGGTGCTGTTTGCTGCTGGGACTATTGGGCCTCTCACAGTCCCTTGTCCCCAACGAGCACAGACTCAATGGCGAATTGTCACATGCTTCCTGAGCCGGGAATTTTGCGCTGCATGGCAGGACCCGATTGCCTTGGGCTCTTCCTTGGGATACGGCTTCCTGGGAACTGTCAGCTTGGGAGGCTCCCCAGGGGTGGTGGCCGCAAAAAACCAAAATTACCTTATATGTGTGCTGTTTCCCAGGGCGGTGAGTCCAATGAAGGCATTGGAGGCAGTCAACCAAGAATTAGCCGAACTTCGGCTCTATGCTCAGCAAACCGGGTATGCAGTGGACTATCAACTGGCTCAGCAAGGAGGAGTATGTACTATTGTGGAGGACAAGTGCATTACCCATGTTACCGACGAGTCCTATAATATTACCCAGGCTATGCAAGCCATACAGGGGCAGTTGGAACAGTATAGAGAGGGACCCCGACCTGGGGGGAGCTTATGGGCAGTTCTTGGGGCTCAGACCTGCTACGTGGGTTAGTTATTCTAATAGTTATCATAGCTGTCTGCTGTATATTTATGGTATGCCTGAACTCTTGCTGCAGACTTGTGTTTGACAGACTAGCAGCTCCTTTCTCAGCCCCGATATAGGTTATCATGAAATGATAAAAGGAGGGAATGAGATGTTATTGGGAAAACATCCCATTGATTTCTATATTCTCTATAATTTAATGCTCTTTATCTGCTTACACAGAGGTATGCAGACATTGCCTTAAAACTTCCTGCCCGACTAGAATTAGGTTAAAACTTTGTAAATCTTTATCTTCCCGCAGATGGGTACGAGGAAATTGTCTCAAATAAGATTAGGTGGGAAGCATTTGTAAAAGCGTGAGACTTCTGAAATCCTGTAAAGTATGTAAACTTTTGTTTCTGCTAAAGGGGCCGGGGCACTGACTTTTGTTCAAGCTAGACACTTCGGCAACTTGAAATCGCCTCCTGTCGTTAGCAGTCACTTCGCGAACGATCAATACTGTATCCTGCGCTCTTTATGTTTTCGATGTAGTAATTGTTTTTGTATCATGTCTGATGTAATGATTGTTTCATGTATCATGCCATTGTGAGACGTAAAATTGCTTTATGTATTACGCACTCGATAAGGTATAAAAAGCGGGGACTGTCAGCTGCTCAGGGAGAATCGCTTACGAGACTCTGTATTCTGTGCCGGGTTGAGGACAGTGATCCTCCACGGCTTGTACTTGCTTTGTAATAAAGGAATTGTGTTTTTCTAAACAGGTCAGTGTCTGGTTATTGCATCAAGTCCGTGAGGGTCTCCAAAAACGAACCTAACACAACCAGTCCATGCCAAACGTAATCCCAAACTAAGCTAGTCCCACCTGCCTGCTCCTGGCCCATATCCCTCCAAACCTTTCCTATTCATATATTTATCCAAATGTCTTTTAAATGTTGTAATTGTTCCCACATCCACTACTTCATCAGGAAGTCGATTCCACAAGCGAACCACCCTTGTGTAAAAAAAATTGGCCTCATGTCTTTTTAAAACGTCTCTCCTCTCACCTTAAAAATGTGCCCCCTAGTCTCAAAATTCCCCATTTTAGGGAAAGGAGGAGATTAACCTCAGAACAGATGGGAATTAACTCTTTGCAACCCGCACATTTCCCTCCACTCCCATTAGAACAAATTAAAGACTTTAAAGGCAATTCTGCTATTTGGCACTAAAAATATTGAAGTCCATGGTCATTCTTCTGGCCAGAAGATCCACCTAAAACAACTTCAGGCGAAGTTTAAACATTTACTTCAATTATGTTTAAGCACCAGGGCAGTTACAAACTATACAAGGTGCACACTACAACATTCATGTATCTTACGGTTTACACAAGTACATTTTTGGACTGCAGGACAGACAGTGGAAGAATGTCCAACTGCATCGTAGCAGAAGTATTCATCCTTGAACTGTGTAGACAATTATAACCTCTGCAGTTCAAGTAATTTAAATGGTAGAATGACATTGCAGTCAAGGGGCTATTAAATAGATGAAGGGTGGAGAGATGACAAATCAGATTTAAAAACATAAAGCTAGCCAAGAATGAAACAAAATTTTACATTGAAATTTCTATTAAGATTTATTCTATTTATTTGTTTCAAGAAACACTAAGGAAAATTTTGGGAGTCAGAGATGCTATGAAAATTGAACACACATCAAAAAATTACAATACCTGAATCATTGGTAGGTTTCTCTTCAATCCCCATACTTCCTCTCAGTGATTTAGGAACTTCCTTGGGAAAGCCATTTCCTTCTGGGATGGTTATGGAATCACAGCTCACAACATCCCCGTTGGGACTGATGCTGTCATTCTGTGGTTGTACAAGAATTGAATTCCACGACGGAAACTTTTCCAAAGTGGGGTCAGTGCCAACTTGAGAACTGTTACAGTGCTCTGAATTACCAGTAGCTTTGTTTAGGATTGTAAAGGAGTTCATGTTTGGGATACTCCCCTTTTCCTCATGGTTTTCACAAACAGTTTGATCATTTTTAGCCAAGCTTGTTGGTTGTGTGGGTGTGACTGCCAAGGTAGATAGCCGTGTGGAATCTTGACCAGCCTGCAGTTTTTGTTTGACTTTTGTAACACCAGTACTATTAGCTATTGGAGGAGGCATCAGCAGTCTGTCTGTGTGCATTTTGGAAAGGTTCAGTGTCAAGCTAGCTCTAGCTTGATGGTTTCCATAAGACAAAGTACTATTCCGTAATGTCTCTTTTGGTGGGACCTTTACTTTAAAGTTTTCATTTGGACTATCTTCACTTGGAGCGGACCCTTTCATTGGCTCTGTTAAATCTACTGTAGACACCGCTCTGGAATTGGGTAAACTCATACCACTCGACTGTCCTAAGGTTTTCAGATGCAGGTTTTCTCCCACTGACGCACTCCGTGACATTTTAGCCTTGAAACTGGCAGTTGGGTGCATATAGGACCTAGGTTTGCAAAGTTTGTTCTTGGACATCTCTTTATTGAGGGTTGCAGCAAGCATGTCCATTTTACTACACAGTGAGTGTCTTTGTTTTGTTCCCTCACTTACACGCACATTCTGCAGGCTGGATCGAGCTGCTGCTACGAATGAGTCAGATGATGCCTGTTCTTCTAATTGAAAATGGGCAAGAAGGAAAGAAATGTGATCAAATATTTAGTTTATGTACTTGCAGTAAACCTTCTGAAAAAGGGAAATGACAATGAATTATTTTATGAACAAAGGACACTCACTTGGGAGGATCATGCCTAGGATATTAACTACCAATCTGTAAATAGAATACCTCTAGGATTAAATCTTACCTTCTTGTACCAGATCGATTACCGAGGCTGACCGTTTACACATTTGATGTCTTCCTTTCACCTCCAAACCAAGAGGTTTCTCAGCGTCTGAACTCACTGATTTTATGTCCCATTCACTTCCACTGTCTTCTCTCTCAACAGTTTGACACATCTCTTCATCTCTAAGGTGTTTTGAACCATTGAAAGACCCTAACTCCGATCCGTGACCATCTACAAAACGTTTCACTTCAGCATTCAATTGTGTAGACTTGCACCGCGTCTGTGAGGAGAGGTAGAGAAATGGAAAAAGAAAAAGGAAGATTTAAAAGTTCTACTCCCGTACTGCCTTCAAATTCCCCGAACTATATTCTTACTCAGGCTTGTCTCACTCCAGAGGTGATCTCTCCCTCCTGATTGCAATGCAGCTTACAATCACACATTTGCTTCAGAATTACCTACCTCACTTTCAAACAATGTAAAATTCTGTCACAGTGGACACACTCGTCCATAAAGATTCTTTTATAACAAGACTGATAATTAGCTTTTTTCATTACATAATACTGGAATTAAAACAGCATGCCCTCTACTTGGCTCAACATACTTCTCTCAAAAGCCATTCTAAAGCTCCAGAAACCCGTACCTCGGAAATACAGTGCTTATTGGTTTATCCAGATGCATGCATATTGAAGTCACCCATGATAACTGCGTAACTCAAGCTACATTCTTCTCATTTTCTGATTAATACTGCACCTCACATTATCACTACTATTTGATGGCCTATAAAATAACTCCAACTAATGTCTGCTGCTCCTTGTTCTTAGTTCCACCCAAACACATTCCACATTGTTCTTCCAATCCAAGATCCTCCATGACTAATACGTAACTCCATTCCTTACTTTCAGCAACTCCACCAACTTTTCCTTTTAGTCTGCTTTTCCTAAATATTCAATATCTTTGAAAATTCAATTCCCAATCTTGGTCACCATGCAGTCATGTTTATGCCATGAACTTTGGATCATACCCATGTATCTGTATTTGTGCTTCTAGATCAATGATCTTGTTGCGAATGCTGTGTGCATTTAGAGACAGTGCACTTAACTTTGACTTTTAGCCATCATTCTGATTCTGAAGCACACTTTATGCTTAGCTTTGCTTTTCCTGTCTAAGATTCTTAGCATCTTTTCAAATTCACGTTACCAACTTTACTTTCTTTCAATTTGGCCTAACTCTCAGGTTCCAGTCGCCCTGCGAAGCTAGTTTAAACTGACCCAAGCAGCACTAGCAAATGTGTCTGCAAGGTTCTGCAGAAGGGTCACTAAACCTGGAACACTGACCCTGCTTTCTCTCCATAGATACTACAAGACACGCTGAATTTCTCTAACAATTTCTGTTTTTGTTTCAGATCTCCAGCATCTGCAGTTTTTTTTTTAGAAAATTTCCTGCAAGGATCTGTCCCAGTCCTGTTAAGACGCAACCTGCCTGGCTTAAACAGATCCCGCCTACTGCAGAACCTGCCCCGACTCCTCAGAAATCTCATGTCCTTCCTCTGACACCAGTTTTCTAGCTGTATATTCAATCGATCATTCCTCCTGTTCTTACGCTCAAAAGCATTTGGGATTGGGAGCAATTTTATGATTATCACTCTGCAAGTCCTGTTGAAAACCCTATCCAGGAAGCATGCCCTGAAGCCATGATGAAATGTGCGATTTGTCCAAAATAATATTATAGAAACTCAGGACAGCAGGATTTATACAATATTCTTTTAAGTGGCAGAACTACAGTAAGACTCAATTAAGAAATAATCTACTTTAAGTTGTATTATTGATAACAAGCTTACATTTCAAATATGCTTAATGTACACAGCAAACCAAACGCATAGGAAATTTTGATCAGTGCTTCGGATGTGATCCTTAACAAATATTTTACACATCTTTTCCCCAAGAACAGTCAGTGCTACAGCAGATTAGCAGAGTTCTGATCCAATGCTGGTATGTATAATTGGTTCAAAGAAACCAGAGTATGAATCAAAAGTCATTTACAGCAAGCAGCCCAATTTTTTTTGAAAACGCTTAAGTCAATTAATATACAAATAAGCCATCTGGACCCTCGAGCCTACTTTACGAAATGGCAAAGTCATGGCTGAGCTGATTACTCCACATTCCTGCTAGCCCTGATAACTTTTCGCTCCCTAAAGATGAATTTCACTACCTGTGCCTTAAAAATATTTAAGAACACTCTTCCTCAAAAGGCGTGGAAGCAGTGCTGCAAAGACTCTCAACTCAGACAAAAGTTCTCCATATCTCCATTTTAAATAGTCAACCGCTTATTTTCAACACTGACCTGCAGATCTAGATTTTACCACAAGAGGAAACATTGGTCTTGATGGTGAAATTGGAGACAATCAGAATTTTGTTTCAAACAAGTCAGCTCTTACTTTTTGATTAAAACTTCAGTGGATACAGGCTGACCCTGTTCAATTTCTTCTCGTAAGGCAACATGCCATTCTACATATTGGTCTAGCATTCATCTCTGAACTGTTTGCAACACACAGTTACATTCGTTCTTAAATATGATGATCAATATGTACATAAGTACTCAAGGCGTGATTTACTCTGTTTAAGTCAGTGTTCTGCTTAACTGAGGTATAACCTCCATGCTTTGTATTCAGCTTCCTTTGCAATATGCAACAATGTTGTTAACTTTCTCGGTTTCTGTCAGTTAGGCAATCTTATATTCTTGCCTTATCTAATGCCTTCTAGAAATCTAAACACAACATATCCACAGGTCAAGGTTCCCCTTGATCCACGTCACCACAAAGAAAGCCAATAAATTGGATAAACCAGATTATTCCTTTCATAAAAGCATTTGACTCTATCCGATTACTTTGATGCATTCTAAAGTGCCCTGCTATAATACCTTTAGGAATAGCTCAACATTCTCGTTACAAATGCTAAGTCAACTGACTTGTAGTCATCTCTGTCTCCCAAATAAAGGAGTTTACTTTGCTATTTTTCTTCCGATTCTTGCAAAATTAAAATCAATGAATTAACTATTTCACTGGATACTTCTTTTAAACCTTAAAGAGTCCATCAGAACCCATGGACTTGCCAGTCTGGCATTCTAACTATTTACTAGCACTACTACCCTGGCATTCATAATTTGGGTTTCTGCCTGTCTTCTTTCCATTTCCTGATTTATAGCCATTTCTGGAATGTTGCTTTAATCCTCTCTAGTGAAAAATGATGCAAAATATCTGCTCAACTAACTTCACTTCTAATTACTTTCCATTAATTCCTTAACTTCATTAACAACTCATTAACTTTTTAAAATAATATCTGTAGAAAGTTTTACCATGTTTTTATAGCTAGATCTCTCTCATTCTAATTTTTCAGTCATTTTTAGCCCGGCTTTGCAGGTGTTTATATTCTGTCCAACCTTCAGACTGCCACCCATCTTTCTGTAATTAGAAGCTTCTCCAAGTTTAATTGCTTTAATTTCTTTACATAACTACAGATGGCAAATCTTCCCCTTGGGATTATTCCTCCTGATCTGAATGTATCTATTCAGCGTATTCTGAAATAAACCCTTAGATGTCTGCTACTGAATTACTACTGAGAAATCCCATAACCAATTTGCCAGTTTACATCAGCCAGCTCCGCTTTCATGCCCTAATAATTGTCCTTTTTGAAAAATTAAATACTAGTCTTGGAGCCACTCCTCTCTCCCTCAAACTGAATGTAACATTCAACCATGTTATGATCACTGTTACCTTATAGTGTTCCACTATATTACACAGCATCAGACCTAGTATAGCCTGCTCTCTTGGTTGTCTCCAATGCATGCTGCTTTAAGAAACAATCCTGAAAACATCTCTTGAATTCCTCATCTAGGCTGCCTATGTCTATCTGATTTTTCCATGCTATAAGCAGATTAAAATCCTACATGATTATTGCCTTGCCTTTCTGAAAAGACTATTATATCCCTTTTTATACCCCTTCCTACTATGGAGTTATGGTTTGAGGCCTTGTACACACCCACAACTGACTTTTTGCCTTTATCATTTTTCATTTCTACTCAAACCATTTCTACATCCTGCTTTCCTGAACTTGTGTCACTCCCTCTACTTTGCAAATACCATCACCAATTAACAGTCACCTTTCACATTTTCTTAGCTTCCCGTCCTTCCTAAAGGTCTTGCACCTGTTAAAATTCAGTACACAATTTGCGTCAGCCTGCAGCCATATTTCAGTAATGGACAACAGTTCATATTTATTTCTAGTTGTGCTATCAGTTCATCTATTTTGTTTGGAATACTATGAGCATTCAGATAGAGTCTTTAAGTTTAGACTTTCTATTATTTTCCTAACCTCTAGCCTTATCTGTTCATTTACTCTTCGATACGGATTCTATCCCTTCCAGTCTGCTTAACTACACCAAATTAATATTTTTCTCTCTTGCCTTATCTCTCTACTCTTTGATTCACCACTGACGGTCACAAAGTCAAAGTCATACAGCGCGGAGACACCTACTTCAGTCCGACTCGCCCACACCGACCAGACATCCCAAGCTAACCTGGTCTTATTTGCCAGCATTTGGCCTATATCCCTCTAAACCCTCCCTATTCATACACCCATCCAAATGCCTTTTAAAATGTTGTAATTGTACCCGCCTCCACCACTTCCTCTGGCAGCTCGTTCCATACACGTACCACCCTCTGTGTGGAAAAATTGCCCCCGAGATCTCATATAAATCTTTTCCCTCTCACCTCAAACCTATGCCCTCTAGATTTGCACTTCCCTACCCTGGGAAAAAGACATTGGTTATTCATCCTATAAAAGCCCCTCCTGATTTTATAAACCTCTAAAGGTCACCCCTCAGTCCCTGACTCTCCAGGGAAAAAAGCCCCAACCTATTCAGCTTCTCCCAATAACTTAAACCCTCCAGTCCCCACAACACCCTTGCAAATCTTTTCTGCACCCCCTCAAGTTTAACAATATAGAAGAGGGACCAGAATTGTGCGCATTATTCTAAAAGTGGTCTCACTAATGCCATATACAGTCTCAACATGATGTCCCAACTCTCACATTAAATGCTCTGACTAATCAAGGCAAGCGAGCCAAATGCCTCCTTCATCACCCTGTCTGACTGTGACTCCACTTTCAAGGTGCATCTGCACCCCTAGGTCCTTGCCTCACTAGTTAGTCAAATCATCTCATCTTTCTTAGTTATGTAGCTCACTGGTCCCAGCTGATTGCAATGCAGACTGTCCCAATGTCACTTTCCCCAGGGCTGATACAAATGAACCATGAAGCGGAATTCAATTCTTCAAACTGCAAAATTTAAGTGGCTGAGGTAATAATCCAGAGATTACTACCTGGGAGGCTCTGCATCTTAATTTAGTGACTGGCTCCTCATACCAACTATGTAGAAACACTCTGTGTTGCCTACAGCTGGCAGCTACACAGACCGCAGTAACAGGATCATCTCCCTAAATTCCTTTCTATATATCCCAAATATGGAACTTGGACATTGCTGCCTGAGCTAGCATTTACTCTCACCCCCCAACTGATAGTATTCTTCATTAAAAATGAAGAATAAAGTACTCAAATCTGAAACCAGGATCCTGAATCTAAATAAAGGGAACTATGAGAGAACAAGTTGCAAACTGACAAGGATGGACTGAGGAGCCTTGATGGTGAATAGGCAATTGGTTTATATTACTGAACATGAATTACAACAAATATTGATTTCTGCCTGATGCAAAATAAAAGACGAAAGGTGACTTAATCATGACTTACAAAAGAAGAGATAGTATTAGGGCCAGAGGGAACTCAAAATTACAAGATAAGGTTGCAAACCTGATGATGGAATTCCAAAATACTCCCAGCAAAAGAGGTCAAAAAGCTTGATCAAGAAGGGGCAAATAAATTGAGAGTAACATTGCAGGAAACATAGAAACTGACCACAAAAGTGCAAAATTAAAGGAAATTGGATGTAAGAAAATGGTGCCGTTGAAATGAATGGAATTAAAGTCTGACAAATAACCAGGGCCTAATAATCTACATTCCAGAGTGTGAAAGGAAGTGGTCCTGGAAATATTGGATGCATTGGGTATCCATCTTCCCAAATTCTATAGACCGAAGCAGTTCCTATACGTTGGAAGGTAGCAAATGTAACCCTATTTAAAAAGGGAGGGAGAGGGGTGAAAGATAACAATTATAGGCCAGTCAGCCTACTACTAATACTGGGAAAAATTTTAGATGTTTAAAACAAGATAAGATTATTTGGAAAATCACAGTTTGATTAGAAATAGTCAGCATGGCTTTGCGAGGGGCAGGTCACGCCTGACAAGCCTTATTGAATTCTTTGAGGACGTGACAAAACACATCGATGAAGGTAGACAGTGGATGTGGTGTAAATGGATTTTAGCAAGGCATTCGATAAGGTTCCACATGGTAGGCTTATTCAGAAAGTAAGGAGGCATAGGATTCAGGAAATTTGGTAGTCTGGATACAAAAATTGGCTGTCCAATAAAAGACAGAGGGTGGTAGTAGATGAAAAGTATTCAGCCTGGAGCTCGGTGACCAGTGGTGTGCCGCAGGGTTCTGGGACCTCTGCTCTTTGTTGTCTTTATAAATGACTCAGATGAGGAAGTGGTGGGTTAGTAAGTTTGCTGATGACATGAAGGTTGGTGGAGTTGTGGACAGCGTAGACGGTTGTTGTAGGTTGCAACAGGACATTGACAGGATGCAGAGCTGGACAAAGAAGTGGCAGATGGAATTCAACCCAGAAAAGTGTGAAGTGATTCATTTTGGAAGGTTGAATTTGAATGCAGAATACAGGGTTAATGGCAGGATTCTTGGCAGTGTGAAGGAACAGAGGGATCTCGGGGTCCATGTCCATAGATCCCTCAAAGTTGCAACCCAAGTTGATAGGGTTGTAAAGGAGGAGTACGGTGTGTTGACTTTCATTGGCAGGGGAATTGAGTTTAAGAGCTGTGAGATTATGCTGCAGCTCTATAAAACTCTGGTTAGACCACACTTGGAATAGTGTGTTCAGTTCTGGTCACCTCATTACAGGAAAGATGTGGAAGCTTTACAGAGAGTGCAGAGGAGAGTTATCAGGATGCTGCCTGGACTGGAGGGCAGGTCTTCTGAGGAAAGGCTGAGGGAGCTAGGGCTTTTTTCATTGGAGCGAAGAAGGATGACAGGTGACTTGATAGAGATTTACAAGATGATGAGAGGCATAGATAGAATGGATAGTCAGAGAGACTTTTTCCCAGGGTGGAAATGACTATTACGAGGGGGCATAATTTTAAGGTGATTGGAGGAAGGTATGGGGGAGTTGTCAGAGGTAGGTTCTTCACGCAGAGTGGTGGGTGTGTGGAATGCGCTGCCAGCAGTGGTAGTGGAGTCAGATACTTTAGAGACTTTTAAGCGACTCTTGGATAGGAACGTGGAGGATAGTAAAATGTAGGGTAAAATGTAATGGTAGATTGATCGATCGATAGGTCAGCACAACATTGTGGGCTGAAGGGGCTGTACTGTTCTATGTTCTACGTGAGAATAGAACATTTGGAAAACATCAACAGGATTGGACAAAGCCAGCTTGGCATGGGTTTATGAAAGTTATATCACACTTAACAAATCTACTGCAATTTTTTTCTGTTCTGCTAACCACATCCTCAAAGAACCAGTGCATGCAGATTTTCAGAAAACTCTTGATAAGGCCCATCAGAAGAAGTCAGTGGGTAAAGTTAAATTAGTTGAATAATATACTGTGGGGATCAACCAAGAATTGGTTGACAGACTCTATCAAATGCGGCAATTGGAACTAGCTGAGTGGGCACCATGGTCAGCATGGATTAGTTTGGGACAAATGACCTGTTTCCATTCTGCATTAGTCTATGACTTTAAGACAGGAAACAGTGGAAATAACTGGGTATTTTTCAGAGTAGCAGGCAGCGACTAGTTGGGTTCGCAACGAGCAGTGCTTGGGTTATTCATGATATCTAAGTGACCTGGATGAGGTGACTAAAGTTTGCCAATGGCAAAAATGGGTGGGATTGAGAGTTGGGAGGAGCATACAAGGAGGCTTTGAGGTGATTTAGACAAGTTGTATGAATGTGCAAAGAAGTTATACGCTTCGCTGTGAAAAATAGAAAAGGAGGAGTATTTTTTAAATGGTGACATATTGGAAATGATCCAAGTGTTCCTGTACACCAGTCAATGAAAGTAAACAGGCAGGCGCAACAAGTAATTAGGACAGCAAATGGTATATTGGTTTCATTACAAAAGTATTTAAAGTCAGAAGTAGGTGTGATAGAGGTTCATTAGGCCAATACTGGGGATGGCAGGACTGTTTTGGGAGGAGGGATTGATTCGACTGGGCTTGCATTTAGTAGAGTTTAGAAGGATAAGGTGATGTATGATTGAAATATATAAGATTCTAACAGGACTAGAAGGAATAGATGTAGGCAGGATGGTGCTGTGGTGGGGGTGTCTAGAGCAGGGGACGCAGTCTCAGGTTAAGGGGTAGACAATTTTGGACTGAGGTAACTTCCACTCAAGGGGTTTTGAAACTATAGAATTTTCTACCACAGAATGCTGTGGAGGTCAAGTCACTGAGTCAAAAAGATAGAGATAAAATTAGATCTTAAAGGCATCAAGTGGTAAAAGGAGAACATGGGAATATAGTAGTGAGGTAGAGGATTAGCCATAGTCATATTGAACGGCAGAACAGTTTCGAAGGACGAAATGGTCTTTCCCTGCTCCTGTTTTCTAATAGTCTTCAGCTATCTTCTTTAGATGCTGTAGCCTATGTACTGTAGGTTCACACGCTGTTTTGTTAGCTAGGGGATTCTGAACTTTTCACCTAGTGACATTGAAAGAACGGTGACACAATTCAAAGTCACCGTCTGTGTACAATGTACAAGATGAACTGCCAAAAGCTGCAAATGGTCCTTTGACAATACCTTCCAAATCTGCAATCTCTACCACCTGGAAAGACGAGGGCAGCAGATGTATGGGAGTATTACCATCCACAAGCTTTCTTCTAAGTATGTGACTCGGAAGAAAGCTTGCAGAAGGTAGCAGTCCCAGACATCTGCTGCCTTGTCTTTCTAGGTGGTTGAGATTGCAGGTTTGTAAAGTATTCTCAAGGGAGCATTTGTGACGTTCTGTATCATAGAATCCCTACAGTGTGGAAACTGGCCCTTCGGTCCAACAAGTCCACACTGACTCTCCGAGCATCCCACCTGGACCCATTTCCCCCATGACCCAACTAGACTACACATCCTTGAACACTATGGGCAATTTCATGTGGCCAATCCACCTAACCTGCAAATCTTTGGACTGTGGGAGGAAACTGGAGCACCCAGAGGAAAGCCGCGCAGACATGGGGGGAGTGTGCAAACTCCACACAGACAGTGTCCGAGGGTTGAATCAAACCCAGGTTCCTGGTGCTGTGAGGCAGCAGTGCAAACTACTGAGTCACCGTGTCGCTCAGTTAATCTTGTACATTGTGCACATTGCTGCCATTGTGCATTGGGGAAGGGGGTGAATATTTCAGCTAACGAATGAGGTGCCAGTCAAGCAGGGTACTTCATCTTGGGTGGTGTCAAACTTCGCAAGTGCTGTTGGTGCTGCACACAACCAGATAAATGGCCAAGTTATTATTAATTACGTTTCATTTGATTTACGATTTAGCGTGTATAACTGTGTCAGGCTGTTACTCAACTAACCTTTGGGACAGCTCTCCCAATTTT
Source organism: Ginglymostoma cirratum (assembly GCA_024137785.1). Taxonomy (NCBI): domain Eukaryota; kingdom Metazoa; phylum Chordata; class Chondrichthyes; order Orectolobiformes; family Ginglymostomatidae; genus Ginglymostoma; species Ginglymostoma cirratum. Next base: position 1,535,131 of record JAHRHZ010000092.1, on the reverse strand, counting down.
GGCACAAGATCCCAACTGCTGTAGAGATCAACATGGGGGCTGAATGTGATGTTATAGTTTCTGGCATCTAGATTTCGTTCTTTTGTGTTTTCTGTACCAAGTGGATATAATAAAGTCGCTTGCCAGACCATTACAGAAGCATTTCAGAGTCAACGACATTGCTATGGGTGTGAAGGCCAAATCAAGTAAGGTCAACAGATTTCCTTCCAGAAAGGACAATCAGCAATGGTTTCACAGTTATCATTCCTGATTCGAGCTTTTAATGCAAGATTTAAGTAGTGAATTTACATTCCACCAGCTGCTGTGGTGAAATCTTAACTTGTGCCCCAGAGAAACAGCCTTACCAACCCATTACCAGTGATGAGAATACCACTATACCACCGATGGTAAACTGCAACTGGTAAGTTTAAAAATAAAATAAGAGCAGAGACTAAGAGAACAGAATGTCAGCTAATATAAAATTGGAATCACAAAGTAATTCATAGGCAGTTAAATCACTAAAGGGTGGTTAAAGGAGAAGCAGGACAAAATAGGGACCCAAAAGGAGAATTAACCACGAAAGCTGAATGAATGACTGAGAAACTGAGCACTTTGCACCAAGGAAGATATGGCAAAAGTCACATCAAAATAGAATAGTTGAGATACTGGCCAGACTGAAAAGGTGATAAAGAGGAAGTTTCAGAGAAGTCTGTACTTAAAACTGATAACTCATTAGAACCAGATCAGACCTATCTGAAGATAGTGACAGAAAATAGGATGGAAATGGCATACACTGGCCATAATCTTCCAATCTCCCTAGTTACAGGGGTATGACAGAGGACCACAGACTTCCAAATGGTACATCCTGTTCAAAGAGGTCCACAGGACAATCCTAGCAAATACAGATTCGCCAGTTTAACTTGGGTGGTGAAAAAGCTTTTAGATATGTTAATCCATGATAAAATTCAGATTCATGGTGGATTAATCAAAGAAAGCGTGTGTGGATTTGTTAAAGACAAGAAGGTATTTAACTAATTGAGTTTTTTGGTAAGGTAGTGGAGACTAGATGGAGGACAATGCAGTTGATGTGTTGTGATGTGCGTGGACTTCCAAAAATTCTGATAAAGTGTCACATACCAAGCTTGTCAGCAAAATTCAAGCCCTTGCAACAAAAGGGATAATGGCACCATGGATGGGAAATTAGTGCCAGGGATCAGTGAACAGTGGCATACTCCAGTTCTTAGGACTGGATATGGATATATTGTAGCACTCCCCAAAAGCTCAGTATTCAGACCCTTCCATTTCCCTCATTTGTTTTAATGACCTAGGCTTAGCTGTGTAACAATACAAAACTTGGAAGTCATGGTTTAAGATAGTGATAGCAAGAGACTCCAAGACGACAAAAGACAGTGTTGTGGAATGGGACTTAGCAGCTGAAATTTAATTTGGGAAGTCCATATTTTGGTAGGAAGAATGAAAAGCAATAAAGGTAAAAGATAAATGGTGCTACAAGAGCAGACAGACATGGGGGGATATATGCACAAATCACTGAAAGTAGCAGGGTAGAAAGGACAGCGGAGGGTCAAAAGATTTGGGTTTTATAAACTAAAGGGGGGTGCGTGAAAGCAAGGAAGCTAAGACAAACCTTAACAAAAGGCTGATTTTGCCAGTCACTGTTACAAAACACTTACAGCCTTAGCTTAGGATCATATGACCCAATTCTGGACACTTTAGGGAGGGCATGAAGGCAGTGCATACGCTGCAAACTATTTACAAAATATGTTGCCAGGTATGTGACTTCAGTTATGAAGATAGATTAAAACAATTGGGGCTGTTCTTCCAGAACGGAAGATTGAGAGGAGATCGACAGGGTTGTTCAAACCATGAGGCATTTGTGCAGGGACCAAGAACCAGAGTACAATTTAAAAGCGGTCGTCAAAAGAACCAAAAAAAGTGTACAGGAAGAGAAACTTCTAGCAATTGTTTAGGATCTTGAATGCACTGCGCAAGAGTGTGGTGGATGTAAATTCAACCATGGTTTCAAAACAGAATTCTATAATTATCTAAGGTGGAAAGATTTGCAGGATTATGCAGGCGGAAGGCAACTACACGATTAGCCAGCTTGCTCTTGTAGGCAGCATACTTCATTATTAGTTGTGCTGATTCCATTCAAGAGAACTAACTTCAACATCTTTAGACTAGGAAGCACTCCCGACCATCACCTAATCTTTGCCTGAAAATATACATGTCCAAATGTCAAAAAAGTGGGCAGGACTGAGTTCAATTTTCCCTCCACAGTGGAATGACCTGCAACTAGTTGCTTTCTACTATACAAAGCAAGATTAAACCATAAGACCAGAAGACAGAGGAACAGATATTAGGCCATTCAGCCCATCGAGTCTGCTCCACCATTCAATCATGGCTGATAACTTCCTCAAGCCCATTCTCCTGCTTTCTACCCATAACCCTTGATAATTAAGAACTTATCTATCTCCGTCTCAAATGTACTCAATGACCTGGCCTCTACAGCCTTCCGTGGCAGTGAATTCCACAGATTCACCACCCTCTGGCTAAAGAAGTTTCTCCTTATTCCGTTCTAAAAGGCCTTTCCTTTACTCCAAGGCTGTCCCCTCAGGTCCGAGTCTCTCCTACCAATGGAAGCATCTTCGCAACATCTACTCTGTCCAGGCCAGTCAGTATTCTGTAAGTTTCAATTGGATTCCCCCTCATCCTTCTAAACTCCAACGAGTATAGTCCCAGAGTCCTCAAAACATTCCTTATATGTTAAGCTTTCCATTCCTGGGACCATTCTCGTGAACCTCCTCTGAACCCGCTTTAGGGCCAGTACATCTTTTCTGAGATATGGGGCCCAAAACTGCGCACAATGCTCCTAATGTGGCCTGACCAGAGCCTTATAAAGCCTCAGTAGTACATCCCTGCATATATATTCAAGTCCTCTCAAAATAAATGCCAAAATTGCATTTGCCTTCCTGCCTACTGACTCAACCTGCAAGTTTACCTAGACAGAATACTGGACTAGAACTCCCAAGTCTCTTTGCACTTCGGACTCTGAATTTTCTCCCCATTTAGAAATTAGTCCATGCTTTTATTCTTCCTACCAAAGTGCATGACCTCACTTTCCCACGTTGTACTCCATCTGCCACTTCTTTGCCCACTCTCCTAACCTGTCCAAATCCTTCTGCAGCCTCCCTACCCCCTCAATACTACCTGTCCCTCCACCTATCTTTGTATCATCTGCAAACTTAGCCAGAATGTCCACAGTTCCTTCATCTAGATCATTAATGTATAAAGTGAAAAGTTGTGGTCCCAACACTGACCCTTGTGGAACACCACTTGTCACCGGCTGCCGTCCTGAGAAAGACGCTTTTAACCCACTCTCTTCTTTCTGCCAGACAGCCAATCTTCTATCCATGCTAGCACCTTGCCTCTAACACCATGGACCCTTATCTTGCTCAGCAGCCTCCTGCGTGGCACCTTATCAAAGCCCTTCTTAAAATCCAGGTGGATAGCACCTATTGGCTCTCCTTGGTCTACCCTGCTTGTTACTTCCTCAAAGAATTCTAACAGATTTGTCAGGTAGGACATCCCCTTGATGAAACCAAGCTGACTTTGCCCTATTTTACTACACAATTCCAAATATTCAGAAATCTCATCCTTCACAATGGACTCCAAAATCTTACCAACAACCGAGATTGGGCTAATTGGCCTGTAATTTTCCATCTTTTGCCTTATTCCCTTTTTAAACAGGAGTGTTATGGTAGCAATTTTTCAGCTCTCTGGGACACTCTCTGACTCTAGCGATTCCCAAAAGATCACCACTAACACTTCCACTATCTCTTCAGCCATCTCCTTAAGAACTCTGAGGTGTAGTCCATCTGGTCCAGGTGATCTGTCCACCTTCAAGCCAATCAGTTTTACTAGCACCTTTTCCTTGGTGATGGCCACCATACTCAGCTCTGCCCCTGGACTCTCTTGAATTTTTGGGATTTACTAGTGGCTTCCACTGTGAAGACTGACGCAAAGTAATTATTCAATTCCTCAGCCATTTCCTTGTTCCCCATTGCTATCTCTCCACCGTCATTTTCCAGTGGTCCAATGTCCGCTTTTGCGTCTCTTTTGCCCTTTATACATTTGAAGAAACTCTTACAGTCTTCATTTATATTACTGGCTAGCTTACCCTTATATTTAATCTTCTCCCTCCTTATTTCTTTTTTTGTTGCCCTCTGTTGGTCTTTGTAAACTTCTCAGTCCTCTGGTTTCCCACTGCCCTTCGCCACATTATATGCTTTCTCAGTTGCTTTTATGCTATCCCTGACTTCCTTAGTCAGCCATGGTTGCCTCATCCTCCCTGTACCATGCTTCTTTTCCCTAGGGATGAATTTTTGCTGCATCTCCTGAATTACATGCAGATTCTGGATAGTACCTTTTCCCTTAGAACTAGAATTATTGAATTTGTTCCATTGAGAGAAAATTGACCCATCTGATGATGGATTTCTGACTGACTTTACCAAATAAAGAATTTAAGTAGCTACTCTATTTCAAGATAATGAATCTAATTTCTTATCATACTCAATTCCTTTTAATTATTTAATTTGGCACTGCAGGCTTTATGCAGGAGTTAAAATCATCTCCAAACCAAGTGACATGTAAAATACAGCCTGTATAAACTTCTAATCCACACTCCTAGCACAAAAGTTATTATTGAAGTGAAACAGGCTAAAGAATTGGTACTAAAATACTGCAGTTGTCTAACTTGCAATAGGAGGCCATGCTCAGTTTAAATTAATGAACTTAGCACTATGCTGTCACAGGAAAACAGGAATATAAACTCAAGACAACTGCAGTGGGCCTATGTGATATTAAAATTGAAAACTGCATTAGAAGTAACCCCATAATCACTACATACATACACAGGGGTGAGACAATCTTAGTTTTTCAAATTTTCCAATGAACAAATCGATGCTATGTTGGCTACTCACATCTGGCAGATGTTGGAACTGCTGCTGGACTTTAGGAGGGAAGGCTGGTGCCATTCTGTGAGGGAAAAGTGTATGTTCAGAAAAAAAAATGCCTGAAATAACAAATCTAAAGCACGTCAATGTAAAACATTGAATGATTTGAAAATTTCCCAGTGGAGAATAATCTTGAAATATCCTGTTTATCAAAAATTACTGATTTTCTGTACGGAGGGCACATAACGAAATAATTTAAAATATCAATATCCAGTCTGCTTCAGAACCGGAAGGCCTTGACTTCTATCAGTAGTTTGTGCTGCGTTAGCAACAGGTAGTAACACAAGTTGGCAGAAGAATCCAAGTGAAGGTGGAGAAGTGAACAATGCTATTGTTTAATACCATTTAGCAACTTCTGCTGAAAATGTGCAGGCATATCATAGATGAAAATAAGACTCAGAATTGATGCCTCCATGTCAAATAAATTTTCACTCCGATGAAGACCCGAAAAAGACAGCACATATGAATTTTAAAAAGTCAACAGTTTGCTGCACCTTTAAGGGATAATCCTGCAAATAAATCTTAAGTCAAATCTATTTTCTGCCTGCTCTGGAAGATTTGTTGCGTGCCACATCAGATTTTACATTGGACAATTCAAATTGTGAAAACCAGAGACCAGCAATTAAACTGATCAATCTCAAGTTTGAACAGAAATGACAGAGCTTTAGACAAAGATTTAATGCACTGGAGATGTATTGCAGTATAATGCATAAAGAACTTTAAAATTATTAGGCAAATCTCAGACACGATTCGAATCAGTTTTTCAAGTGAACTATTGCTAAAATATAACCAAGAGCCTGAAGAAGGTTGCAAGTTTTTTTGAAAACACTATTAAACTCTAAATATTTTTAGGACAGTAAAACACTAACCTGCTGTTTTTCTGGCAGCGGGACAGAAATCTTGCAGAGATACTCAAACGAGGATTCAGGAAAAAATTGCTTTCATTTTCTGCATTTGGCTGTAAATCTTTCAGGGTGCTGTCAAATTTCTCTGCAAATTAACAAACTGATTTTAGTCACTTATTACAAAATAGTTAGTAGTCAAAGCTCACCAGGAAAGTAAACCATATTATATACAGGTTGTTACCATTAGAAAATTCATTAGCCAAGGTTTCAAAGTTGTGCTTGAGAAACTTTTCCTGGTCTGGTGTTTTTGCTGCATGTGACTCCTGTAGAACTGCACAACATTGTTCCTCCTCTTCCTCCAATCCAGAATAATGACCATCAGAACTCAGCTGACCCACAGAATCAGAATCTAGGGTTGTTTCAAAAAAGATACGGACAGTAGAGTTAGGGTTTACCTATAGCTTTCTAATTTTTATAATGCACTTCATAGATTCACATAGAGCAGGAAAGGTTCTTTGGTCCTTCACGTCTGCACCGACATAAGTACCACTAAAAGCACGCTAATTATAATTTCCTGCACTTGTCCTATATCTTTAAGTTATGATATTTGAAGTACTCATCCAAATTTTTCGTTTTACAGGGGTTGTAAGGTTTCCAGCCTCCACTGCCATCCCAGGCCTTCTACCACTACACTTTATGTCCTATTACTAAGCCAGTTTTTGATTCATCTTGCCGTGTTTCACCTTCTCAGTCTCCAAGGTGGGATCTTGTCAAAAGCCTTGCTAAAATCCATATAAACTACATCAATGAACTTCTCTTATCCACATACTTGATCACGCTTAGACTTAGAATTAGGAAGGCTAAAATAGGCCATGAAATGTCTTTAGCTAACAGGGTCAAGGAGAATCCCAAGGATTTTTATGCATATACTAGAAGAAAGAGGGTAGCAAAAGAAAGAGTAGGCTCCTTCAAGGAGAAAAGGAGGGAAGTCATGCATGGAGCCACAGGAAGTGGGAGAGATCCTTAAGTACTTTGTATCGGTACTCATAGAAGTCAGGGATGAGTGTATGAATAGTCGAGAGAATGTCAATATATTAAAGGAAGTAGTTTTGGGTATCCTAAATTGCATTAAGTAGACAAGTCCCCGGGGCCTGATGGGATCTATCCCAGGTTTCTGCGAGAGGCAAGGGAAGAAATAGCTGGGCCATTAGCAGATATCTTCACATACTCCTTGACCACAGGTGAGGTTCCAGAGGACTGGAGATTAGCCGAGGTTGTTCCCTTGTTTAAGAAAGAAAGCAGGGGTAATCCAGGAAATTATAGGCCAGCGAGTCTGATGTCTGTAGTGGGAAAGCTCTTGGAAAAGACACTGAGGGACAGGATATATGCATATTTTTGGAAGAAAGTGGACTATTTAGCGATAGACAGCATGGTTTCGTACAGGGAAGGTCATGTGTCACCAACCTGATTCAATTTTTTGAAGAGGTAACAAAGATAACTGATGAGGGAAGAGCTGTGGATGTACTGTATATGGACTTTAGTAAGGCATTTGAGTCCCACATGGCAGATTGGTAAAAAAACCAGAAGATTCAGGGTGGGCCGGCTAGATGGATACTCTGTCTTCTATGACAATGCCAGTTTTGTAACAGTGGAAGGGTGTTTTTCAGAATGGAAACCGGTAATTAGTGGTGTTCCACAGAGATCAGTCTTAGCTCCTCTGTTGTCTGTAGTATATATAAATAATCTGGAGAAAAATGCAGGTGGTCTGATTAGTAAGTTTGCGGATGACACGAAGATTGGTAGCGTTGCTGATGGTGCCAACGATTGTGAAAGGATACAACAGGATACAGATAGATTGGCAACTTGGGCACAGAAATGGTAGATGGAGTTTAATCCAGATAAATGCAAGGTGATGTATTTTGGATGATCAAACTCAGGTGTGAATTATAGTGTTAATGGCAGAACCCCTAGGAACATTAACATTAAGACAGATCTGGGTGTGCAGGTCTACAGTTCCCTAAAAGTAGCAACACAGGTGGTCAAGGTGATTAAGAAGGCATGTGGCATGGAGCACAAGAGTTGGCAAAACATGTTGCAGCTATATAAAATGCTTGTTAGGCTGCATTTGGAGTATTATGTGCAGTTTTGGTCGCCACATTACCAGAAGTACTCGGAAGCTTTGGAGAGAGTGCAGAGAAGGTTCATCAGGATGTTGCCCGGTCTCAAGGGCATTGGCTACGAGGAAAAGGTTAAAAAGACTAGGATTGTTTTCACTGGAAAGAAGGCGGCTGACAGGAGACCTGACAGAGGTCTACAAAATTATGAGAGGCATAGACAGGGTGGATTGTCAGAGGTTTATACTCGGGGGTTGAAGTTTCAATTACAAGGGAGGACAGGTTCAAGGTGAGAGGGCAAAAGTTTAAGGGAGTTGTGCGAGGAAAGTTTTTCACGCAGAGAGTGGCAGGAGCCTGGAATGCACTGCTAGAGGTGGTGGTGGATGATAACATGAACAGGGAGGGAATAGAGGGATATGGACCGAATAAGGGCAGGAGGTTTGTTTTTTCAGTTTAGTCAGGGCATGATGACTAGCACAGGCTTGGAGGGCCAAAGGGCCTGTTCCTTTGCCGTACTACTTTTTTGTTCTTTGATTTGGTACCTGTTTCAACAGACAAAAAAAAAACACTGTTACATTTGGATCTCTCATACAGAAAACCACCTCTTAAAATGCAATTTGCAGGAGCCCTAACATACAAGTCAGCTCATTAATTGTACAGAAGTCATCAAGTCCATGCCAAGTCCCAAAGGAGCAATCCAGTCAGTCCCATTATCCATCTCTTTTCTTGAAGGTAGCCTTTCCTTGAAGTGTCTAACCAATTTTCTTTCGTGGGCAGTGAATTCCTGGTCAGCACTTCTCGTTGTGTAAAAACTTTAATTCTCACATTGGATTTCATGCCCAAAGTCTTCTATAATTATCCTACAGTCCTTGCATCATCAACTAATGAAAATAGATTATTAATAATTTATAAACCAGTGCTGATCACAGAATCACAAAATGATCAGATGCCATTCAGCCCATACACACAAGCATGCATATACCAATTGTTCAGAACAACCACTTAATTAGTCCCATTATGAACACACCAAATATGAGCCCCTTCAGCCTGCCTCCCCATTCAATAAGATCATGGCTCATGGTGGACTGTACAGGACAAGATGAGGCCAGTTTTAGAATAATGTGTACCATTCTAGTCTCCCTAGTCTCTCTCTCTAGTCTGTGTAGGAAAGATGTTGTGAAAGTTGAAAGGGTTCAGAAAAGATTTACAAGGATGCTGCCACGTTTGGAGGGTTTGAACTTGAGGGAGAAGTTGAATAGGCTAGAGCTTTCTTCCCTGGAGCGTCAGAGGCTGAGGGTTGACCTTTTAGAGATTTACACAATCATGATGGGCATTGATAGGGTGATAGCCTTTTCTCCCCCCAGGCTAGGGGAGTCCAACACTAGAAGGCAGAGGCTTAAGGTGAGAGGGGAAAGATTTAAAAGAGATCAGAGGGGGAACTTTTTCACACAGAGTGGTGTAGGTATGGAATGGACTGCCAGAGAAGGTGAAGGAGGGAGGTTAATGACAACATTAAAAAAGCTTTCTGGAGGAGTACATGAGGAGGAAGGCTTTTGAGGGATATGGGCCAAATGCTGCCAACTGGGACTAGATCAGTTTTGGATATCTGATCAGCACAGTCGCGTTGGACTGAAGAGCATGTTTCCTTGTTGTATAACAATGACTCAATGATCTCTTTGTATTTTGAATTCCATTCCTACCTAGCCCCAACAATCTTGAATTCCTCTGCCCAGTAAGAATCTACCTCCACCTTAAAAATATTTAATGGCTTGCCTCCACCACCGTCTTAAGTGGAGTGTCCCAAAGTTGCCCAACACACTCAGCCATCTTGATTATACGTTATACCTACATACTACCTTTCTACGACTCATGCAGTAGAACAATAAATCCCTCTGCACCTCAGAATTCCACAGTAATTCTCTAATACTCAGTATTTTAAATCTTCCTGCCAAAGTCAATAAGTCATCATAGATTCCCTACAGTGTGGAAACAGGCCCTTCAGCCCAACAAGTCCACACCGACCCTTGCAGCATCCCACCCAGACCCATCCCCCTATAACCCACACACCCCTGAACACTACAGGCAATTTAGCATGGCCAATCCACCTAGCTTGCACACCTTTGGACTGTGGGAGGAAACCTGAGCACCCGGAGGAAACCCATGCAGACACGGGGAGAATGTGCAAACTCCACACAGACAGTCGCCCGAGGCTGGAATCGAACCCGGGTCCCTGGCACTGTGAGGCTGCAGTGCTAACCACTGAGCCACCGTGCTGCCCCAATAGGGTGGAAATAAGAAATAACCTTTCTTTTCCTCATATTATAGTCCATCAGCCAGATTTTTACCCGTTCACTCAACTCATCTATATCTGCCTGCAAACTTCTCATCATCTTCACAAAATACACATCCAATCTAACTTGGCGTCGTTTGCAAATTTAGCTAACATACCTTTACTCCCCTTTCCCAAGATATTGATGTGAATTGTAAAATTGCTTAGAAATGATAAATTCGTACAAAAGGACTCGTTCCCCACAAAGGGAATATGCGCTTTAACTTACTGTTATCTTCACTGAATTACATAATAGTCTGTTGCTGCAGCTCCTTTAAAGCTATGCTATTTCTTTTATCTTGCTTCATGGGATTGTTCATAGGTTTGTACCCCAAAGTATCACTTCAATCATTTGTATTAAAATTTAATCTGCCATATATTCAGGCATTTCATTTCACTGTATGTTCCCTCAAAGCATCTTACTATGTTCCTCATTGTTTACTGTAGATTAACCCTTGACGAGGGAGTCAAAAAGAGAATACTGAGAATGGGCAGGAAAGTAGAGTTGAAGGCACAGATTTTCCAAGATCTTAGCATATGATGGGACAAGCTAGAGAAGCCAAATTTCTGCATTGTTCATTGACATTTTGCTTTCTATCCCTTGATGAACTTCATATGCACATTGTTACTGTTTATTTGCTCCCTTTGATTCAATTTTGCTTACAAATTTATTAAGTGGTACTTAATCAAACATTTTTAAATGTTCATATTCACACTATCAACTCCTCCATTACCTCAAAAAACTCAAGTTAGTCAAACAAGACTTACCTTTTACAATTCTCTCCTGGCTTCCATTGGCCTGAATTCCTTTCCCTGGATTATTGTTTCTTAAAGTTTCTCTACTAGTGACTGGTTTGAAGTTGCCAGGCGGACAGCTCACTCCAATTTTTTAAACACTGGCGTAACATTTGCAAAGGCCCAGTCATCTGGGACTAGCCCCACATCCAAAGAAGATTGGAAGTTTGTGGCCAAGGCATCTGCAATTTATACTTGTGTTAAATAACATAGGATGCATCCATCCAGGTGGGATGGTTTTTCCTGCTCATCTCTTTATCCTATCCAACTCCTCTACTGATTCCGTCTTGGAACCTGTCTTCACTTGCTGCCAGTGTAGCAGTAAAGTACCAATTAGAGACTTAGTCATATCTCATCAATGTAGATGTGGAAAAACATCTATGTGAGCCATATGACGTGAAGCTATACAAATTTGCCCTAGCAAAGAAACAACTATTTTTAATGTCATTTGTGCCCAACTTGAACTGTGGCCTAAACCCCATGAAGCAGTTTTTCCAGAATAGAAACTCAAACCGAACCCCGACAAAACAATTACTTATGCCATTGGGATAACATGAATGCTGAATTTGGCAACAATTGTGCCTCAGATGGAGCAATCTTCCTTGGCAAGTCTTTTTTTGGGGAAAGAAACAAAAAATAATATCACTCGTTGTAACTGAGATAACAAGGTGTAGAGCTGGATGAACACAGCAGGCCAAGCAGCATCATAGGAGCAGGAAGGCTGACGTTTCGGGCCTAGACCCGAA
>JAHRHZ010000092.1:1511321-1522890 GCA_024137785.1 Ginglymostoma cirratum | reverse complement strand
GATTCTCCAGCATCTGCAGTTCCTATTATCACTCTTTGTATGTGGGCGTTATTGCTTGTTCCCTAGTTACCCTTGAGAAGGTAGCTCATCACAACCTTCTCAAGAATAACAAAAGAAGGGCAGTAACTGCTGTCCCAACCAGAAACATCCACATTCCCTGAATGAATAAGAATAATATGAAAACTATATGGGGGAAAAAAAAAAGTCAACTGTTGATGGCAAACCAGACAGCTGCCAACCTACAGGAATTACTCAATCCAACAGCTTATGCAACCCCAGTTTAGATGGACGAAATGTCAAGATTGTGAAATAAACTACTGATAAAAATCAAACTTAGCATTATTTTGCAAATACATTTAGCTGTCTACCTTAAGAGCCTTAGTACATTTAAGCTGTGCCAAATTACTTGAGCATCAATTTTATTAATGTCAGTACATTTACCTCTACTCTTCTCTACCCATTAGCTTCTCAAACAGACGAATTTTTGGGATTTCTCACCATCTTGTTGTTGTTCGTTGCTGCCCGAATCCATCGAATAGGCGCTGTCAGGACTGTTCTCCACTGAATGCACAACTTTCCATTCAGATTCACTCTCCAGTAGTTTCTTTGGAGGCTGTTTTACTTGATAATCACTGGTGTGCAATGAAAGATACAATGTCAATGTACAATTAGTTCAAGATACTGGGGTTCTGGCTGTTATGTGGATGCCAGAACCTGACGGTGTAGAAACTAACTAAATGTTGGGATTAAATATAAAATGATTGTGTGTAACTTTTGTTCCTTCTTACAACTACGTATGTTGCAAAGCAATGCTTTCCACGATCATATGAAGGGTGACTGCGTGTAGCAACTTATCCCCATTTTTGCCCTCCCACTGAAGAATTGGGATGCCACCTACATTTTAGCTGCTGCTCCCATCAAAATAACCAATTTGGAATGCTACTCATTTAAAAATCTCTCAGTCCACTCCCCAGTGACAAACAATTTCACTAAAATAGAAAATTTAGATGGGGAGGCTGGGCCATATCTCTGACTCCAGTCTTCAATACACTTCATACTGTATCTGATAAATACTGGTCATTCTAAAGTAAAGCATGAATAGATTAATTTTAAGTTCAAACAGTTCTAGGGACTAAAAACTTGCATTCAAATCAAAAAACAACTTCAGTACTTCAATATTTAATACTGCCAATGAATACCTACTTCTCTGTGCTGGTAGAATGATCATTTTGCACTGGGTAAAACATTGGTGCACTTAACTCCATTTCCACAGTATCCACTTCATGCGAATATGCATTGTCTGCATCCTCCAGGCAAATAGAGCTCGGCCTTCCCATGGACTCTCTTGACAAAAGGCTGGGGGATAACTCCATCTAAAAGCAAGAAAAAATATATAGAAAGTTTAAAGTGGTCGTAATTATGAAAGACAGTACTTTTTTAATGACATATTTAATCTAAACATTGTTCCAAAGAATGAAACACCACCAATTCACCTCAATTTCATAAGGACGTAGAAATAGGAAACAGGAACAGGTGTAGGCCATTTGTCCCCTTGAACCATTTAAGATCTACTCCAGGCCTCAACTCTTCTTTTGTGCCAGCTCATCATAGCTGTTATATCTCAAAAATCTCTCTTCTCTAAATATTTTCAGTGATTTAGCCTTCATAAATCTCTCAATGGAGAGTTCTAGACATTCACTACACTCAGGAAATCCTTTGCATGTCATTTTTAAATGAGTGCATATACATCCCTAGATAGAGATTCCCACACTAGATGAAACGTTGTCTCAACATCTAGCCCGTCAAGTCCCCTCAGAATCCTTGTATGCCTCCGTAAGATCTTCCTTATTGTTCTAAACTCTAACAAATAAAGGCCTAATCTGTTTAGCCATCCATTCTTGACAAGTTAACACCATCATTCAGAAATCAGAGTTCAAAAGAGATTCACCATCACCAGTGCTGATATATCCTCTCAAATATGGGGACCACACTACTGCAAGCGCTGTCTCTGTACAGTTGTGCCAAGACTTCATAGAGCTGCCTTCATAACTTTAATGAGATCAACATACTCCACACCAACAGCCTGTTAGTCTTCTGGTTTCAGTGAATCATCTCCAATTGTCACAGGTGTACATATTTTCTCTAGTTAATTAACTAACGTATCATATCTAAACTTCTGCTTAAACTTTATAAAATTGCGTAAAAATTGTCAATTGCCAATATTAGGCAATTGCGATCACAGACACCCTTTCTACCAAGTCTGGAAGCTTATGGGCAACTTGTGTTATTACAAAGCAAGAAACTCTCAAGAGTTGTGTCATTAAATTCTTCGATAATTCAATTTTTCCATAACTGCAAAGACGACAATTAATAAGCATAAACCAGCATAAAACCTAAGCAAAATTTTCAATGACACTTAAAATCATAAATATAAATGTTATAAGTTTAACAGATATAATCAGTATAACAATTCGAATAAGCATGTAGTTGCTACTAATGCTAGATTTGCGAAATTTTCTGCGATGTTGTACATGAAAGTAACCCCTCCACTTCCATTCATTCTGTCACTCATGCTTTCTCAGATTCTCATCCTTGTGTGATTGAAAAATCACACTTACAGGGATATTCATAGTCTGTTGCAGTGAATTACCTAGGAATTGAGGACTCATCACTATGTGGAACGTTCTTTATGGAACTGAATTAACAAAGTACAAATCATTATTCACCCATTTATAATTAATGACTTTAGAAAGAAGGGCACTTTTGAAAGGAATGTATGGTGCAACTTATAGTCCATTAGACTCCTAAATCGAGACTTTTATATACTTGCTTTTAGTTTGCTTCGGTGGTAGAAATTCTGGATTCTATATCCTTGCAGTGCAAGGTTGCCAGTGAATTTCTTAAGGAGTTGCAGTTTATTCTTTTATTGATAGTGTAAAGTTTCTCCCTGTTCCAACTGTGTGGCTCCAAATAAGCTAGAAATTTGTGCATCTTACAGAGAGCTTGCCATTTGATAAAATCACATGAAGACAGAGTAGGCCATTTGACGTTTTGAACCTGCTCTGCCATTCATTAAGTTAATGGTTAATTTGATAGTGGTTTAACTTCACTTTTCTGCCCGCACCCACCAAATGGCCCTCAATTTCCTTATAAAACACAAATTTTTCTAGCTGGCCTCAACTGTCTGTGCAGAAGAGAATTCCAAAGACAACAGCATTCAAAATTTTTCAGCTGTCTCAAACGGGAGATCCTTTCATTTTAAACTATGCACCCCAATTCTAGTTTTCCCCACGAGGGAAAACATCTTTTCAGCTTCTCAGGCATGTCTACTCAGAACCGAATATATATTTTTCAATAAAATCACCTCTCATTTTTCTGGGTTTCAACCTACTCAACATTCCTCAGAAAACCTTGAAACCCAGGAATCAAAGAACTCAAGAACACTTCCAAGAAACCACCCAGATTTCTTCTACGGCATATCCCAAATCCACGTTCTTTACCACCAAGGGCAGCAGAGGCATGGGAACATAGTCTAGTTCCCCTCGGAGGGAAAATACCAACATGACTTAGAACATTTCTTTACTATTGCCAGATCAAAGTTGTGAAACTCCCTTCTTAACAGCATTGTGGATGTCTATACACCTTAAAAGCTACAGCGGTTTAAAATAACAGCTCACCACAACCTTCTGAAGGGCAATTAAGAATGGGCATTAAGTGCTGGCGAAGTCAGCAATGGCCAGATCCTACGAACAAATATTTTAAAGCAATTTCCACATTAATCCAAAAAAAACCACAAAAAAACTAAAATTTGCCATTTCCATAAGCTAAAGAACATGATTTACAATCAGAGTCACAGAGCTGAATAGCATAGAAACAGACCCTTTGGTCCAACTCGTCCACGCTGAGCAGATATCGCAAAATGAGATCTAGTCTCATTTGCCAGCATTTGGCCCTTATCCCTCTAACCCCTTCCTATTCATATACTCATTCAGATGTCTTTCAAATATTGTAATTACACCAGCTTCCACAACTTCCACTGGCAGGACATTCCCCTGTGTGTGTGAAAAAGCTGCCCCTTAGATCCTTCTAAACCTTTCCTCTCTCACCTTAAACCTATGCCCTCCAGTTCTGGGCTCCCCCACCCTGAGGGAAAGACCTTGGCTATTCACCCTATCCATGCCCCTCATGATTTTATAAACCTTTATAAGGTCACCCCTCAGCTTTCGATGCTCCAGGGAAAATAGTTCCTGCCTATTCAGCCTACCCCAATAGTTCAAACCCTCTAACCCTGGCTACACCTTCGTAAATTTTTTCTGAACCCTTTCAAGTTTCACAACATCCTTCCTTTAGCAGGGGGACCGGAACTGAATGCTGTATTCCAAAAGTAGCCGAATCAATGACCTGTACAGCCACAACATGACCTCCCAATTCCTATACTCAATGCGCTGATCAATAAAGGCAAGCATGCCAAACACCTTCTTCACAATCCTTCCCATCTGCAACTCCACTTTCAAGGTACAATAAACCTGCCCTCCAAAATCTTTGTTCAGCAAGACACCCACGACCTTACCATCAAGTGTATAAGTCCTGATTTGATTTGCCTTTCCAAAATGCAGCACCTCACATCTGTCTTAATTAAACTCCATCTATCACACCTTGGGACCTGATCAAGGTCCCATTGTACTCCGAGGTAACGGTCTTTGTCCACTACACTACCAATTTTGGTATCATCAGCAAACTTGCTAACCATCTCTCCTATGTTCACATCCAAATTATATTTATATTAGGCACACACACACATTTAGATATAATAAAAAAAAAAGCAGCGAACCTAGCACCGATCCTTGTGGCACACCTCTGGTCACAGGCCTCCAATCTGGAAAAACAACTGTCCGACTCCGACTTTCGAGCCAGTTCTGTATCCAGATGGCCAGTTCTCCCTGCATTCCACGTGATCTAACTTTGTGAACTGGTCTAGCATGTGGAACCCTGTTGTACACCTTGCTGAAGTCCATACAGATCAGACCCACCGCTCTGCCTTCATCAATCCTCTTTGTTACTTTTCAAAAAACTTAATCAAGTTAGTGAGACACAGTTTCCCACACACAAAACCATGTTAACTTTCCCTAATCAGTCCATGTTTTTCCAAATCCTGTGCCTCAGGACAACTTGCCCACCACTGATGTCAGGCTCATCTGTCTATAGTTCCCTGGCTTTTCCCTACTACCAGCCGCCAGTCTTCCGGTGACTATCAATGATACAAATATCTCAGCAAGGTGCCCAGCAATCACTTCCTTGGCTTTCCACGCAGTTCTAGGGTACACCTAATTAAGTCTCACGGTTTTGTCCACATTTGTGTTTTAAGACATTCAGCAACCCCTCCTCTGTAATATGGACGTTTTTCACAACGTTGCTATTTATTTCCCAAAGTTCTCTAACTTCCATATCCTTCTCCACAGTAAACATTGATGTAAAATACCCATTTAGTATCTCCCGGATCTCCTGCAGTTTCACACATAAGCAGACCTGCTGATCTTTAAAGGGGCCTTATTCTCTCCCTACTTAGCCTTTGTCCTTAATGTATTTGAAGCATCCCTATGGAGTCTCCTTAATCATATTTGCCAAAGCTATCTCATGTCCCCTTTTTGCTCTCCTGATTTCCCTCTTAAGTATACTCCTACTGTCTTTATACTCTTCCAGGGATTCACTCAATCCCTGTTGTTTATACCTGACATATACTACTTTCTTTTTCTTGATCAAAACCTCAATTTCTCTAGGCATCCAGCATTCCCTACACCTACCAGCCTTGCCCTCCACCCTAACAGGAACATACTGTCTCTGGACTCTCATTAGCTCATTTTTGAAGGCTTCCCATTTTCCAGCCGTCCCTCTACCTGCAAATATCTGCCCCAAATCAACATTTGAAGGTTTTTACCTAATATTGTCAAAATTGGCCTTCCACCAATTTAGAACTTAAACTTTTAGATCCGGTCTATCTTTTCCCATCACTATTTTGAGACTAATAGAATTGTGCTCACTGGCCCCAAAGTGTTCCTCTGCTGACACCTCAGTCACATGGCCTGCCTATTTCCCAAGAGTAGGTCAAGTTTTGTTTCTTCTCTAGTCAGCACATCTACACACTGAATTAGAAAACTTTGTACACACAAATTCCTCTCCATTCAAGCCCTTGATACTATGGCAGTCCCAGGCTATGTTTGGAAAGTTAAAATACCCTATTAGCACACTATTATTCTTACAGATAACTGAGATCTCCTTACAAATTTGCTCCTCAATTTCCTGTTGACTACTGCGGGTTCTATAGTACAATCCCAATGTGGTGATCGTGCCTTTCTTATTTTTCAGTTCTACCCAAATAACTTCTCTGGACATACTCCCAGGATTACAGCTGCAATGTTATCCCTAATCAAAAATGCCGATCCCCCTCCTCTCTTGACACCCTTGCTATCCTTCCCATAGGATCTATAGGCACATTAAGCAGCCAGTCCCATCCATCCCTGAACCACGTCTGCGTAATCACTATGATATCCCAGTCCCTTGTTCACAACCATGCTCTGAGCTCATCTGCCTGACCTGTTCGGCCTCTTGCATTGAAATAAATGAGGTGAATTTTATGAGTCCTACCTCGTTATCTGCTTTGATCCTGCCTGCCCTGACTGCTTGACTTGCTCCTTTTCCCCAACTGCACCAGTCTCAGACTGATCTCTTCTTGCCACCTCCACGCCTTCCCCTCCCTCCCACTAGTTTAAATCCTCCCAAGTAGCTCTCCCTACCAGTATATTAGTCCCCTTCTAATTTAATCCGTCCTTCTTATACAGATCACTTCCACTCCAGAAGAGATTCCATATGATCCAAAAATATAAGTCCAATGCCCCTGCATCAGCTCCTCAGCCATGCATTCATCTGCTATCTTCCCATTCTACGAGGCATCAGGTGTAATAGAGATATTACTATCCACAAGGACATACTTTTAAAATTCTTGTCTAAATTTCTTACATTGTCTTCTCAGAATCTCATTCTTTTCTCTTCCTATGTAGTTTGTTACAATTTGTACAACGACTCCTGCTGGCCCCTTTCCCTCTGAGGATATTCTACACCCTCAGATATCAGAGGCAGCACACCTGGTGTCTCGGTGTCAGCTACAGAAATGTCAGTTTGTGCCTTGGACTAGACAGTCCCCTAGTTAAACCATTTAATGCATAATTTGTATTTTGAAATACTTCAGAGATGAGACTCCATCAGCTAAATTCACGAAAGGGTTAAATTACCTAATTTTTCTAACAGTATGCATGGATAATGTACAGAAAGGTTTTCAATAGAGCGACAGAGCACCACAAACTGAACATGCCACTTTAATGCTTAAAGGCTTTAGACAAGGCTTGAGAATTACAAATCAAACATAAATTAACATGACAATTTAGATTATCACAAAATAAGTTGGCCTCCATGCCAGTGTTTTATAAAAGAAGTCACTGCCAGTAAAACTAACATAACACTTCACAAACAAACAACATAACTCAGCAGAAAGTAGCTTCATAATTTATAATTTGTTCGAAAGTTTAAGTACTTCACTCTGATGAGGTGTTACTAATTTTGTGGGCAAAATTTGCAGATGTTACTAACCTAGGGAGAACAATGAATTGTGAGGATGTCACTGAGTGACTTCTGAAGAACATTGACAAGTTGGCCAAGTGGGCAGATACCTGACTGATGAGTTTTAATGCAGAGAAACGAGGAGAAAGCAGAGAAAATTTGGTAGGAGAAACACGGAGAGGCAATACAGGTTCAATGGCACAACTTTGAGCAGAATACAGGAGCAGAGGGACCTCAGGTTTCAATTGCGTAATTCTGTAAAGGTGGCCAGGCAAGAAGAAACAGTTGTTAAAAAGGCTTATAGGATCCTTGGGTATATGAGTAGAAGTACAGAGTATAAAAGCAAGGACTTTAAACAGATCTAGCAACTGAAAACTGGACATCCATGATGCTCTGTATGACCATCAACAGTAGCAGAACTGTACTCCAGCATAATATCCTCATGGCCCAGCATATCCCCAACTCAACCATTACCATCAAGCCAGAGGATCTACCCTGGTTCAATGGAGAGTGCAGGAGGGCATGCCAGGAGCGGCATCGGGCATAGGAGCAGCATCAGGCATACCTGAAGATAAGTTGTCAACCTGGTGAAACCACCAAACAGGATGACTTGCATGCCAAACAGCACAAGAAGCTAGTGACAGACAGGGTTAACTGATCCCACAACCAATGAATCAGATCTAAGCTCTGCAGTCCTGCCACATCCAGTTGTGAATGGTGGTGGACAATTAAACAACTCACTAGAGGAGGAGGCTGCACAAATATCCCCATCCTCAATGATGGAAGAGCACAGCACATCAGTGCAAAAGATAAAGCTGAAGCTGTTGCAGCAATCTTCAGCCAGAAGTGCCGAATGGATGATCCATCTTGGCCTCCTCCAATCATCCCCAGCATTACAGGTACCAGACCTCATCCAATTAGATTCACTCCAAGTGATATCAAGAAACAGTTGGAGGCACTGGATATTGCAAAGGCTAGGGGCCCTGACAATATTCCGGCAATAATACTGAAGACTTGGGCTCCAAAAGTTGCTGTTCCCCCTGTTCCAGTACAGTTACAACACTGGCACCTACCCAACAATGTGGAAAATTGCCCAAGTGTGTCCTGCACATAAAAAGCAGGATAAATCCAACATGGGATAAAACGTTGTGGAGCTGGATGAACCCTTCTGAAGGATCTCGACCCGAAACGTCAACTTTCCTGCTCTTCTGATGCTGCTTGGCCTGCTGCGTTCATCCAGCTCCACAACGTTTTATCTCAGATTCTCCAGCATCGGCAGTTTCTACTATCTCTAAATCCAACATGGCTTTGCGCATGGGAAATCATGTCTCACCAACCTGGACAATTACCATTCCATTAGTCTATGCTCAATTCAGCAAAGCGATGGGAGGTATCATCAACAGTGCTATCAAGCTGAACCTGCTCAGCACACCCAGTTTGGGTTTCACCAGGACCATTCATCTCTGGACCTCATTGCAGCTTTGGCTCAAAAAGGACAAAGCTGAATTCCAGAAGTGAGGAGAGAGTGACAGCCCTTGACATCAAGGCTACATTTGGTCAAATGTGGCACCAAGGAGCCCTGAAAACTGGAACCAATGGGAATCTCAGGGCAAACGCTTCAGTGGTTAGGGTCACACCTGACACAGGAAGATGAAGGTCAGTCATCTCTGCTCTAGGACATCTCTGGAGTTCCTCAGGGTAGTGTCCTAGGCCCAGCCATCTTCAGCTGCTTCATCAATGACCTTCCCTCCATCATAAGGTCAGAAATGGGGATGTTTGCCAATGATTGTACAGTGTGCAGCACTACTCGTGACTCCTCAGATACTGAAGCATCCATGTCTAAATGCAACAAGATTTCGACAATATCCAGACTTGGGCTGACAAGTGGTAAGTGACATTCATGCCACACAAATGCCAGGCTACGACCAAGAGACAGTCAATGTTGTTACCATCACTGAATCCCCCACTAATAACATCTGGGCATTATCATTAACCAGAAATTCAACTGGACTCACCACATAAACACAGTGGCTATGAAAGCAGGTTAGAGACTAGGAATACTGAGGCAAGTAATATACCTCCTGATTCCTCAAAGCTTGCCTACCACCTACAAGGCACAAGTCAGGAGTGTGATGAAATATTCCCCACTGGCCTGGATGAGTGCAGCCCCATCAACACAAGAAGTTTGACATCATCCAGGACAAAACAGCCTGCTAGATTAGCATTACATCCACAAGCATCCACTCCCTCCATCAACAATGGTCAGTACATGCTGCTGCTGCCACCAATACTACTACTTGCTACTGCTGCCAATACTACTACTTGCTACTACTATCTACAAGATGCACTGAAGAAAATCAAAGATCGCTAGACAGCACCTTCCAAATCCATGACCACATCCATCTAGAAGGACAAGGGCAGCAGATAAAGGGGAACACCACCTCCAAGTTCCCCTCCAAGCCATTCACCATCTTGACTTGGAAATATATCATTGTTCCTTCACTGTTGCTGGGTTATAAACCTGGAATTCCCTGGAAAAACTGGAATCAACAGGAATCTCAGAAAGCTTTCCTGCGGATAGAATCATACCTGACACATGGGAAGATGATTGCGGTTGTTGAAGGTCAGTCATGCCAGCTCCAGGACTTCTCTGCAGGAGTTCCTCAGGGTAATGTCCTCAGCTTACCATCTTCAGCTGCTTCATCAATGACTTTTGTGGTATTGTGGGTAAACCCACAGCAGGTGGATTGCAGCAGTTCAAGAAGGCAGCTCACCAACACCTTCTCAAGGGCAACTAGGAACGGGCAATAAATGCTGGCCTGCCAGCAATGTCCACATCCCACAAATGAAAATAAAAGTGATGCATAACCTCTACAAATCATTGGTCAGATCACATTCTGAATATTGTGCCAATTCTGGGCACCTTAAAAAGGGAAAGATGTTAAAGCCCTGGAGACTGTGCAAAGGAGATTTACTAGAATGACTGCAGGAATGAGGGATATCAAATACCAGGCAAGATTAGAGGAAGTGAGCTTATTCTCCTTAGCGAAGGGAAGATTAACAGGAGACCTTTTTGAGATGATCAAAATTGTAAACAATTGATAGGACAAAGAAGGAAATTGGAACAAAAACAGAAGTTGCTGGAAAAGCTCAGCAGCTCTGGCGGCATCTGTGAAGAAAGAAAATCAGAGTTAATGCTTTGGATCCAGTGACCCTTGCTCAGATTTTAAAGAAGGAAACTCTGTTTCCACGAGTTGGTACGTCAGTAACAAGGGTCACAGTTTTCAGATTGTCAGCAAGACAGCTAGAAGTGTAATGAGGACAAACTTCTTTACTCAGTTGTTAGAATTTGGAATGCATCCCTGGGAGGGTGGCAAAGGCAGATTATGTAGGAGATTTCAAGAGAGAGCTGGATATATATTTGAAAAGGATTAATTTTGAGGACTATGAAGATTGGAGTGGAAACTGGGATCAGCTGGATACCTCTTTCAGGTATTGACATGGTGGACCTAATAACCTCCTTGTGAATGTAAAATTCTATAATTTTCTAAGTATTCCATGGTATCCATTATTCCCTTGGCACATAAAAATAGACTTGATCATCACCAAGATAACAAGCATGGGCTGGATGAACACAGCAGGTCAAGCAGCATCATAGGAGCAGGAAAACTTGACGTTTCGGGCCTAAACCCTTCATCAGAAATGGGGGAGGGGAAGAGGGTTCTGAAATAAATAGGGAGAGAGGGGGAGGCGGATAGAGGATGGATAGAGGAAAGGATAGGTGGAGAGGAGGCAGACAAGTCGAAGAGGCGGGGATGGAGCCAGTAAAGGTGAGTGGAGGTAGGGGGGTAGGGAGGAGATAGGTCAGTCCAGGGAGGACGGACAGGTCAAGGGGGCGGGATGATGTCAGAAGATAGGAGATGGGGGTGTGGCTTGGGGTGAGAGGAAAAACAGGTTA
>JAHRHZ010000092.1:1444895-1505558 GCA_024137785.1 Ginglymostoma cirratum | reverse complement strand
GATTCTCCAGCATCTGCAGTACCTTTTATCTTTGATCATCACCAATCTTGTCCCTAACTAAAGGCCAACAATTCCATAGGCCTGGATTCTCTTGTAACCAGATTCTGGGTAATCCCTATGACTGCAGGCAGACAAGATTTCATTAATAGACAGTTATACCTACTTCCAACTAATTAGACTCATGAATAGTCGCCCCACATATAAGTTTATAAGCCATTTATTGGGAACCATTAGTAGACATCACCAATCTTCCATAATCCATTTATTGGAAACCATTAATAGATATTAGCAACTACAAACTATGACTAATGAACAGTATACTGACCATCTCAAGAAAGTTATCCAAGTTTTGTGGTCCAAACTTGTCCTGTTCCTTTAAATGGCTGCTTGGCAGTCCCTGTGCTACTGTCAATTTGCCTGGAGTTGGGGTTGCACAGTATTCCTCCAACTGCTTCCTTCCCAAGATGGAGTGAATAAAATCTTTGTCCATTCTCTCAGCCCATCTTCCTCGTGGCTGGAATGCTTCTGCAGTGCTATTTACAGTTCTATCCTGTACATTTCCATCACCTGCTTCCTGCAAAAGATGTTGAAAGAAAGTGAACATTTTTGAAAATTGTTGTCACTAAGTTTGATTTTAATGAGTCTTCAGACATGAAGAATTTTTTTTCCAATCAGTGGAGGAGGAAAATTGACGTTTTGGTTCAGGGCCCTTCTTCAGAAATTTCTGAAGAAGGATCCCGATCCGAAACATCAACTTTCGTGCTCCTCTGACGCTGCCTGGACTGATGTGCTCTTCTAGCTCCACACTTACCTGCCCTCTTCATGGATTTTTCACAAATATATTTGCTTTATTCCTATTTTTCAATTCAGAATTATTTAACCTCCCATCCCCACTGACAGGCAGGACTAACCTATAAAGAATGATCTCCACTAAGGGTACAGTTTGCAAGTTAATACAGAGGACAGACATCAAAGTACCACAAAAGCAAACACCACAACTTTGGATTGTAATCTCTGGTCCCATTTTGTTTTCTTTTTAAAATCTTTGTCTGCTTTTGGTTTTACTGTCATTTTCATCCCTTTTGCCTTCAGATGACATTGACTCATTATTGACACATTCTCATCTCCTGTTTTGTTTCTTTATTTATCCCATCACCACTCACAGCAAGTTTGTACAAATGGGCAATTTAGCCTGGCTCAATAGATTTTTTTTTAAACAAGCACTTGATGGCTCAGCAGGTAAATACTACATGAGAGGAATGGGCTCAGGAAAAGCCAGAGTTCAATTCCCATTTTGAAAGCATTGCAGATGGGAGGAAGAAATGGTCAGGAGATTCAAGTTTTTCATCAGTATCTAGTGATCAGTGCTGCATTAGGTGTGTGCTGACACTTGGATGCACGCAAATCAGCAAATAGCCTGATTACACATGCCCACAACTGCAAATGAAGGACAACTAACCGAAGTGGTAACATTACCGAAAATGAGAGTGTTTACAAGTTCTTCAAACAAATGTGTAAAAAG
Source organism: Ginglymostoma cirratum (assembly GCA_024137785.1). Taxonomy (NCBI): domain Eukaryota; kingdom Metazoa; phylum Chordata; class Chondrichthyes; order Orectolobiformes; family Ginglymostomatidae; genus Ginglymostoma; species Ginglymostoma cirratum. The sequence goes on along the minus strand of JAHRHZ010000092.1, from coordinate 1,504,036 downwards.
TAGTAAAGTCCACCAAATGAACAGACTTTTTTGCCACACTGTTCCTTTGCAAATCTACCTCAGAAAGAGAGGGAAAGATGACAAGTTAAAATTCAGAACTGGGCTAGGATTGTGAGAAAAGTTAGTAAGTGGCAACTGGCTAGCATCCTCATTCCACATTAGCATTTTCATTCCACATTAACATTTTCCTCTCCCAAGGAACTTACCAGTCTTTTTGCCCACAGTGGAAGCTTCCCATTTGTCAGCAGGAACACAGCATCTTCAGTCTTACCTGCAAGATTGTGTGGCAGCAATAAAAATGGCGAACAACAATTTTGCAGCATTTCTTGAGGGAAAAATTGGATCACTATATAGAGCACAGGATTAGTTGATGGTTCTAAGAACCAGCATTGATATGATATGAAGGAGGTGAATAGTTGCTTCTTTGACTGTACATTTATATAATTTCAAGATTCTATCAGCACCTGTTCTTAGAATTTTAAACAGAATAGGAAAGATGAAAGAACAGTCCATGTTAATAGTCAAATAAAATTAAAGTACTGCACATGCTAGAGATTTGATAATATATTGGAACTAAATTTCAGAACTGAAGGCAACTGGAAAAGAATGGTGTTTATGCTGAGGAGGAAAGGAGCAGATGGAACAGATCTTGAAGTCGTAAGCAAAAGGTATAAGGTGAGTAGTTGTAGAGGAAAGCTATAAATGATGACTAGGCAGTAATGGTATTCATGATAGGTATTGATAGCAGAAAACAGGTCTGCTTGGGTGACAGCAAACAAGATACTGGTAGTGATGGGGGTTGGGTGGGTGGGGTGCTCAAAATGAAGGACAGTGTTCACACTCAAAATTGTTGAATTCAAAAGGTTGAATCCTGAAGGTTATAAAGTAACTAGGTGGAAAAGGAGGTGTTTGTTCCCCCTAGCTTATATAGGGCCTCATTAGAATATTGCAGCAGGCCTAGGATAGAAATGTTAGCATGACAGCAAGATGGTGTACTGAAATGGCAAGTGCCTGGAAGATCAGGATTATTTCGATAGAATGAGTAAAGGTGTTTCACAAAGCAAAGCAATCACCCATCTGCATCTGGTGAAGCCAGTATAGAGCAGACCTCGCCATTAAGTGAATATAGTAGATCGGTTTGAAAGAGGTACAAGCAAATCACTGCTTCACCTGTAAGGGAAGTCTGAGGCCTTGGATAATGTGGCATAGGAGGAAGAAGGTCAAGTGTTATATCTTCTGCAATTGCAGGGGAAACTACCATACTGGTGTGAAGAGCTGCTAGAAGTGACAGAGGTCAGATCAAGGTGCAAAGAGGGAATGGTCCCTGCGGAATGCTGATGGGGAAAAGAGGGGCTTGGGTACAGCATCCTGCTGGAGTTGGCTGAAATGGCAGAGGATGATTATTTGAAGCTGGTGGGTGTGGAAAATGAGATTGAGAGGAATCTTATCACTGTTCTGGGAGGGAAGGGATGAAGGTGGAATTACAGGAAATGGGTCGTACACAGCTGATGACCCAGTCAGCCGCTTTTTGGGGGGGGGAAAAGAGGGGGGAAGACTTTTCAGAAGGCCCCTTGTGGAAACTGGCAACATTGAAACAGGTATATTGGAGAAACCAAGAGTGGAAATGGAATCCTTACTGAACAGCTGGCATGATGGCATGAAGAAGTGTAGTCAAGGGAACTGAAAGAGTAAAAAGACAACTTGCGTCTTGCACTGATCGAGACAATTTGCATGAATACCAACTCAAGGGAAGAACATATATATTGCATGAAGGGAAATGCTGATTACTTGGCAAGTAGACTCTAGTTGAGGGGCCAATATGTATATTGCAATAATTGATGACTGACTGACTGCCAGGCTTTGCTTAAAAATTTTAAACTAGGTACATTGCCCCAAAAATGAACTGACAAATGGCTGTCACCTATTTTGAGTTAAAACGGATAGAACATGTTTATTTGCTGTGCATTTGTAAAGCAGGGGTCTGTGTATTAATACATGTAGCTTGACATACAATCAATATGCCACACCGAGCCCGACTGATAATCCTGAATTGTATTTCAGCACAATTCTCTCAGGGTTACCTAGCAAAATGTTGTCCAATCACAGAATCACATTTAATGTTGGGCATTGTGCCGTGTGTTTAGAATAGAATAGCAATTATTGTTACGCGTATTTTTACATAAAAAGAGAAATTTTTAGTCACCATAAGTCATAGATAAGAAGAAATGAAAAAGTAAAAATTAAGACAAAGTTCATCTCGGATCAACTTCCATTCAGGTCAAGCCGATTAAAACGACGAACGCTCAAATATCCCAAAGCTGGCAGCAAAGAAGTGCTCCACACCAAGACATGACCGCCAAACCTGGAAACCAACATGCCAAGCCGAGACCACCCCTCCGGATGAGGCTGCCATGTTGGGTCATTGCTGGGCTGTGCAAGCATACGCTAGTTGGGTCCAGACAGTACCTTACTTTGGCAAGCAGCAGAGGTGTATGTCTGATATGTTCAGCCAGTCTTCAAGACAAAACTATTTTTTAATAAAGCTTGGCAGTTAACTGTTAGTAAATTAATTGCTGCATTCTCCATGGCATTGCCTCTACCAAACAGGTTCTACATGCTAATCAATCAACACTCTCTTCTCAGGCTGCCTAAATGTTGTTTTTCCCTTTGAATTGTTATTCTTCTGAATTGTCCTGATGAGAGCACAATGAAAAGTTTCAACAAAACGTGTTTTTTCCATTTTGCCAAGTACAAGATCAAGAAATACTCAATTCCTGTACATAAACTTTGTTTAAACTTAAGCATATTTGATCAGTTATCTTCCACTAAATATTGGAAATTTTATGGAATCAGTTGCAGAATTTATGGACAACCTTGGTGAATATCGCATTAACAAAAACAGTGACAATAGAATTAGTATAAATGCAGAAGCTATGTCATAAAACAGGTTCTTTAACCTTGTGGTTCAGTTAATCATTATAATCTGTTGTATCTTTGGAATTCATTTTCAGACAGCTGCAAATCAATTGGTCGCTCAAACCTCTGATTCAGAAGGTTGTGAGTTCAAGTCCCACTCCAGGAGACAAGCTAACACTCCAGTACAGTACCGAGTGGGTTTTGAACTTTCAAAGTGGCAACTTCTGTATGAGAAGTTAAACAGAAACTCTAAGCTGAATAGAAAAGAATGCATGACACAGGTTTGAAGAGCAGAGGTGTTCTTCCCAGTGCCATTGTTAATATTTAACCATTAACATACAAATAATCTGGTTATTATCACATTGCTGTTTTTGGAAGCTTACTGCGTTTCCGATATGACAACACTTTAAAAGTTCTAAACTGGCATTTTACCACATTTGCTCATCGTAAAAGCTGAGATGCAAATGCCAAACTCTTATTTTCTTTGAAAAGAAAAACCTTTGAGGCTTTGAATTTTTGAGGTCTATTTCATCCGTCTGATGCACGTAATACAAAACAGCTCCTACCTCTGTCCATGGGCTCTTTCAAAGGTGTTTGGAATGAACCATCCTCCACATCATCCTCACTTGTATCATCTTCCTGATCCTTTGAAGCTACTTTTTGCACCATAAAGGTCTCTCTCCTAAAATCATCGCAGCACAGTTACTAAATAGTAAAAATAAAGCCCTTCATTCCATGTTGAAAATATTCAACTTTTGCATTTTCTAACCTCATCAGTTTTAGAATTTTATACTAAAGAAGGAGGCCATTCAATCCAGCAAGCCTGTATCGAATCCCAAAAGGGCTACACAGCATTCCAGATCTATCCCTCTAACTTCTTCACTTTCAAATATATATCCAGCTCTCTTTTGAAGCCTATAGAATCTGCCTCCACTACTCTCCCAGGCAGCGCATTCCAAATTCTAACAACTGAGTACAGAAGTTTTCCTTATCTCACACCTAGCTCTCTTGCTGACAGTTGAAGTTGTGACCCTAGTCACTGACACACCAACTAGTGGAAACAGAATACCCTTCTTTATCCTGTCAAAATTGGTGATAATTTTGAAACCCCTCAATAAGGTCAGCTCTTAATCTTCTCTGCCCCAAGGAGAATAAGCCCAATCTCTCCAACATTTCCTTGTATCAAACATCCTTCATTCCTAGTATTATTCTAGTAGATCTCCTTTGAACTCTCTCCAAGTCTTTAACATTCTTCCACCTTAATTAAGGTGCCCAGAATTGAACACAATTCTCCAAATGCAGTCTGACCAATGATTTGTAGATGTGTAACATCACTGCCTTGTTTTTATACTCTATGCCTCTATTTATAAACCCAAGGATTCTATAAGCCTTAACAACTGTTTCATCTTGCATGGGCACCATCAGAGTCTCATGCACATGAAGTACAAAGTTCCCCTGCTCCTGTACTCTTCTCAACGTTGTACTATTAAGGCTACTGCGTCTCCTTGTTTCGTCTACCAAAATGTATCACATCACATTTCTCTGCATTGAACTTAATTTGCCAGGTGTCTGCCAATTGGCCAATTTGTTAATACCTCTTTGAAGTTGTAAATCACGACACCAGGTTTTAGTCCAACAGGTTTGTTTGAAAACACAAGCTTTCAGAGTCTTCCTGCTTCTTCAGGTGTTAGCCTCCGTGTTAGTCAGGTGTAAGACTCTGAAAGCTTGTGTTTTCAAATAAACCTGTTGGACTATAACCTGGTGTTATGTGATTTCTGACCTTGTTCACCCAAGTCCAACACCTGAACCTCCACATCATACCTTTGAAGTTGCTCAGCATCATCCTCACAATTTACTATTCTCCCTGGCTTTGTATCATCTGAAATTTTAGAGATTTTGCCCTCAATACCCATTTTCGAACTGGTTACATAAATCAATTTTAGGGCTACAAAAGTGTCCAGTGGTGTACCATAAAATTTGGTGCTGGGTCCCTTGCTGTTTGCGTGCATTCACGTCTAATCATTTAAGAGAAGAGGTTTGGTCAGCAAGTTCACAGATGACATGAAAATTGGTGTTGAGATAAATTGTGAGGAGAAAAACCTTCGACTACAGGATGATATAAAACAAGCTGGACAAATGGGTAAGAACAGTGGCAAATGGGCTTTAATCCAGAAAAGTGCAAGGGGATGCATTTTAGGAGGACTAACAGCAGGGGAACACACAATGAAGGCAGTGCCCTATTATGTACAGAGGATCAGACAGACATTAATTTGCAAGCCCACAAATCCTTGAAGGCACAAAAAGTGGATAAGGCAGCACATAGGATACTTGCCTTTTTTAGTTGAGGCATTTAACTGAAGACCAGGGAGGTTATGACATTGTAGTCGTATCAGTTAGGCCACAGCTGGAGTATGTTGTGGTTGGTTCGCTTGCCGAACTGGTTTGTTAATTCGCAGATGTTTCATAACCCTGCTGGGTAACGTCATCAGAGCAGCCTCTGTTGAAGCACTGTTGTGTTTTCCCACCTTCCACAATAGTTCTTCATCGGAGGCTACACTGATGATGTTACCCAGCAGGGTAAATCAAATGTCTATGAACTACCGAACCAACTACAGCATCCACAACCTGAGGTACAAATATACTCAAGAACCTTACACAGCCGGAGTATGGCGTGCAGTTTTGGTCACCACATTATTGGGAGGATGTGACTGCACTAGACAGGGCGCAGGGAAGATTCACCTGGATCTTGTCAGGGGTTGTAAATGTTTCAAAGATAGGTTAAGTTTTGAGGAGAACAAAATTATGAGGGTCACAGATTAAGTAGATAGGAAGAAACATCTCCCATTGATAGACGGGTCAATAACTAGTGGGCATAGATTTAAGGAAAAGGGATAGGAAGCTTCAAGAGAACTTAAGGAAGTTTTTTTTTTCACCCAGTGTAGTGGATCTCTGGAACTCACTGCTTGAAAATGGAGGTTTTGGCAGGAACCATCACAACATTTAAGCATTTAGATAAACATTCGAAACAACATGGCCAATAGTCTTGTATGCCAAGTGCTGCAAAACTCCTTGACTCTGAAAAAAAACCCATAAAGAACTGTGGATGCTGTAAATCAGGGACGAAAACAAAGTTGCTGGAAAAGCTCAGTAGGTCTGGCAGCATCTGTGAAGGCGAAAACAGAGTTGATGTTTCGGGTCCGGTGACCCTTCCTCAGAACTGGTGGTGGCTGGAAAAACGTCAGTTTACATGCAAAAAATAGGGAGGTGGGGGGGTGGGGGGGAAGGGAGTAAACGATAGGATAGAGCAAGACAGTTGGACAAAGGAGTTGCTAACGATTAGGCTGGGAGGGTGAGTAGTTGTTAATGGGGGCTGTTAATGACTAACAACAGGGGTTGTGTAGTGGCAGGCCATGTGGTAACAGGGCCTGGTGTGTGGGGTGGGGGGCTGGGACATGGGAGAATTTAGGCCCTAAAATTATTGAACTCAATATTGAGTCTGGAGGGCTGTAGGGTCCCCAAGTGGAAAATGAGGTGTTGTTCCTCCATCTTGCATTGGGCTTCACTGGAACACCATGGCAAGCCAGAGACAGATGTTGGCCAGTGAGCAAGGTGGTGCATTTGAGCGGCAGGCAACAGGTAGTTCAGGGTCTTTTTTGCAAGCAGAACGTAGATGTTCTGCGCAGCGGTCGCCAAGTCTATGCTTCGTTTCCCCAATGTAGAGGAGACCATATTATGAGCAGTGAATGCAGTAGACTAGATTCTTGAAAAGTGCAGGTGGTGTTGGTTCACCTGAAAGGTATGTTTGGGCCCTTGGATTCTGGGGAGGGAGGAGGTAAATGCACAGGTGTTGCACCTTCGCCGGTTACAGGGGAAGGTGCGGTAGGGCTGTGGGGAGGTGTTGGGGGTGAAGGAAGTGTGGACCAGAGTGTCCCGGAGGGAATAGTCCCTGCTGAAGGCGGACAAGAGAGGGGAGGGGAATGTGTGTCTGGTGGTGGCACCTTGCTGGAGGTGGCGGAAATGACATCTGATGATCACTTCACCTGCACTTCCAAGAATCTAGTCTACTGCATTTGCTGCTCACAATGTGGTCTCCTCATTGGGGAAACAAAGCGGAGACTTGGCGACCGCTTCGCAGAACATCTACATTCTGCTCGCAAAATAGACCCTGAACTACCTGTTGTCTGCCACTTCAATGCATCACCTTGCTTCCTGGCCAACATCTCTGTATCTGGCTTGCTACAGTGTTCCAGTGAAGCCCAATGCAAGATGGAGGAACAACACCTCATTTTCCACTTGGGGACCCTACAGCCCTCCGGACTCAATACGGAGTTCGATAATTTTAGGTCCTAAACTCTCCCATGTCCCAGCCCCCCATCCCACACACCAGACTCTTACCACATAGCCAGCTGTTACACACCCTCTGTTATTAGTCACTAACAGTCCCCATTAATAACTATTCACCCTCTCAGCCTGATCGTTAGCAACTCCTTTGTCTGTTCAACTGTCTTTCTCTCTCTTTGGGCTCTATCCTATCGTTTACTCTCTACCCCACCCACCTCCCTATTTTCTGCATATAAATTGACATTTTCCCAGACACCATCAGTTCTGAGGAAGGGGCACCGGACCAGAAACATTAACTGTTTTATCCTTCACAGATGCTGCAAGACCTGCTGAGCTTTTCCAGCAACTTTGTTTTTGTTCCTTGACTCTGTGGTTATTACATAAAAAAAAAACTTAAAATACAGTATATTGCTGTAGAAGGTAGACTATAGTTTGGAAAAAACCAAAGTATTATGTGTACAGCCATTTTCTGACCTAACTTGGCCAGGTGTGGCTCAGAGATTAGCACTATGAGTCAAGGCACACTCCAAAGAACTGAGAATAAAACCAAGGTTGTCATTCTAGTATTTGTTCTGTAGAGGTAAGTCTTTAAGGTTAGATGTTAAACAAAGACTTTTATGCTCATGAATGGAAGCAAGAAATCCCATGGTAGAATTACAAAGGGAAGGAGAGTTCCCTCCGGTATTTTGACAATGTTTATCTCTCAATCACCACAAACCGGTTAATTAGGAAATATCACATTTGTTTGTGGCAGCTTGCACATTTTTAAAAACACACTCAGGGGATTAGCATCACTGGGCTAGCATTTTTATTGTCCATCCCTTGTCGCTCTCGAAGGTGCTGGTGAGCTAACTTCTTGAACCGTTGCAGTCCATGCGCTATAGGTAGATCCACAATGCTATTAGGGAGAAAATTCCAGGATTTTGACTCATCAAGACTAAAGGAACAGCAATATATTTCTAACTCATGATGATGACAGGCTTGGAGGGAAACACACAAGTGGCAGGGTTTCCATGTTATATCTGTTGCTGTTGGCTTTCTAGATGATACTGGTTATGGCTTGCAAGATGCTGTCTAAGAATCTTTGGTGAATTGCAGCAGTGCATCTGTGGATGCTGCACACTGATGCTATTGATCAATGGTGGAAGGAGTGAATGTTGTGGCTATGGTGCCAAAGGGCTGCTTTGTTCTGGATCATGTTAAGCTTTTTCAGTGTTGTTGGAGCTGCACTCATCCAGGTGACTGTGGAGTATTCCATCACACTTCTGAAATGAGCCTTATAGATGGTGGATAGATTTTGGAAGGTCAAGATGTGAGCTGCTCACTGTTCTATTCCTTGCCTCTGATCTGCCGTTGTAGCCACTGGATTTATATGGCAAGTCCAGCTGAGTTTCTGCTCCGTGGTAATCCCCAGGATATTGACAGTGGGGTTTCGGTGACAGTGTAATGCCATGGAAAGTTGAGGCGAGTGGTTAGAGGTCTCTTATTGGAGATGGTCATTGCTGACATTCGTGTGGCACAAATGTTACTTGACACTTTTCAACCCAAAGCTGCTTGCTGTCCAGGTCTTGCTGCATCTGAACATGTGGTGTTCAGTAGGAGGGGTTGCGAATGGTGCTGAACATTGATGATTGCACAATGAACATCCTCAGTTCTGATCTTGTATTAGAGGGAAGGTCATTGATGAAGTAGCTGAAGATGGCTGGACCTAGGACTCTTCCCATGGAACTCCTACATTTCAATGCTTATGCTTTAGAAGTATTCAATTGTCTGTAGAGCACCTTGGGACACCCGAGATACTGAAAGGCACAGTGAGTTGATGCATTTTTAGTTTTATCACCAAGACATACTTGGATTTGCACTCATGAATACATGGGTGCAAAGATGGGATAATCTCAATTCGATGTTTATACTGTGGGCATAAATTGCTTTCCTCGCACCAAGTCACTTGTGTAGATCTTGAAATAAATACAATGAATTTAGAAGTGGACTCAACTTACATTTTCCATCCAATTTAAGCTGCTACAGTGATCGGGGTAACAAAATTTCAAGTATAACAACAAATCAATGGATAGCAGGATAGCAATGGCATTGTGGCAAACCAAAATAGAACACTTAGGTTTCTTGACCTCACTGGAATTTCATCAAGTCTAGGAGGCAGCTGAGTAATCAGAGTGAAGCACATCAGGGCTTATTTGGAGTTGGTGAGAAGAAGGAGAAGCAAACAAAGTCATATAGGCCCAGTCTCTTCCTTCTTCAAAAGTTAGATCACAATGATATCCACAGATACTTGGCAGCGTATTGTATTACTCATTGTCTACACAGGTGAGGATTGGATTACCAAACTGTGATCTTTAGATAACACTTTATAAATAATAGGGAATTACAAGTAAAAAGAGTGGAAGCCTGCCTTGCTTTCAAAATTTCAGTATCCAAGGTATCCTGCAGGTCAAGTGCAGTTTCATCTAACATACCTGATTGGTGCAGATGTCTTGGTTGGTGGTATCTTATCCTGTTTAGCAATCTGTTTGATTTCAGAAAGGCGATGTCTCATGCAATTCGTCAACTGAGTGTCCAAATGCCATATGAAAATGCAACTGTGGGTTACAAAATATATAACTGGATAAACTTGAATATTCAGTAGTAAGTTGCACATTTACTATTTAATCCAGAAAAAGTTCTGAAGGGTCATTGGACCTGAAATGTTAACTCTGCTTTCTCTCCACAGATGCAGCCAGGCCTGCTGAGGTTTTCCAGCAATTTCTGTTTTTGTTGCTATTTAACTAACATTTCACTTGGACTATGAAGTGATTTGCTAGGTAGTTACATAATAAGCTAGTTTCCTTCACTGCATTTTTACAGAAAACAGTTATTTTATGAAAGGCTTGAATTTTAATATAAACACTGAGCAAAGGGTACATTTATCAGCTGAAAGTTAGAAATGAGAGTGGAAAGTAGAGGATTTGTTGTAACAGTTGTCAAAAATGAGAAAAGCCAACATGGTAATGACACTTCACAACTCATCTCTATTGAACTAATCATTCAGGGATTGAAGAAATGAAGAAAGACAGAGTGTCACTTCCTATTTAAAACATGATCAAGATCATACCACGATGACAGGCTGGGATTTTTGGTGGTGAGGAAAAGTTTAAAAAAAAAGGAAGATTTGTGGTTTCTCAATCAGAATGGAAACATTTTTGTGTCTGAAGATAGTATGTTGGGCTCCTACATCCAGCATGTTGATGACTGTCACGCCAAAGAGATTATACATGGTATGCACTCTTGGAACATTGGTCTATGAAACTAGAGCTTTTCAATAGCTATTTATTTACAAACAAAATATCCTGCACTCAAATTTTCACCCATGGATACATACCACATAGTCCAACAGAGAGCACTCACCTGTCTCCAGAGACTGTGATGAGATACTTGCAATCATTACTAAATTTCATGCCAGTTACAATTTCTAGGATTTAAAGAAAATGAAAAACTTTGAAAACTATTTGTACAACTTTTGCACTGCCTGCATTCTTACTACACTCAAAATCATTCTAAACCACATGCAACAGTTGTTCCTAAAAGATCCAGAGACATTGTAGAAATTCACAAATTACTCCTTGAATTTTGTCCATTTTCAATCTAATCCAAATTCCAAAATCATGCTTGTTTCAGTATAGATTGACTGGGAGACGTCACTTAATTTTGGATCCAGACTTTAAGCAATGCTGGAATTCTCAGTATGATGCATGTAAAATAAAATCGAGAAAACTGCCAACTAATGTAGCTGGTAGTGATTTTACTTGATAATCAATCTGTATATCTTAAATTGATCCTGCGAACAAATCCAACACAAAACCTCTACGGACAGCAGGTTACCTTCCAACTGTATCCTTTGCTCTATCCCAAGGATTATGATCACCTTAGATTATCCACAGCCAAGGTGTATGCAATCATGCAAGAGTATCTGATTCTGAGCTTGTAAAAAAGACAGCACCAGAGTTCATTGTGGTTCAAACATGTGTCCGCTCCTGCTGTTATTGGCATTTGCGTTAACCAATTCAAAGTACATGGCTACTGAGGGAAAATTTGATTATTTTGCGCTGTTAAGGTCACAAGACTGTTCTTTGGACCTTGTTACAAATGTTAAGCTTTCAAGAAACAAGTTTCTATGAACATATTACTTGGTTCTTTTTTTAAATACCAAAGCACATATTTAATTACAATAAGATACTCACGGAAGAGATGTTTAGATGCAGGCAGCAAAATTCACATCTTCAGAGCCTTTCTGAATCAATTCCACACCAGTGAAGTATCTCACTGATCCAAATACTCATATTTACTCATAACAACCCAATTAAACTGTGAACAATTCAGAAATGTCTTCCTATTCACTACAATTGCTTTCTGTTTGGAGCACATTATAAAATTTTCTTCATTATGGAAATAACAAACTTACCTGTAACCAATGTGTTCCAATCATGAGATGTGCCAGCATATTTAACTCTAAGGTACTGTACTCTCAACAAATATCAATGACGCATGTAGGACGAAAGTGAAAACAATACAATTTGAATGATTTAAATGTGAAATCGTAATTTGAAACAAAAATACACTTTTGTGCTTTCACTAGGTCTTACAAGAATGACAACACAGTTGGCCAGGAAAATTTTAACCATAATGCACAACCTCTATTTAATCAGGAAATTTGTTTGTTTGTTTGTTCATTCATGGGCACACTGACTGGGCTAGCATTTAGGGCCCATCCCTAGTGCTAGAAATTGGTTTCTCTTCTAAAATTGAATTAGTTTAGCTTTCCATGTTTAGTATTCCATGTGGCATGAGATCTTATATGTGTTACAGTATTACCTTTTTACAAATACAAAATAAATCTCTAGCATGTGAACACATTGGAAAGGTCATAGGAACTTTAAACTAAATTTTTTTTGAGGGGCTGGTAGTTGGGATATACAGAAATGTGGGCTTACAAAAGGATGTGGCGGCATTACAAGGCAGCTACTTGGACAACAATAGGCAAAATGGGACAGGGAGAGAAAGAGTGCCCAAATATTTTTAAGTAGTAAATAGGGTCAAAGGGGGAAAAGTTGCAAGAAGGCAAAATTAACATCTCTTTAATGCACATAGTAGTCAGAATAAAAATTAAGGAATTGACTGACCAAATACAGCTTAATGGGAATGATTTCGTAGCCAGGGAGCAAATCACACGCAGCCAGTGAGCCACAGCACGCATGCGCAACAGAGCAAACAAGGCACCGTGCAAGCAAGGGAGTAAGGTACAGCATGTAAGAGGAAGGCATAGCACACGTGAAGAGGGACACGATTGCAAGGGGAATTGACAGACAGTTGCGTGGCTGCAATAGAGACTTTTGAATGATACGCTGCCTCCTGGTGCCAGAGTCAGGAATGTCTCAGAGCTGCGACAGAACATTCTGAAGGAAGAGGGTGAAGAGTTAGCAGTCATTATACATGTTGGTACCAATGACTTGAGTGAAAAAAAAAGAGATCCTTCAATAGGAATTGACAGAGATAGGTGGTATATTAAAGAAAAAGGCCACTAATGTTGTAATTGTTGGATTACTTCCAGTGCCATGCGCTACTCAGTATAGGAATAAAAGATAGGTCAGATGACTGCATAGCTAAAAAGTGACAGTATTGGGCGTAAGGCTTTAGATTTTTGGATATTTAGGACAGTTGCTCGGTAGGTGAGACCTGTACAAGCTGGACAGTTTGCAACTCAACTGGAATGAGCCAAATATCTTTCCTGGGAGGTTTACTCATGTTGTTGGGGAGGTTTGACAGGAGGACGGGGCACAAAGTAAATGCAAGGTCAGGAGCAAGGATTAGTCAGATATTGAAGGAATACTAAAACAGTCCAGCAGGCAGAGAAGACATGGACATGAGGAGTTACGTGGGAAAACCGGAAAGTTAAATTATATTTATTTTAATGCAAGCAGCCTGATGGGCAAAGTGGACGAACTTAAGAGTATTGTCATATTCCGTTGTGCTGATCAATGTTGCAGCACTGAGACATGGTTGAAGGAAAGGCAGGACAGGCGGCTCAATATCCTAGGCTATAGAAATTTCAGGCATGATAGGGTAGGGGTTGGGGGTTGGAGAAGTGGGCGGGGAGCAGTGTAGGCATTACGTTATTGATAAAGGACACCATTGATAAGGCCATCTGGGTACAGCCTAGAAATTAAAAAACGGGTGATAACTTTACTGGGATCATACTACTGGCCTCCCTAAAGTCAATGGGAGGGACAGGAGCAGACATGTAGGCAGGTCACAGACGTGCGAGGGGAATAGGTTCATGGCAGTAGGGGATTTCAACATTACTAATATTAACTGGTATTGCCTTTGCATGAAAGGATTAGAAGGGGTGAAATTTTTAAAGTACATACAGGACAGTTTTTTATGCGACCATGTAGATAGTCCTGAGATAACAAGGTGTAGAGCTGGATGAACACAGCAGGCCAAGCAGCATCAGAGGAGCAGGAGAGCTTGACGTTTTGGGCCTAGACCCTTCTTCAGAAATGGGGGAGGGGAAGGGCGTTCTGAAATAAATAGGGAGAGAGGGGGAGGCAGATAGAAGATGGATAGAGGAGAGGATAGGTGGAGAGGAGACAGACCGGTCAAAGAGGCGGGGATGTAGCCAGAAAAGGTGAGTGTAGGTGGGGAGGTAGGGAGGAGATAGGTCACTCCAGGGAGGACAGACAGGTCAAGGGGGCGGGATGAGGCGGGGAAGAGCTGGGCTGGTTTTGGGATGCGGTTGGGGGAGGGGAGATTTTGAAGCTTGTGAAGTCCACATTGATACCATTGGGCTGCAGGGTTCCCAAGCGGAATATGAGCTGCTGTTCCTGCAACCTTCGGGTAGCATCGTTGTGGCACTGCAGGAGGCCCAGGATGGACATGTCGTCTGCGGAATGGGAGGGGGAGTTGAAATGGTTTGCGACTGGGAGGTGCAGTTGTTTAGTGCAGAACACCTACGCTCGGTTCGCAAAGCAGTCCCCAAGCCTCCGCTTGGTTTCCCTGATCTAGAGGCGGCCACAACGGGAACAGCGGATGCAGTATACCACATTAGCAGATGTGCAGGTGAACATCTGCTTGATCTGGAAAGTCTTCTTGGGGCCTGGGATGGGGTTGAGGGGCGAGTTGTATCACATCCTGCGGTTGCAGAGAAAAGTGCTGGGTGTGGTGGGGCTGGAGGGGAGTGTGGAGCAGACAAGGGAGTCACAGAGAGAGTGGTCCCTCCGGAAGGCAGATAAGGGTGGGGAGGAAAAAATGTCTTTGGTGGTGGGGTCGGATTGCAGATGGCGGAAGTGTCGGAGGATGATGGGTTGGATCTGGAGGTTGGTGGGGTGGTACGTGAGGACAAGGGGGATTCTGTTTTGGTTTTTTTATTGCGGAGAAGGGGTTTGAGGGAAGAGTTGCGGGCGTTCTCGGCCACTGATGGGGGGGGGGGGGGGGGGATGTTGCGGTCCTTGAAAAACAACATCTGAGATGTACGGGAGTGGAATGCCTCATCCTAGGAGCAGATGCGGCGGAGGCGAAGGAATTGGGAATAGGGGGTGGCATTTTTGCAGGAAGGTGGGTGGGAGGTGTAGTATTCTGGGTAGTTGTGGGAGTCGGTGGGCTTGAAATGGATATTGGCTTCTAGGTGGTTGACGGAAATGGAGACAGAGAGGTCCAGGAAGGGGAGAGAGGTATTGGAGATGGTCCAGATGAACTTAAGGTTGGGGTGGAAGGTGTTGTTGAAGTGGACGAACTGTTCGAGCTCCTCGTGGGAGCACGAGGCAGCGCCTATACAGTCAATGTAACGGAGGAAGAGGTGGGGTTTAGGGCCAGTGTAGGTATGGTGGTATACCAATGTGGTATACTGCATCCGCTGTTCCCGTTGTGGCCTCCTCTACATCGGGGAAACCAAGCGGAGGCTTGGGGACCGCTTTGCAGAACATCTACACTCAGTTTGCACTAAACAACTGCACCTCCCAGTCGCGAACCATTTCAACTCCTCCTCCCATTCTGCAGACAACATGTCCATCCTGGGCCTCCTGCAGTGCCACAACGATGGTATCCGAAGGTTGCAGGAACAGCAACTCATATTCCTCTTGGGAACTCTGCAATCAATGTGGACTTCACAAGCTTCAAAATCTCCCCTCCTCCTACCGCATCCCAAAACCAGCCCAGCTCTTCCCCGCCTCCCTAACCTGTCCTTCCTCCCACCTATCCCCTCCTCGCACCTCAAGCCCCACCCCCATCTCCTACCTACTAACCTCATCCTGCCCCCTTGACCTGTCCGAGCTCCCTGGACTGACCTATCTCCTCCCTACCTCCCCACCTCCACTCACCTTTTCTGGCTACATCCCCGCCTCTTTGACCGGTCTGTCTCCTCTCCACGTATCTTCTCCTCGCCTCCCCCTATTTATTTCAGAACGCCCTTCCCCTCCCCCATTTCTGAAGGGTCTAGGCCCTAAAAGGTCAAGCTCTCCTGCTCCTCTGATGCTGCTTGGCCTGCTGTGTTCATCCAGCTCCACATCTTGTTATCTCAGATTCTCCAGCATCCGCAGTTCCGACTATCTCTGTAGATAGTCCTGCTTGAGATTCAGCAATGCTAGTCCTAATCCTAAGGAATGAAGCCAGTCAAGTAGTTGAATTGTCAGCGACTAAGCAGTTTTGAGTATCTACCATGACTCTAGCTTCAAAGTGATTATGGAAAGGGATGAGAGTAGTGCGAAAGTCAAGTGTCAAAATTAGAGGAAGGTCAATTTTAATATTATTACACAGGATCCAGCAAACGACTGACAGACTGGTAAGTCTACATTTGGAAAGTGGGAGTCTTTTAAAAGTAGCGAGAGTGTGTTCAGGGCCAGCATGCTCCTCTAAGAGTGAAGGGCAAGGGCAGCAATTCCAGTGAACCCTTGATGTCAAGGATATCAAGAGTTTGAAGAAAATGGACGATGTATATGTTAGGCACAGAGTGCTAAAAACAGGGAGGCCCTTCAGAATTATCGTGCATGTAGGGCGTGCTTAAAAAAGAAATTAGGAGGCCAAAGAGAGGCCATGAAATATCTTTTGGCAGATAGGAATAAAGGAAAACCCCCAAGGCATTTTATAAGTATATTAAGAGCAAGAGGATTACCAGGGAAAGAGCAGGGCCTAGTCAAGACCAAAGGGGCAATGTGTGTGGAATCAGAGAATATGGGGGAGGTCTTAAATGTATATTTCTCATCTGCATTCACAAAGGAGAAAGGTGTTGCAGCTGGAGATTTCAGTTGGTATGGGGAGGCGCTAAAGCATTTTCAGATTAATAAGGAGGAGCTTTTAGCTGTTTTAGTAGGCATGAACATATATAAATCCCTAGGGCATGATGAGAACCATCCCAGGCTGCTACACAAGGGAGGAGATTGCGGGGGCCCTGGCAGAGATATTTGTTATTTTGCTGGCCATAGGTGAAGTATCAGATGACTGAAGGATACCTAATGCAATTCCTTTAAGATGGGCAGCAGGGGCAAGGCCAGGTAATTACAGACTCCAGATAGCCTGACATCAGTGGTAGGGAAATTATTTGAAAATACTGAGGGATAGGATCAATCAACACTTGGAAAGGCAAGGATTGATCAGGAACAGTTAGCACAGATTTATTTCAGGGAGATACTGTCTGACTGATTTCATTGAGCTTTTTGAAAAATTGACTATATTGATGAGGTTTACATGGACTTCAGTTAGGTCTTTGACAAGGTCCCACATTCCAGGCTGGTCCAAAAAGTAAGAGCCCATGAGATCTAAGGCAAGTTGACCGATTTGATCCAAAATAAGCGTGTAAAAAGAGGTAAAGGGTGGAGGGTTGTTTTTGTGATTGGAAGTCTGTGGCCAGTGGTGTACCACAGGGATTGACGCTGGGATCTTTGCTGTTTGTTATGTACATGAAGGACTTGGATGCAAATGTAGAAGGTATAATGAATAAGTTTGCAGATGACAAAAATTGGTGAAGCTATTGATTGAGAGGCGGATGGTCTCAAGCTACGTAGTGAGATATTGATCAGCTGGTAAATTGGGCACAGCCATGACAGATGAAATTTAATCCTGATGTGTGTGAGCTGACACGTTTTGGGAGGTTTAATAAGGGAAGGATATACACAATGAATGGTAGTTCCCTAAGGAGTTCTAAGGAACAAAGGGACCTTTGTGTACAAGTCCATAGATCCCTGAAAGTGTCAGTACAGGTAGACAGGGTTGTGAAAGCAGCATACAGGATGCTTGCCTTCATTAGGTGAGGTGTAGAATGGAGGAGCAGGGACGTCCTGATACAACTTTATAAAACATTTGTTAGGCCACAGATGGAATACTACGTACAGTTCTTGTCACCACACCAAGATGTGATTGCACTGGAAAGGATGCAAAGGAAATTCACCAGGATGTTATATGGGATGGAAAGCCTCAGTTATGAGGAGACATTGGATAGGCTCGGTTTGTATTCTCTTTAGCAGAGGAGGCAGTCTGATTCAGGTTTACGAAATTACAAGAGACACAGACAAGGTAGATTGTGAGAATCTTTTCGCCAAGACAAATGTGTCTAAGGCCGGGGTCATAAGTTTAAAAGATAAGTGATTCAAAGGGGATCAGAGGAAAAGATTTTTCACCAGATGGTGATAGAAATATGGACAGCGCTGCCTGACAAACTGGTGGAGGCAACACTTAAGCAGCATCTGGATGAGCACTTAAAATACCAGGACATAATAGGCTATGGTCCAAGAGCAGGTAAATGGAATTAGTCTAGTTTGATGTTTGTTTGTTGGTTGGCATAGACATAGTGGGCTCAAGTGCCCATTTCTATGCTGTATGGCTCTAAAAATATACCCTGTAAGAAAGAAGGATTCCAGGAAGAGGGATTAGCCAGCCATGGTTAATTATGGAAGTGAAGGTTAGCTTTCAAACTGAAAGAAAAGACATACAATATGGCAAAGATTCTGGTAACCCAGAGGATTAGGAAATTTTTAAAAATGAAAGATAATCACAAAAAAAAGGCAGAAGACAAACTTTGAGGGTAAACTTGCAACTAATACCAGGACAGATAGCAAGAGCTTTGTTAAATATGTAAAATGGGAGAGAGACACATCAAAGTGAACATAGGCCCCTTATACAAAGGCTGGGGAAATAATAATGGGAAAATGGTAGAGGAGTCGAATAAATATTTTGCAGCAGTCTTCACGGCAGAAGACACTAATAGCATTTCTAAAATACTAAATAAATCAAGGGGCAAAGAAGGAAAGGTAATAAATGCAACAACTAACTGTCAGTAGAGAAAATGTACATGGGAAACTAACGGAGCTAAAGGATGGTAGGTCCCCTGTACCTGATGAGATGCTACTAGGATATTAAAATTAGCAGCTCCAGAGATCATGGATATAACGAGGGCAATCCCTCAAGAATCCTTAGGTTCTGGAAAAGTCCAAAGAAGATTGGAGAATTGTAACAATGTAACAACTTTTTGTAAAAAGGGAAGATGACAAAGACATCCAGCCATAAAGCAGAGATAACAAGGTGTAGAGCTGGATGAACACAGCAGGCCAAGCAGCATCAGAGGAGCAGGAAGGATGTTTCGGGCCTAGACCCGAGTTTTACAGAACTATCTCTGAAATAGCCATAAAGCAGTTAGTTTAACACTGGTCACTGGGGAAACGTTAGTATGTATTATAAAAGATATAACAGTCAAAAATTAGGAATACATACTCTGATCAAGCAGTGTAGACACTGCTTCATGAAGGGGATATCATGTCTGACAAATTTATTAGAGTCCTTTCTGGAGTTATCAAGATCAATAGAGAGTAAATCAGTGGATGCAATATATTTGGATTTCCAGAAGGCATACCATAACATACCACACATTAAGCTACTTAATAAAAGACAACAGCCAATGGCGTTACAAGTAACACTATCATGGATAGAGGACTGGCTAACTCATAGAAGCCAGAGTTGGAATAAGGGGAGCTTTTTCAGGCAATTAGTAGAATGCCACAGGGATCAATGTGGTGCCAGAGTTATTTACAAAATATGTTAATGATTTGGATGAGGAAAGTGAATGTAACATAACCGAGAGGTGATGGCCTAGTGGTATTATCACTGGACCCTGGTAATGTTCTGGAAAGCCATCTTCAAATGCCACCATGGAAGATGGTGGAATTTCAGTTCAGTAAGAATCTGGAATAAAGAGGCTAATAAATCCATTGTCAATTGTTGGGAAAAGTCAGTAATATAGTTTAGGGAGAGAAACTGCCATCCTTACCAGGTCTGGCCTACATGTGACTCCAGATCGACAGCAAAGTAGTTGACTCTCAACTGTCCTATGGGCAACTGGGGATGGAAAAAGACTGCAGAACCCTACAGCTTAGAGGGATTTGGGAGTCCTCATACATCAATCACAAAATGCTAACATACAAGTTCAGCAGGTAATAGGGAGGGCAAATGGAATGATTGCCTTCATTTTAAAGGGAACGAAATCTTAAAATAGGGAGGTCTTGCTAAATCCAGATAAGGCACTAACTGAATACTCCATAAAATTTTGATCGCCTTATTTACCCAAAGTTATACAGGCATTGGAGGCAATTCATGGAAGGTTCATTAGGCTGATTCAGGGTCTACAGGGACTTCTGATGAGGCTTGTTTGAACATGTGAGAAGCAAGAAGAATGAGAGGAAACTTTACTGAAACATAAGATTCTTGGTGTTTGACAGGGTAAAATGTGGAACAGTTGTTTCCCCTTGGGGGTCCAGAAGGCATAATCCCTCAGTAAGGAGTCACCACATAAAACCGAGGAGGAATTTCTTCTCAGAGGATGATGAAATCGCGTATTTCTTTACTACATAGGGGTGTACAGGCTGGATCATTAAGTATTTTCAAGGCTGAGACACAGATATCTAATTTGTAAGGGAATCAAGGATCACGGGAACTAGTCATGAAAGTGGAGTGGTGGAGTATTAGATCAGTCATGATCACATTGAAAGGCTGAGCAGACATGATGGGTTGAATGATCTGCTTCTGCTCTTACATCTTATGATCTTAAATAGATGCGGGTAAAGGGACAACAGACATTTTGACATTGAGTAACTGCCCACAGTCATTGGTTAAAAGCATTTAAACAATTCATTGACATTATGCAAGCTACCTAGAAATAGGGTATATTAACAAGTGATTAGGATCAGGGACCATTCCTCAACAGGCAATCTTCATAGGTAGCAGTTCTAGTCAGGAGCTGTCATCTCCAGATGGAAATTAAACCAAAAAGAGGAGTCAATCACAGAGAAGAGGCCCTTCAGTACATCAAATCTGCATCAACCTATCTACACTAATCCTACTTTCCAGCACTTGGCTCAAATCCTTCAATTTGTGGCATTTCAAAGTTGAAGTTTTCTGCGTCAACTGCCTTCTCAGGTAGGGCATTCCAGATTCCCACTAATCCTAGGTAGAAAAGTAATTGCTCAAATTCCCTCTGGACCTCCTGCCCTTCAGCTTAACATTATGCCCCCTTGATACTGACCCTTCAACAAAGCAAAATAGCTGTTTCCTATCCATCCTGTCTATGGCCTTCATAATCTTGCACACTTTAATCAGGTTCCCTCCCAGCCGCCTTTGCTCGAAAAAGAAAATAACCCAAAACTAAACAGCATCTTTTCTAGCTAAAATGATCCATTTCAAAAAACATCCTGGTGAATCAGCTCTGCAGCAAACACATCTTCCTACAGCTTCCTGCACACAGTACTCCAGCTGTGGTCTAACCAAAGATTTGTGCAGCTACAACATAACCTCCTTGATCTTATAATCTGTGACAACTGATAAAGGCAAGTTCCCAATATACCTACCTAATCATCGTATTAACTTGCCACCTTCAGGTGCTTGTGGATAAGCACTCAACGATTCTTCTGTTCCTTCCTTGTGACCTGCTATTCATTGAGTACTCCCATGTCTTGCTATTTCGTCCAAACTGCATCACTTCACATGATCAGAGTTAAATTTCATTTGTCACTAATCTGACCTCCTGACCAACCCTGCCACATTTTCCTGTAATCTAAGACCTTATTCCTCACTATAATCATCTAGCCTTGGCAACCTTGGTGTGATCCGCAAACTTACGATCCTCCCCACATTCTCGTCTATAGAGTATATAAATCATGAACAATAACGGATCCAGCATGGATGCCTGTTACATGCCACTGCACACCAGGCTGTCACACAAAAACTTCAACCACCATTGTCCATCTCCTACCACAGCCAATTTGGACCCATCTTGCCAAATTACCCTGGATCCTACATAGTTTTATCATCTTCATCAGTTTCCCACGTAGATCTTTGTCGGAGGTTTTACTGAAATCCACATAAATCGTGAACTGCACTACCTTTATCTAAACACCCGAGTGCCTCTTTGACAAATTCAAAAATTTGTTAGGCATGACCTCCTGTGACAAAGTCATGCTTGACTGTCACTGATCAAACGTTGCCAATTGGAGATTAATTCTTTTCTTCAGGATTTTCTTGAAGAGTTTCCATACCACTAATGTCAGACTCACTTCTCTGTAGTTCTCTGGGTTATCCCTAGCACCCTTCTTGAAAAGTGGAACCACATTAGCTGCCCTCGAGTCCTTTGGAACCTCCGCTGTAGCCAGAGAGGTACTGGAAATTTGGGTCAGAGCCCCTGTAATTTCCTCCCTTGCTTCACACAGCAATCTGGGGTATCAGAGGAAGACTCAGGGAAGAGTTCCCCAACACCTCGGCTAGAAAGACAGATGCTGCCTTCACAAATGAGCCAGCACTTTCTGCGCCAAACGCCTATTTGTCTTCTAGTATCAGTGAACCTTCTGCAATTTTCACGGTTACATAATTTATTTGTCCAATTAAACAAAGTACCATATCTAAACTGCTGCTACTTAAACTCAAAACTATCTGAAATAGCTTACAAATGATCAACTGCCTATTAGGTGATTGTGACCACAAACGTCTACAATCTGACACTAGCTGCCAAGGAGAAAATGAGTGCCTTGTTGAATTGCTGTAGTTTCACCCACAGCGCTATTAGAGAGAGAGTTCCAGGATTTTAAAACGAGTGTCAATGAAGGAATGGAATGGTTTGGAGGAAAATTTGCTGGTAGTTGTGTTCTCATAACTGCTGCCCTTGTCTTTCTAGATTATAGCGGTTGTAAGTTTGTCAGGTATTGTGTAAGAAGCCTTGGTAATTTCTACAGGGCTTCTTGCATTCTTTGGCATTCCACTCATGGCTGTAGCAATTAGCTGACAGTGGGTTTCACTACTGAAAAACATCCCTGTTGCAAAAATCACACATCTCCTCCACATGGCACACATGGTACTGGATTTTCACCAAGGAAGAGAGGCTAGGTCTATGAATTTAAAAAAAAAAAAAAAACATCCTGTCTTTGAAAATACAAAACAGAAAAGTTAAATAATGCTGATTTGTAGATTAATGTAATGGGTACCTGAATGCCCAAACATGCTGGCTACACATTCTCCAGTGTAGAAGTCAAAGATGGAAATATTTTTGTCAGAACAACTAGTGGCTACGAACGTTCCAGAGGGATCCATCTGAACCTAGAAACCAAAACAGGCAACAGAGGGTTGGGTATCTCAACTAAAGGTTGATATACTCAAAAGAAAAATCCACCATGTTTACAAAAACTGTGTTGCCAAATTAACAAAGGCCACTAATGTAAAGGAACGGAGATAATTGTTAAAACTCTATCAATTGAAGACCAAAAAAATGTAATTACTTTGAGTGTCAACATTAAGTAAAGATGTCCCAGCTCAACCTTCATTTTGTCAAAGCAAAGGTCTCTAATAATTATTAATGTCAACTTGAGTGGGTTGGGGTGGGAGCTGTCAGATGTTTCAGGAAAATGAACAGTACAAATTAGGTCATTGATTGAAAAGGCTGAACAACCCAGTCTGATGAGCAGATTTCAACAGATGGAAAGAATAACATGAAAATATGAAAATGACACATCAAGACTGCAAACTGAATCTGAATAACCTTAATGGCTTTTGAAATATGCCACTGGTGCTGTTTTCAAACTCTTTTTTTGGGGCTGCTCAATGCTGCAAATATTCTCATACTCCTATGGAATCCCATCCCAATTTTTAAAAGATAAAATGTAAAATAATAATTTGCATTTAGATAGTATCTTTAATGTAATAAAAATGTCCCAAGGTGCTTCATAAAACTTATTAAAAGATGACACTGAACCGCATAAAAGAGGTGACCAAAAGTTTGACCAAAGAGATAGGTTTCAAGAAGCAGCTGAAAGCTGGAGATAGTGGCAGAAAAGTTTAGGGAGGGATTTCCCTCCCTTGTTGTTGATAGTGAGCAGGATGACATCAGGCTGTTGTCTGATATTGGTCAGCTGGAAAATTGGGCAGAACAATGGCAGATGGAACTTAATCCTGATAAGCACAAGGTGATGCATTTTGGGAGGTCTAATAAGGAAAGATATACACAATAAATGGTACCCCTGGGGAGTACTGAGAAAGAGAGATCTTGCTGTACAAATCGCTAGCTCACTGGAGATGTCAGCATAGATAGTCAGGGTTGGTGAGGGCAGCATGTGGGATGCTTGCTTTCATTAGCCAGGGGTTGGAATATAGGAGCAGGGACGTCTTGCTGCAATTTTCTAAAACATTGGTCATAGATGGAATTCTGCGTTCAGTTCTATTTGCCACATTATCGGAAGGATGTGATTATATCGTGCAGAGGAGATTCACCAGAATGTTGCCTGGGATGAAAAGTCCAGTTATGAGGAGAGACTGAATAGGCTAGGTTTGTTTTCCTTTGACCAGAGGATGCTGAAGTTGGGGATGGTGGAGGGGATCTGAATGAGGCATACAAAATTTTAAGACGCATAAACAAGGTAGATCATGAGAATCTTTTTCCTGTATCAGACATGTCTAAGACTGGAGGGAATTGGTTTAAGATTAGAGTTAGAGGAGATCCAAGGAACATTTTATAACCCAGAGGGTGGTGGAAATATGGAACATGCTGTCCGAGGGGATGGTAAAGGCAGATACTCATGACATTTAAAGGACACTGGTGAGACTTCTTCTAGAGTACTGTGTTTACTTCTAGTCTCCTTGTTATAGAAAGGATATTATTAAGCTGGAGTGGGTTCAGAAGAGATTTGCCAGAATGTTGCTGGGAATGGAGAGTTTGAATAATACATAGAGGCTGGATAGGCTTGGGATATTTTCCCCCCTGGAGAATAGGTTGAGAGTTGACCTTATAGAGGTTGATAAAATAATGAAGCATATAGATAAGCTGAATGGCAGGTGTCTTTTCCATAGGGTGGGGGATTTCAAGACTAGGGAGCATGTTTTTAAGGCGAGAAGAGGAAGATTTAAGAGAGACACGAGGGACAGTTTTTCTTATAAACTGAATGGTTCACACGTGGAATGAACTTCCCGAGGAAGTGGGGGATGCAGATAAATTTACAACATTTAAAAGACATTTCAATGAGTACATGAATAAGGCTGAGCACTCAGATCCTGTGCGGACCAACCAACGGAGGCATTCAACCTCTCCCTCTTACAAGAAGTCATCCCCATCTGTTAAAGAAAACCGCCATCACCCCTGTACCCAAGAAAGCAATGTGCCTTAATATGACTGCCGCCCAGTGGCTCTGACCTTAATAATCATGAAGTGCTTTGACAGGCTGATCATGGCCTACGTCAGTTCCAGTCTCTCTGCCTGCCTCAATCCCCTATGGATCTGTTATGTCGGCAGACAGATTACAGTATATCCCATATCCCCCTAGCCTTACGCTCATCCCTGGAACATCTGGACAACAAAAACACCTATTGTCAGACTTGTGGTCGTTGAAGGCAAAGCTGTAATCAACACCTTTACCTCCAGACTGATCTCAAAACTCCAGGACCTTGGTCTCGGCTCTGCCCTCCAACTGGATCCTCAGCTTTCTGACCCGTAGACTGCAATCAGTGAAGATGGGCAATTGTACCTTCTTCACAGTAACACTCATTACTGGAGCCCCCCAGGGATGTGTTCTCAGCCCCCAATTATACTCCCTGTACACCCACGACTGTGTTGCCAAATTCCAAAAGAACACCATCTACAAGGTTGCTGATGACACCACTGTAGTGGAACGGATATCTAACAATGACAAGTCAAAATACAGAAGGAAGGAAGAGGGGGCTTGGTGACGTGATGCAATGAAAACAACTGTTCTCTTGGCAAAACTAAAGAACTGATCGTTGACTTCAGAAAGAAAGGAGAACACACCCCCATCTACATCAATGGAACTGAGATTGAGGGGGTGGAGAGCGTTGTCAAGTTCCTCAGAGTGACGATAACTGGACTTCCTGCCCTGGACTTCCCATATAGACACGACAGTCAAGGTGGCGCAACAATGTCTCTTCTTCCTCAGGTGGCTCAGTAAATTTGACATGTCTGTAAAGGTCCCTCACCAACTTCTACAGATGCATCACTGAAAGTATACTGTCCAGGGGCATAACGGTCTGATATGGCAACTACTCTGCCCAGGACCCTAAGAAACAACAGAGAGTGGTGTGCTCAGCCCATGCCATCACAGAAACCAACCTCCATCCATGGACTCCATTTACATGGCTCACTGTCGCAGAAAAGCTACCAATATTAAAGACCCATGGCACCCTGATAACGATCTCCTCCAACCTCTTCCGTCAGGCAGAAGATACAGAAGCCTGAACAGCCTCATCCTGGCCATTATCAGACTGATGAATGGACTCTCTAGCCTGAAACAATGCTGATCTTGCTAAAGTTGATCTGGCTAATGTTGATCTCGCCTAGCGTACGCCCTGTGCAATGTAACCTGTACGCCTTGGTTTAGTCATTTTGATCTGTACATTTTTGCTTACATGATCTGCCTGAACTGCTTGTAAACAAAGCTTTTCACTGTACTTCAGTACACGTGACAACAAAAATCAATCAAGAAATGTTCAGAGGGATATGGACCAAGCGCAGGCAGGTGGGACTAGTTTAATTTGGGATTATGGTTGGCATATATTGGTTGGACCAACGAGCCCATTACATGCTGTATTACTCTATAAGCATCTGAACAACCACATTAAATGCCAGGGTAATTGAGGGCAGAGTAACAGGTGTTGTCCAGGAAGTCATTTGACAAGGTACATCATGGCATGCTGTTGCAAAGGGTGATGTCACATGGGATCCACAGTGAGCTGATAAGATGGATATAAAAAAACTGGCTTAGTCATAGAGTAGTGGTAGAAGGGTGATTTCTGACTGGTGATGAGAGATCAGTGATGGGACCCCTTCTGTTTGTAATTTATAAAAAATATTTGGAGGAGAATGCAGGTGGCTTGATTAGTAAGTCTAGGGACAACACAAAGATTGGGCTATGGATAGGTGCAGTTAAACAGGATTAGTGTAGAACTAAGAACAGTTCAGCCCCGGAACAGGCCTTTGGCCCACCAAGACTGTGCCTACACAATGCCTTTCTAACTTAAAAACTTTCTACTGCTTTCCTCTACTCCTACCCAATTGATATATCTGGCAAGATGCCTCTTAAACATTGCTATTATATTCATCTCCATCATCTCCTCTAGCAGTGCATTCCAGGCAATTACTACCTTCTGTCAAAAACTTGCTTCTCATCTTCTTTTAACTTTGTCTCTTTTACCTTAAACCTATATCCCTTCCTAATTGACATTTCTACTTTGGGAAAAAGACTTCGACTATCAATGTATCTCAATTTTGTAAACTTCTATCAGGTCATCCTTCAGCCTCTGATGTTCAAGTGAAAACAAATCAAGCTTGTCTAATCTCTCTTCGTGGCTAATATCCTCCAAATCAGGCAACATAACCTGGTAAACCTTTTCTGTACCCTCTCCAAAGCCTCCACATCCATCTGGTTGTGAGTCAACCATAACTGTATAAAGTATTTCAAATATGGCCTAACTAAAGTTGTATACCGTTGCAACATTACTTGGCAATGTTTATAATTTATGCCATGACCTCTGAAGGCAAGTGCGCCATATGTCTTCTTGGCCACCTTATCCACTTGTGTTACCGTTTTTAGGGAATTGTGCACCTGTATAGCTAGACCCATCTAGATGTTGATGCTACTAAGGGTTCTGCCATCTACTGTATACTTCCATCCCGCACGAGACCTTCCAAAATGTGAGACCTTGCATTTGTCCAGATTAAACTCCATCTGCCATTTCTCGCCTAAAACTCCAGCCTATCTATATCCTGCTGTCTCCTCTGGCAATCCTCCCATTTGCAGCTCCCCAATCTTTGTGCTGTCCTCAGACTTATTAATCAAACCACCTACATTCTCCTCCAAATATTTTTTTATAAATTACAAACAAAAGGGATCCCATCACTGATCACGTCTCCAGCCAGAAATCACCCTTCTACCACTACTCTGTCTATGACTAAGCCAATTTTTTTAATCTATCTTATCAGCTCACCATGGATCCCATGTGACATCACCTTTTGCATCAGCATGCCATGATGTACCTTGTCAAATGACTTGCTGGACAACACCTGCTACTCTGCCCTCAATCATCTTTGGCACTTCCTCAAAAACACAAATCAGATTTGGAAGCATCAACCTTCCCTGCACAAAGTCATACTGTCTATCACTAATAAGGTCAAAATTCAGATGACACCAGGTTATAGTCTAACAGGTTTATTCAAAATCACAAGCTTTTGTAGCAGTCCAACACTGGCACCCCAACATTAATCAATAATAAGTCCATATTATTTCAAACGTGAACAGGAGAGGTCCCAGAGGCCTGGAGAATAGTCAATATAATAATAAATAACTAACAAGTCCATGTTTTCCAAATGTGAGTAAATTCTATTTCCCCATCACTGACATAAGGCTCACCAGCCTATAATTTCCCAGTTTATCCTTGATGCCCTCCTTGAACAGAACGAACAATGTTGGCTATTCCGCAGTCGTCTAGAACTTCTCCTGTGACCCCATATAAAGCCCCAGCAATTTTCTCACCTGCATTCTAGATAGATCATGGGGACTTGTCAATGTGAAAAAGGTGGCAGCGTTGGGCGTTTTGAAAAGCGTTAAGGTAAGACATGTCCTAGAATATCAACATACCTCTCTTGAAACTCACCATCCACCTTTGTGAATACCAATGTAAAGTATCATTAAGGACAGTACCCACTTCCTCTGGCTCCATGCAACAATTACCTTTGTCCTTGAGTGGATGCCCTGTTTTATAGCCTCCCTCTTACTCACGATGTATAAAACACCTTGAGATTTTCCTTAATCTTGATTTCCAAAGACATTTTATGGTCCCTTTCAGCCCTCCTAACTCCTTGTTTCAAGTTCTTTCCTATCTTTGTGTTCTTCCAGGGCTCTGTCTATCTTCAGTTTCTTAAATCTTATAAATGCCTCCTTTTTCATTTTGAGACAGCTCTCAATTTGTCATCCAATGATCACAAATCTTGCCATGCTTCTCCTTCATTTTCAAAGGAACACCCTGGTCAAAGTCTAATCAAAATCAACAACTGTAGTTTGGTGTTTGACCCACCATGTCTATACCATCAATGGACTTGTTTCTATGCTGTATGACTCTCTATATAGCCTAGGGTTTTGTCAGCTGAAGAGAAGGCTGCCAGTTAAAATGGGGATGTTCAAAAGGCTGAAATTAAATGGTGTCACGCCTGAAACATGAAATCTGTTTTTCTCTTCACAGATACTACCACATCTGCTAAGAATTTCCAGCATTTTTAGTTACATAACTGAAAGGAATGCTTCACTGGAGGCACACTGACTATGTCATCTATCAGGGTGGCAAAACGTTTGCAGCCAAACCTACCAGCTCTGCAAGCATGTCTACAACCTCATTTTCAGTTACATTATAACTAGGTAAGTGTAAATATATAGGAAAGCAGGAAAGTTGGAGGAGAATAAAGATAGAAAGGGGGAAGACATGGAGGGATTTGAGTACAAAGATAAAAATTTAAAATAAAATTCAAAGCACTGCTTATCCAGGAGCCAACATAAATCAGTGAGCACAGGGGCGGTGGGTGAACAGAACTTGATATTGGATCATTGACTGTCAAGGAAATCTCAGGGACTGTATGTAAATTTTTAAAAATAAATTAGACAAGTTTATTATGGTTTATGAAAGAAGGGATTAACTGAGAAATTCCAGGAACAAGTGAAGCTGAGGCCAATATAATAAATTAATAATAAAATAAAATAATAAAAAAGTAAGCCAAAGTAGGATAAAGGAATGAGAGTAAAGATAACGCAAGGGAAGTACTTTTAGAACTAAGTCTTTCTTACTTTCTTAATTACTAAGGAGTTTAAATTTAAGAGACGGAGGCATAGTTTGGTCAAGTGGAATGTGGCACCTGTAATATGTGGGAAGTCATAGACTCTAGTAGTGTCCTAGTTGACCACAGATAAGCACAGGCTTCTAGCTACAGAAACTTCAGCCTCACATTTACAACCCAAATGCAACAGGAGACACTGCAGCACACTCAAGAGGCTCAGAGTCACAGAGACTGCATGTTCAGAGGGGTAGTCATACCACAGCTTAAGGGCCTGGGTGACTGCCAGGCAGTCCAAGAAAAAAAATGCAGATGGTACAGTCAAATATGGTGACAATACACTGTGTCCCTTCATCAAATAATTAATGTTGATTATAAATAGTTGAAGCACCTGATAACCCTAGCATCTTGAGTTGCAGTCGTAACTTAAAAATAATCCCAGCTCCATTTTCTGTGAGCTACCCATCCCTTTATTTGTGCTACCATATTAGCTAGCACCACGAAATCTTATCATGGGTTTTGTTGCCCCTTATCAAGTGTCTTTCAGAAAACTAAACACACAACACCTATTGGTTCCCTTTTATCCATCTTGCTCATTACGTCCTCAACGAGCCCCAATAAAATTTGGCCAAACATTTTCCTTTTCACAAAAATCATATCGATCCTGTCCAATTGTACTATGATTTTCAAAATGTCTTGCTACTAGTGTAATGATGGATTTCAGCATTTCCCAATGATATATTGGGTTAGGTGACCTATAAATTCCTATTTTACTGTCTCCATTCTTTCTAGAAGACAGGTTAGAAATTGGTGGATTAATTAATTGTGGATAATTTCTTTTCTTTGCTCATCTGATCCAGGACATTTTAGTCCTCTTCCTTTCCTCAAAAAGCATTAGGTCCTCTTGGATGCCCTGACAGACCAACTGTGTGGTAATTACCTGGGAAGTTTAAACTTTGATTTTCACCTGGTGTTTCAAAGCCTGCAAAAAAAAAGAAAATCACCAATTCTGTGTTGGAGTTGGGGAATAGAACAATTCTGATTTAGTGACTTTATTGCTAGGCAGGAAAAATTGGAGGGATTAAATCCTTCCCCAACTTTTGGCTAACTAAAAAACTAACCATGCACCCCATTACCACATCACCAAATACCAGATCCCCTTCTCCTAAATCCAGTCAAAAACACTTCACTAGCCACTACCCTACCATTTTCCATCCAACACCTCCTTAGTTTACTAATTTAGATTTTCTCATAAGAGTGTCTGGATCTTTAAGCCTTGGAATACTTGTTACCGCTGTTTAAAAAAAAAAGCATATTTTGACCTCAAGCACCGACCCTGCGCTGATCCAAATCAGACATTAAATGCCAGAAAAGTGGGGGTCCCAGGGGAGGGCAAGTTAAAAGGAATGAAACTGC
The DNA here is from genome assembly GCA_024137785.1 of Ginglymostoma cirratum. Classification (NCBI taxonomy): domain Eukaryota; kingdom Metazoa; phylum Chordata; class Chondrichthyes; order Orectolobiformes; family Ginglymostomatidae; genus Ginglymostoma; species Ginglymostoma cirratum. The sequence continues at coordinate 1,473,030 of JAHRHZ010000092.1, read as the reverse complement.
AATTCAACTGTGATTGCCACTCCTTGGAAGATTTGACTCGTAATGCTTAGAAACTACAGGTGCTGCATTTATTCGTTTTATTCCTACATGATCATTACATATTCGTACATTTACTCCATTACTCAAGTCTGCACGTGAATTTTTGATGCAAATCACATTGCAATTCAGCTTTTGAACTTCAAACATGCTCATTTGGATATACAGGTATACAGCACAGAAGCAGGTCCTTTAGCTCAACTCGGTCATGCTAACCAGGTTTCCTAAACTGAACTTGTCCCACATCCCTCTAAATTTTTTTTTTTTTTGAGTTCTTATTCTTAAGTTTCTTGATCATTAAGATTACAATCCACACATCCAACATCTCTAGCTAATTAAGACCTTTGGATGCAGTAGTATAGATTTTGGTAAAGCATTATATCCCCTGTAAAATTAATGAAAAGTCAGCATTAAAAAAGTGCTATTTCAGATGCTGCTGAGACTTGTATTCCTTACTTTGAGGAGGATTCCATCTTCACTCTGTGAACCTTTGAAACATTTCTTTTGTTTCCCACTGTCGATGGTAAATACCCTGCAATGTCAATATAAAAGGTAGTTTAATTTTATTAAAAGGAATCAGATAAAATGGATTCTCTTGTTGCCTCTTCACTCCTTTCCTTTGGACTGCTAGGAATAACTTCATGGTCATCCATATGTAAGAAGTGTCAAGGCAGAGCTTCAAATAACAACAAGTTAGTTGTTATTGTTATTTGCATTTCTAACTTCAAAGCTTGATTGAATTCTGTCCTCAGTGCCTCCAGTAAGGGGTCTGAGGATAGCTATCAGGAATAGGAACGCAGGTTCATCTTTCCTGTGTTCCGAACTGAGATCTGAAGGGTTACTGGATCTGAAATGTTAACTGTTTTCTCTCCACAGATACTGCCAGACCTGCTGAGTTTTCCAGCAATTTCTGATTTTGTTTTTGATTTCCAGCATTCACAGTTCTTTTTTTTTTTCCCATCTTTCCCCTCCCTAGCCTTGTAGTCAGAATCCAATTCAACTATAATCACAGCCAAGACTAGCACAGATGAAGAATCATACTTTTGATCTTCCTAGTCTGTACAGTTCAGCTATGAACTAAATGCAAATAGGTAGATCTAGTTCAAAGGCCAGCAATAGTAAATAACACCTAAGCTCGTAACCAATAGTCCTTTGTTTATTCTAAATATATGCTATGCAACTCAATGTTCTGTAGTGGGTGAAGCAAAAAATAACAGTTTGCTACTAATCAGCGATACGGCACTCCAACAAAAAGTAATTAGAAGAAACAGCAATACCTCACTTTCCATCCTTATAAATCAGCCACAAATGGGAGGTTAGGGACGACAGGGTTGGGAAGATGTTGGGAGAGAATAATCACCAAAGAAGGAAACAGTGTTTGCTAACAGACAGAAGTGATGTCAAACTAATCCTGGCAACCATAGTCTTGGCAGGTCACCTGCTTATGTTTGCCATAAGGGAAGCAGTGCACAGAAGAAAATAGCAAAATGCCATAAATGGACAAGAAATAAACTACAGGCTCATTAATTTTATACTTATATTCTATATTAGCACAATGCACTGCACTTGTTCATCCAGATCAGATTCCTCCTCAATTAACTCCACTCCGAAAGGTGGTTACAATCCAAACTACTTTCCAAACTTGGATACAAAGGAGGTTCTTCCAAATTAAAATCAAATTGAAGAGTGGATTAATTGAGAAATTGGTTAGGTATTGTGAATATCATGGTTTTAAACCTCAGGATTTACTACTAGAATTGTACAATGCCAGAGGGTGATAAGAAACCAGGTGAATGCCAACACAGATCAGATGCTAAGTGTAGGCTATAAGTTTACATCTGATTTTGAGGGTAAGGCAGAGAGTCTAACTGAATTCATGAATTTTATGTTAGTCAGGGAATGGGGGCTGGAAACTGAACTCTGCCTTTCTAGTTACAGGTGGTACACAGCAGGGTAAAACCTAAGGACAGATAACCAGGTAGATAATGTGCTCAACACATTGGGACAGAAATATTTTCTTAAAAACTTTTCAAGGTACTCTATCCAAGTAGGTTAACCAAGTTGACACTTGCATTAAGTTATAGTCACCAGAAATATTTCACCTAATCATTAGCACTCAAGATAACAAATTAATTTTACTCTAGGTCATACAACTTGACTTGAGAAATGTTTGATGCATTTTTGAAATAGAGACCACATATCCCTACCCCATCAAAGGAAGAAAACATACCTAATATTTCTGTCCTGGCAGCCAATAGCTACATATTTCCGTGTAGTATCAATATCCATGTCGTATAACGTTGTTTTTCCGACTACATGGTGAGTTCGTGTAAACTGAATTCCATCAACAGACTGCCAAAAGAAAATTTATATTGCCTGAAAGACAAGTTCAAATTCTAGGATCTCAGACTATCATTGCTGTCAAGATTTGGATTATAAACCATTTCCCCACCCCCCAACAAAAACTGTAATTTCTACCTATAAATAAGAAAAATAGGTACTCGCAGCTAAAAATTTATGGGACAGAGGAACAGGCTGTAAGTGAACAAGACAGCATGAGATACGAGAATGTTTTCATTTATTAGAAAGAAAACTTACAGCTCAGTGCAACCATCAAGAGCAATACAAGAAATCTATTTTTTACGTGGAGATTAAGCTATTACCCAACAGTGAGTCATCTGTTTTTGCTAAAAGCAGAACCATTTCCTTAAATGTCCTCAAAATTTAATACCAAGTATCCCACTACTTTCTGAAATAATATTAATATTTGGTAGAACAGAGCGAGTTTTAAATATCAGTTGCAAAATTTTATAAGAAATCTTAAAGAGTGGTAGAACATGTGGTGTTGGGGTATTAATTTTGACTTGAAGTATGTTATTTAAAATGAAAGGAGATTACAGAATGCTACGATATAGAGGGATCTGAGCGCCTTCAAACTTGTAGCACAAGTAGTTACTATTCAGGTAAACTGAAGTAATTAAGCCAAATAGAATTTTAGCATTTATTGCAATGTGGGTGGAATAAACTGGACTCAAGAGTTTCTCTCAGCAATTTTCAAATAAATTCACTCATGGAGAAGGGGTGTAGCTGGCTGGCCATAATTTATTACCCATCCCTAATTGTCCTTGTGAAGAGGGCAGTGAGTTGCTATTTTGAATCACTGGAATCCATGTGCTGCAGGTAGACTCAATGTCCTTTGGAGGAAATTCCAGGATTTTGACCCAGTGAAATGAGGAGGCAGCAACACGTTTCCAAGTCAGAATAGTGAGTGGATTTGAGGGGAAGATGGTGTCTTCTCCTGTATCTGCTGCCCTTGTCCTTCTAGATCGAAGTGGTCATGGGTTTGGAATCTTCAGTGAATTTCTGCAGTGTATTTTGTAGATTGCACACACTACTGCTACTGAGCATTGGTGGAGACACAGTGGGTGTTTCTGGAGGTGGTGGCAAGCAAGCGGGCTGCTTTGTCCTGAATGGTGTCAAGCTTCTTCAGTATTGTTGGAGCTGCACACATCCAGGCAAGTGGGGACTATTCCATCACATTCCTGACTTGTGTGTCTTGTAGTTGGTGGACAGAACAGCTATGGGGAGTCGGGAAGTGAGTTGCTCATTGCAGCATTCCCAGCATCTGTAGCCACTGTGTTTATGTGACAAGTTCAGTTGAGCGTCTAGTTAATGGTAACTCCCAGGATATTGATAGGAAGGGATTTAATGATGGTAACATTGCTGAATGTCAAAGGGGCAGTGGTTAGATTGCCTCTTATTGGAGCTGTTGATTGCCCAGCATTTGAGTGGCATGAACATTACTTGCCATTCTGAGGAAGGGTCACCGGACCCAAAACATTAACTCTGTTTTCTCCTTCACAGAAGCTGCCAGGCCTGCTGAGCTTTTTCAGCAACTTTCTTTTTGTTCCTGATTTACAGCATCCGCAGTTCTTTTGGTTTTTATTACTTGCCATTTGTCAGCCCAAACCTTGATATTGCCCAGATCTTCTTACACTTGAACACTGAATGCTTCAGTGTCTGAGGAGTTATAAATGGTGCTGAACATTGCACAATCAGTGCACTTTCTAACTTCTGACCCTACAATGGAGGGAAGGTCATTAATAACGCTGAAGATGGTTGGGGGTCTGGCACACTATCCTGATGATCTCCTGCAGAGATGTCCCAAAGCTGAAATGACTGACTTCCAACAACCACACATTTACCTATGTGCCAGGTATGACTCCAACCACCAAACAAACAGTTTGCCTTGTGAATCCCATTGATTTCAGTTTTGCAAGGGCATATACTACCAAACCTGCTAAATATTTCAAGTATTCTCCTTTTATTTCAAATTTTGTTACAACTATGTGGCCTTTGTGGTTGGTTCACTCACCAAGCTGATTGGTTAGTTCACAGATGTTTCATTACCCTGCTGGGTAACATCATCAGTGTAGCCTTCGATGAAGTATTGTTGTGTTTTCCCACCTGGTTTTTAAACTCTGCGGTGTGTTGGAATTGGTTACCTCATTTCCAGTTTTTCTTCACAGTGGTGTATAGATCGGGTGTAATTCTACTTGTTTGTTGATGGCCTTCTTGGTAGAGAACCAAGCCTCTAGAAATTCCTGTGCTTGTCTCTGTTTGGCCTGTCCTAGAACCTTATGTGGCCTTTAGCAAGACCAAGGGTAGTAGTGCTTACAGTTTTGGTCTCCTTGAGGGGGGACATTTTTTGCATTAGAGACTTTTTGCCAAGCTAGGTTCACTAGGTTGATTTCCTGCGTGACTGATTCTGAGGAAAGGTCCAATACCTTGGGCTAACTTCTGAGGAACAAAACTTGATTTAATTGAAACAAGATTCGGAGGTACTTGGCAATATAAATACGATGAAGATGTCACCCTCATTCTGGATTCTTTAAGGGCACATTTTAAGAATAAGACAAAGATGGTGAATTTCTTCCAGAGTCAGAAATCTTTAAACTTTGACTCGAGACGTAGAAGCTGCCGTGCTTAGTTACTTGCCTGTTTGATTTATTGTCATGTGCACCTAGGTACAGTGAAAAGTTTTGTTTTCCTTGCAGTACAGGCAGATCATACCATATGAAGTGCTTAAGGGTAATAGAACAGAGTGAGGAAAGCTGCAGAGAAGGTGCACAAAGAACAAGGTCAACAGTGAATTTAAAATTTGAGGGGTCCATTCAGAAATCTAATAACAGTGGGAAAGAAGTTGTTCTTGAATCCATTGGTCTGTGTGTTTAAAGTTTTTGTATCTTCTGCCCGATGGACGAGATCATAACCGGGGTTGGAGGCTTCTTTGATTATGTTGGCTGCTTTTACAAGGTAGCAAGAAGTGCAGGTGGAGTCAGTGAATGGAAGGTTGTCGTGTGTGATGGACTGGGTTGTGTTCACAACTCTGTAGTTTCTTGCAGTCCTGGTCAGAGCAGCTGCCATTCCAAGCCATGATGCATCTGGCTGGAATGTTTTCTATGGTGTATGTATAAAAATTGGTAAGTGAGTGTCTTACGGACATGCCAAATTTCCTTAGCCTCTTGAGAAAGTAGAGGTGCTGTTGTGCTTTCTTGACCATCACATCAACGTGGATGGACCAGGACAGATTATTGGTCATCGGCACTCCTAGGAACTTGACACACTCACCCATCTCCACCTCAGCTCTACTGACGTTGATGGGAGCGTGCTCTCCATCTTCCTTACTGAAGCAAATGACCAGCTCTTTCATTTTGCAGACACTAAAGGGAGAGATTGTTACCTTTAAACCACACCACCAAACACACTCTTTCTTCTATTCTGTATTTAAATAAACCACCTTGCTCTCATGCTATCATTTCTGTCCTTGTTCTGCTACAATACTCCAATGCAAGTGGGAAAAGCCACACTTCATCTTCTACTTAGGCACATTACAGCCTCCAGGAATCATTATAGAGTTCTAAAACTTCAGAGTTGTACAACATCTGCCCTTAATTTTTGTTACATTCCTCATCCTTCCTTGACTTGTCTCATTGGCTCCGTTTTCACACCTAACATTTACACTTATTTTACATATCAATCTCTGCTTTACCACTATTAATACTAACTTTGTCTTTGCTCTTGGTACCCTCAATCTTGCTTCTCCACTTCAGTCAACAGCAAAAGAACCATTTTCTAGGCCCTTTCAGCTCCAAAGAACAATTAAACTGGACTTGAAACATTAACTGTTTCTTTCTTCACAGATGCTGCCAGGCCTGAGTCTCTCCAAGAGTTCCTGTTATTTCAGATTTTCAGCATCCAAGTATTTTGCTTTGATTTAACTAGATTTTGAGGATCAACCAGGAAATTGGAGACGAGGCAAAGACCAGATCAAGATTGACCAGTGGTGGTGTAGTTTCAGAGCCTGTGTGGTATTCTCCGGCTCTTATTGACTTTGCCGAAAAAGGAATAACGACGATGAGGAATATTATTTTCAGAACACTGGTCATATGTAAGATGAAGGCAGATTCAAACACAGCCTTTCAAAGTGAATTGGATAACTATACAAAGAGAATAAATTTGCAGGGCTATGTGGAAAAGACAGAAATGGGACCAAATAAGTTGGTCTTGGAGAGAGGCAGCAAGGAAATAAGCCAAATATTTTCCTTTTGCGCTGCAACCATTCTATAATTTCAGAGCTGCTTTGGCAGAGAACTAGAAAAGTTCATTTGTATAGGAAACGAAGGTTAGGAGAAGAGAAGAGGTTGAAAACAAAAAGGTAAAAACCTACTGGGTTAATCAACATATTTATCAATACAGACTTTCCCCAGTAACACTGAACACAATGAATTTCCCAACTCGGCCAGATTCTGAATAAGGCAACAAAGCAAGATAAAAATCAACTAAATGTACATTACTCATGATAAAACCACATAGTAACAATTTGTGAATTTCAAACAGCTAAATTAATTCAGTAATGAGGTCACTACACTGGATGTAAAAGATGTTTTGGGAAACCCTTAATGGGGACGCAAGTTGCCACACAAACGTAAAAGCAAACAGATAGGAAGTTTAAGTGAAGCATCACAAAATAAATGCCGGGAGCCAAAGTGAGACTTTTACCTTCTGTGCTGTACGGAAATAGATACTTTTATCAGCACCACAGCTAACCATCTTGACATTATCACTGGCTACAGAAAGGGAGAATAAAAGGAATAATTCAGATTAAAAGTTGTTAAAAACCCATTATGCACATACATGACTGGAAATAATGCTCAAGACATCGACAGAGATTAGGATAATATGGTAACACCTCAATCTCCAGAGTTTCTTTACGTACAGATTACATCCGCATAACGTAATATATACTATATATAAAAACATCCTATTGTAGCTACTTTAACCATCTTCAAATAACAGTTCAGAAGGTATCTTAAAACATCTCTTACTCCAACAAAATATCCAAAGTGATGCACAGGGTCAAAAAACATAAGCTATAAACATATTCCGCTTTCTCAACAAGTTTTTGCAATCATCCCAGTTAATCAATTAGAACATATGCTGTATCCTCCCTAGCACAAATATGGCTAGTTTTGCATCATTATCTAATAAACTTAGACTCATGGCGTTTTTCCTTTACCAATGACCTTTTGCAGCTATAAGCAAGTGTTCAAACAAGGCAACCTGGACCCTTGAAGGTTAGTACAGCAATTGTAGATGATTCTTAATATCATAGTTGTCAAATTTTCTAAGTACTGACAAGTCAGCAAACTTTGTTTTAACTGACACCTGATGAAGGTGCTTTTAATAAATTAGCAAAAATTATATAACTTAAATATCGCAATGTGTAATTCAGTCCAGTTCTTATACCTTTCTAATTTATTTACCTTAATGTAAAAATACTTGTTAAAGATACTTGTTGTTCAACTGAATGGCCACGTGAAATATCAACAAATGATTCGATTTCTCCTCAAATGCTGCAATCTACCACAATGGCCGACCAGCCAGTTGAGGGTGCGCGAGAAGGCTCTCAGCCACTAAGTTTTATTTAAGGCAAAGTTATATTATTATTTAAGCGATTTATGTTGTAAATAAAGTACAATGATATAAATATACCTTGCATTATGTTTTTATTATTTACAGTATTTTCACGTTGAATATGTGGACTTAGAACACAGCTATACAGCACAGGAACGGGACTTCAGCCTACGATGTTGTGCAGAACATGATGCCAAATTAAACTAATCCCTTCTGCCTGACTTTGGTCCATAGCCCTCCATTCCTTGCATATTCATGCGCTTATCTAAAAATCTCTTTAACACTCCTATTGTACCTGCCTTCACTACCACCTCTGGCAGCGTTCCAGACTCTACCACTCTCAATGTAAAAAACTTGTCCCTCACATCGCCTTTGAACTTCCCCCCTCTCACCTTAAACGCATGCCCCCTAGTATTAGGCATTTCAATTCTGGGAAAGAGATTCTGACTATCATCTAGCATCGGCAGTTCTCATCATCTCTTGACTATCAACCTTATTTATGTACCTCAATTTTACAGACTTTTATCAAGTCTCCCCTCAGCCACCGCTGCTCCAGAGAAAACAACCACAGCTTTTCTAGCCTCTCCTTATAGGTAATGCTAGCTAACCTCTTCTGCACCCGCTCTAAAGTCTGCACATCCTTACTGTAATGTGGCAACCAGAATTAACGCAATACTCTAAATGGAGCCAAACCAAAGTTTTATAAAGCTGCAACATGACATCCTGACTCTTGTACTCAATTCCCCGAACAATAAAAGGCAAGCACACCATACACCTTCTTTACCACTCCAGGCACTGCTGTGGTTACTTTCAGGGAGCTATGGACCTGAACCCCAAGATCCATCCATTGCTGTTCAGGGTCCTGCCATTAACTGTATATGTTTCCTTAACATTTAATCTCCCAAAGTGCAGCACCTCTCACCCAGATTAAAATCCATCTGCCATTTCTCTGCCCATATCCGCAACAGATCTATATCCTGTTGTATCCTTTGACAACTTTCTACACTACCCACTTCTTGATTAAGGTATAACAAGGTGTAGAGCTGGACGAACACAGCAGGGCAAGCAGCATCAGAGGAGTAGGAAAGCTGACGTTTTGGGTCTAGACCCGAAACGTCAGCTTTCCTGTTCCTCTGATGCTGCTTGGCCTGCTGTGTTCATCCAGCTCTACACCTTGTTATCTCAGATTCTCCATCATCGGCAGTTCCTACTATCTCCACTTCTTGATTATCCAGAATATATATGATCAGCTGGCACATTCCTGGCCTCATAAGTGCCAGTTATTAAAAAGTTTGCTGTATGGTATTTCTATTGATGCTTGCTATTAAGATGTTTCTCAAACAACAATACTACTTTTCTTGCTCTTGGCAATAGTCTTTGACAATTTAGAGCAAGGCACTCTCCACAAAGTTTGTTAAACATTTGAGCTGTAAACTATGGAATCCCATCAGGATGCCAATTCAGCGACAGCTTTAGCTGCTAATAATATTAATAAGCAACACACAAGTAGACACTACAATTACTGTCAGTGCTCCAAACCTCTGGAAAATGAGACGGTCTGAGACTCTGGCAGCCACTGGTAAGATAACACGTGGTACACATACCTCAGATAGGAAAAGCATAAGCAGCTGCAATGACAATTCAGTTTTTTAAAAAATACATACCATCAACAATATGGGGTTCCTGAACATTTTGTTTTGAAAGTCCATCTCATTATTTCACCAATTTCAGTTGAATAACCCTCAACTGCAATTTATTTGCACCAAAGCTAATTTCATTTCAAAGATCACACTTGTTTAAGGTGCTGTTTATAAAAGAACATTGCAAAGTTGCATGTAGAATTTAAATTTAATCTATTTTAGTAGTCAAGTTACTTCAGGGTAATTATTTTGGCTCTAAACACATACCTGCGAATTTCACAGCAGTAATAGATGAGGAATGGTCATCCAGCGTCTGCACCAGGCTGTATTGCCTGTCCACGTTCAGTACGTGAATCAAACGGTCTCTACTTGCTGTTGCCAACAGATTCATTCCTAAGTAAAATATATTAAAATACACTGAACACCTAGTCAATGCCTGAAGAGGTTAAAGTAAATACTTTGTCTTTATTGGGTAAATTGTTCCAAGAAAAGAGGGAAATGAATTTGAATTCATCAGTAACCTGCATGTAGTAAGGATAAATGTGTTAAAACTTCAGTAAATTTCACAACACAAAATTAGACTCACTCCATTCTTTAAGCCTCTCAGTTCTCATTGTTGGTTGGAAGATGGAAGATCTCAACACTAAGCAGAACTGGTAAAGTGCAAGAAGTTTAACATACCTACATTTAACAGAACATTCCAATAACAGTTTGAAATGCGAATGACTATTTCAAGATAACATTGTATCAAAGGAATTAGACATGGCCAAATCAGAACAATTGTTTTGTGGTCAACCCTCCTAACACTAGCAACATATATTATATAGTGCTGTGGACCAGACTAAACTGCCTCAAAATATTCAGCAGATAGTCTAGATGCCAACCTTTTCTTAGTTTAAAAGGTAAGGGTGAGGTGTTGCATTCCAGATGCAATTTCATTGGTCAAAACTAATTAACGGTTCCAATATAGTAACACCCCATAAACACAGCCTTTGCAAAAGTCAAATTCGGAAAACAGATTATACTGTGCAACTCGAGGAGCAGAAACAGAACCCTCAACTTTTGCAAGTAACCAAAGAGACAGGGGAAAAAAATAGCTTCCACTTCAAGACTTCACCAGCAACTGCTGAAAGCTAGAACTAAATATCCTTGTATGTGGGAACTTGACTACACCTTTTTAGGCTGCTTCTATTGTTCCAACTTTTTAAAAAACCACAAAGCTTCACAAGCTGTTTACTCTAGTAGCTCATTACCTCTGCCTTAAAACCAAAAACCAGCACTATATATATCTCTCTTAAAACCACAGTTGTCACTGTAGATCCCACAATCTGTTTGGGGTAACAAACAGGATAGACCATCTTAATTGATAACCATAGATTGAATCTTAGAATAGTTACAGCATAGAAAAGGGTGGTTATTTGGCCAGACAAAGCCACGCTGGCTCTTTGCAAGCACATTCACCCAGTTCCACTGCATTGTGATTTCCAGACCCCACTTGCTGTTCAAATAATTACCCAATTCTCTCACAGGCCACAATTGAATCTACCTCCCTCTTACACCTGCAATAAAGTATTCCAGATCATAACCACATGTTGCGCAAAACAAAGATTTTTCGTCTTGTTGCCATCGGTTCTTCTGTCAATTGCCTTAAACTTGTGCCCTTAAATGTGCTAAGGATGTAGCGGTGATCAGTTTTCTAGAACTGCTGCAGTCCACTTAAGGTAGGTTCACCCCCAAAACAGTCAAACAAGGAGTTCCAGGATTTTGTCCTAGGGATGCCAAAGAAACAGCAATATATTTCACTTTCAAGATGGCGAGAGGCTTGGAGGGAACCTGAAGGAAGTGGTGCTCCCTTGCATCTGCTACCCTTGTCCTTCTAGATGGTAGTGATCGTGGATTTAGAAGGTGTTGAGAATTTTTGCAGTGCACCATATGCGCACCAATTGTGCAGAACACCAATAGAGCATAGCCAACATTTTTGCTTCACCAAAAAGACTACGTCATCATTCAATTCAGAGACCAAAAAGATTACCAAAGCGATGAATATTGAAGATAACTGCAAGACAGATCACCAAGTCATTCACTCCTGCATGTCCATTAAATACCAGAAGAAGCTGAAGATAAAGAAACAGTTCTGGAAAAAAGTTCCTTTTGAGCAGCTTCAATAACCAAGCAGACCAATAAACCTTTGACAATGACTTTACCAAAATCTCCAAAGTATTCATTTTAATGGACCGGAGGAAATCTGCAAAGTGCTGAAGGCTGCCATCATCTCATGCTATGAAGAAACCATGGGCAACAAGACCAGCATACACCAAGACTGATTCAACAAGAATGACCACATCATCCGAGAAAAGCTCTTTGTGCCTGGCAAAACAACATTAGCAAGGCAAACAGGAGAAATTATCGAACAGCAAAAGTGCAGCTACAATGAAGAAATAAAGAAATCAAGAAATCAAGAACCAATGACGGAATCAGAAAGCTAAAGAGTTGCAATTCTTGCCCACAAGCATGACACCCAGGTCTTCTTCAGTATCACCAAGGCAGTACATATTGACCCAGCACTGCTGGTCTCAAACTGGTGCAGAGCAAGGATCAAACACTTTCGAGAGACAGAGAAAACAGCCTTCAATGGAGAGAACACTGCATATAACTCCTAAACCATGATACAATTGTTTGAGGAAACCTCCACAAGGATGATCTTGGATTACCAGCTAGTATTGCAGAAATTGAAGCTGCCATTAAAGACATAAAGAAAGGAAAAGCTTCAGGACTGGACAGGACTTCAGTGGAGATTTTCAAATTTTAAGAACGGCTTACTAATCGTTTCCATCAACTGTTCTGGAAAATCTGGGACAAAGAAGAAACCCTTGTCGATCAAGGAGTCCACCATCAACACCTTCAAGAAAGACGACAAAGTGGACTGGGAGAGTTAACGAGGAACCTCCCTACTTTCCAGCGCCAGGAAGATAACTGCCCAAATCCTCAGAAGACACTTTCTCCCAGTCTCTGAAAAAAATCCTTTCTGAAAGCCAGTGTGGTTTGTAACCAAACTGTGGAACAATAGACATGATTTTTACTGTTTGACAACTCCAACAGGAATGCCAGGAACAATACCAATTATCCTACATGGCCTTCATTGACCTAACTAAGGCTCTCGAGTCAGTCAGGTGGTGCTGTGGGAAGACAGTGTCCACGGCCGGCAGTCCAGAGAAATTAAATCAACATTCTCAATTTCCTGTACAACATGTCAGTAACAGCTTTACCAATGGTAATATGTCAGAATCCTTCAAGGTCAAGACAGAAGTTAAGCAGGAAGGGGGTCACTGCTTCCTGCCTTTTTCTCTATCGGCATCACCATCATCCTTCACCTTGTCAAAAACAAGCTTCCCAGTGGTGTAGATATTGCCTGCAGGATGGATGGAAAATTTTTCAACTTCAACTGATTAAAATCCAGGAAGAAAACGGCACTGACAACACTTACGGGACTTCAGTAAGCAAATGACAACATCATCGCCACATTCTCGGAATGCAACCTTCAAGCCTTGCTTAGCACTTTAGCTAAAGTACCACAGAGTTGGTCTCAGCCTCAAAACTCAAGAACACTCCAGCTTTTTTTTTTTTTTAAAATCATCCTGCTCCAAGGCAAGTTCTGATTTAGCCCTCCATTCAGATCAACAGAGTAATCCTCCCTATTGTGAAATAACCCCCCTTCCTGGACAGCCACCTCTCAGCTAAAGTTGACATTGATTCAGAGATCGAACAAAGCATCTAATCAGTAAGTACGCCACATTCGTGACTAAGGATGAGAATATTCAACAACCACAACATCTGCACCAATAAGATCAAAACATAGAAGGCAGCTGTCTTTCCAACTCTTCTATACTGCTCCAAAAAAGACAACACCTCAAAGCCCTGGAGAAGTAGCAATGTTGTTGGAGATGGATTCTCTACATCAGCTGGAAGAGTAGGCATACTAAGATCAGCATCTTTGAAGGAATCAATAGCATCAGCATTGAGGCTATGATCATCTGAAATCAACTCCACTGGGCTGTCGTATGCAAAGAATGCCCGAACTCTGACAACCAAAGTAAATCATCTTTGCTCAGCTCAAGGAAGCAGTTGAACATGAGGAGGACAAAGGAATTGTTTCAAAAGCATTCTGAAGACTTACTTCAAGAAGTGTTACATAGACATCAACCCCAGGAGGCCCTCGCTCAGATGAAACCAACTCTGAGGAACCTCCTGAATGAAAGCATACAATTTTTTCAAAAACACTCATCAGCAACAGTAATTACAAAAGAGGAACTTGAGAAAGCAATGCCAACAAACAAGGTCAACAACTAATTCTACCTCTCAAACACCTGCCAAATGTCTGGTCAGAATGCAGCAATGGGATTGGGCTCAACTACAAGAAAGGACCCAGAAAACCATGACCAGTAACATGGAATTTCCTAGGTGGACAATCTTACTCATTAGTAAGTGGTCGCCAATGGTGGCGAAGGGTGTGAGTGTTTGTGGATGTGTTGCAAAATCAAGTGGCTGCACTGCCCTGGATGGTGTTCAGGCCTTGAGTGTTATTGGAGCTGCACTCATCCAAGCAAGTGGGAAGTCAGGAGGGCAGTTATTGAAAAGATTCCTAGCCCTGACCTGCTCTTGTAGACAGAGTTTTTATACAGCTAATCCAGTTTTTGCTTCTGGTCAATGGTAACTCCCAGGATGTTGACAGTTAGGGAATTCAGTGATGATAACGCCATTGAATATGAAGGTGTGTTGGTTAGATTCTCTCTTGTTGGAGATGATCATTGCCTGGCTCATGTATGGCATAAATGTTACTTGAGCCACTTGTCAGCCCAAGCCAGGATATTACCCATTATTATGTACTATCCCTGAGGATCTTCTGCAGACATGTCCTGGAGCTGAGATGACTGCCCAATAATCATGTCCCCTTATACCACTCAAAACAGTGGAGAGGATTCCCCGATCTCCATTGACCGTTTCTCCTATTTACCCACATAACTCAAGTTCCTTGTCCCCAGCACCATTCTCAGAATGTTTTCTCTATATCCTTTTCAGGTAATGGGTTCAGAAATGGACACATTACTTCTGTCAACATCAACCACATTTTAACCTAAAAAGGAGTTCAAGAAATCAAAACACTATCACGGCAAACAACGGTGTATGATTCTGGTCACCCTGCTACAGAAGGATGTTATGAAACTGGAAAGGATGCAAAAAATATTTACAAGAATGTTACAGAGACCAGAAGGATTGAGTTATAAGGAGACACTTGATTGGCTGGGACTTTTACCCTGGAGCATAGGAGGCCGAGGGGCGACCTTATAAAATCATGAGGGACATAAAGTGAATAGCTCAGTTCTCTTCCCTGAGCGGAAACCTTTTCCACACAGAAGGTGGTGCATATATAGAATGAGCTGTCAGAGGAGGTGGTAGAGTTGGGAACAATTATAACATTTAAAAGACATTTGGACTGTTATAGATAGGAAAGATTTAGAAGGATATGGGCCAAACGCAGGCAATGGGACTAGTTCAGTTCAGGAAACCTGGTCAGCATGGACAGGTTGGGCTAAAGGACCTTCTGTGCTGTATGACTAAGACTCTAAATGCTCTTCAATTATAAACTGCATTCTTAACTGTAGCTCCCATCTATAACACTGCACTGGTAACAGAAAATTAGTTTCTTGTAAAACTTTAAGAATAAGATTTTTAATATCATGCTGTATCACAATATAATTGTGAAATTTTCAGATAAGGCTAGAGTCTTTTGCCAATCACTGCTGGGATGAAAATCTCAACAATTCAAATTCAATACTGAATCCCAGTTTCCCGTGATAGCTACAATGTTAAAATAGCTAGCGCAATGACGAAGCAGTATCACCGTTTTATGTTAAACTCATTTACAGTCAAGTTATTGGTGCATCTGTAGTCTCGACACTAGTACAGTTCAAATAACAACACTGGAGGCAAGAGCACAAAAATGTCAACCATATTTAGGTACGAAACAACACAGTTATTCAGAAGCCAACTCAAGATCAGCAGCGAGTCAAATCAATAGCAAGAAAAATCAAACAAATCTAGAAGCAGTAGTGAAAAGAGTCAGTAGTGAAATTCACACAAGCACACACCTGTTTCAGGCTTAGAATACTCCAGGCATAAAATCTCAGAGTCATGAGCTTCAACTTTCATCAGTTCATCCAAGAATTGCAGGTCAAAGATTCTGAAAAAGACAAGGCACAAAGATAAAATCCAACCAACAATTGTTAAATATTTTGAGAAACTCTAAAGCACAGCATTTAACGTAAAAATATTTGTGACATAATTCCCTATGCAGAAGCTCTACAGGAGATGCTTCAATGCAGTTGAACCACTCAAAGCAGTGGTCTACCACAGCTTTCTCAAGGGCAAAAGGTGTGGGCAACAGAACCACATCCAGAGAACTAACTGAATAAAGCACAGGACACAAAAATATAATCACAAGAGGAAGATTGCAGGAGTTTGAGGGCATTCAAAACGTCAAGCTTATTAAGTTTTATACTTAGCCTATAGAATATAGGGAGATTGCAATCGTGTCAAATGAAAATAGCCATTCCCAATCTTGGCCAATATATAGACAATTAATATACAAATATAAGAACTAAATTTTCTTTTATATCTTCCCTGAATCTACTAAAAATATCCTTCTTCCACCTGTTGATCCAGTTTGATTACTGTTAAAGTGTAGGATTTAGTATATTGTAGTAAGCTGTGGCAAAACAGCACACTTTTCTAGGATTAACTCAGGAAAATGAGGTTATTGGCCAAGTCCTGGAAAATGGGGTTAGAACAGTTCAGTGTTTGTTTTGATCAGCACAGATGTAACGAAGGACCTTTTTTAGAACCGAAAACCTCGGACTCTGAGTAGCTCCCTTTTAAATCAGTGCAGCTATGTGACAGTCCAAACGTACCTGCACAAACCAAGCACAAATTAATCTTTTTCAGTGTAGGCGTAGGTGTGCAAAAAAATTAACCATACACTACTATGAAACTGAAACATCATGCTCTTCAGCACAAAGTACCTTGAGGACTCTTTTCATGCCCATCCAGTCTGAAATCATGAAACTTCCGCTTTCAGCAGAACACAGGTTGCCAGTACTATTAAGCAGAGGAATGAGAATTTAAGATCAAAAAACGTCCTGCATTCTAGCATCATGTGTACCTCAGGGTCCCCATCCTATCTCCAGAAGCGAGGTGCTGCCCATCAGGACTGATGGTTATGACCCGAATTCCTGACTTTATCTCTGAGGTTCCTCCATTTTCAGTTCGGTCAGGGTTGCTGGTTGTATCTTGGAGATGCTGGATATTGTCATCAACGTACACAACTTTAATCAAGTCCTAGAAGAACACACGAGTCAAACACTCAGGCTAAGAACGCACTGCAAACCAATACCACAACTGCAACTGGCCACATTAAACAGCAAGCAATGCAAGACGCAACACTGTCTTATTTTCCAGGGGAAGCATTATTTGGAGTTTATCACATGTATTAAAGTTTGGAACAAACAAACTTTGTTTGAATACTTCACAGTTTACAGTTATTTAAGCCAAACTCCAAAACCTCCATTTTGCAATCCAGCCTACAGGACTCCCAAGCTCCCAAGCCCAAGCTCACTAAGTTTATTCAGCTTAGTGTACAGCAATTGCTTTTTTAACATTAATCCTAATTCTCAACCGACAAGAATTGGAAATCAGAAACAACTGTACCAAATGTAAATAAGGGCAATTACAAAGGAATAAAAAGGCAGAGTTGACCGGAGAAAGGAGTTTAGCAGGTGTTGGACTACTGGCAAACATTTAAGAAAAATAGGTCATGACTCAACAAGCTATATCCCAGTGAGAAAGAAGGATTCTAAAAAGACCAAAAGGATAAGCCACAAAACCAAAAGATACAAGAGTAGAATTAGGCCACTCAGCTCATCAACTCTGCTCTAGCATTCGATCATGGCTGATACGTTTCTCAATTCCATTCTCCTGCCTTCTCCCTGTAACCTAGGATCTCTTACTAATCAAGGACCCCTCTCTATCTTAAATACACTCAATGACTTGGCCTCCACAGTCTTCTGTTGCAATGAGTTCCACAGTTTAACCACCCTCTGGCTGAAGGAATGCCTTCTCATCTCAGTTCTAGAGTCACCTCTGCACCCTAAGGATGTGCACTCCTAGCCTCTCTTACTACTGTAAACATTCTCTGCACATTCACTATATCCAGGCTTCTCAGTACTCTAAGTCTCAATGAGATTCCCCCCTTATCCTTCTAAAGTCCATCAAGTACAGACCCAGACTCTACAACCACTGTTTATATGACAAGCCCTTCATTCCTGGTATCATTCTTGTAAATTGGGTGCAGCTGCAACAACACTCAAGAAGCTTCACACTAGTCAAGACAAAACAGCTCACTTGATCAGCACGACATTCAGTGCCTTCACCACAGAGGCTCAGTAGCAGCCATGTGTACAAGCTACACTTCAGAAATTCACCAAAGATTCTTAGACAGCACCTTCCAAACCCGCAACCACTTCCATATGGAAGGACAAGGGCAGCATACATCACCTCTGCAAGGTCCCCTGCAAGCCACTCACCATCCTGACTTGCAAATATATTACCATTCCTTCAGCTTCAATGGGTGAAAATCCTGGAATTGTCACCCCAAGGGAGAATCAACCTACAGCACATGGACTACAGCAGCTCAAGAAGGCAGCTCATCACCACCTTCTCAAGGGCAAATGGCAGGCAATAAATGCTGGCCTGCTAGCAACATCCATGTCCCATGAGTGAATGTGAAGAAAACCTTCTTTGGATCCCCTCCAAGGCCAGTACCTCCTTTCTAAGATACGGAGCCCAAAATTGTTCATGATATTCTGAATCAGTCAGACCAAAACGTCTTATACAGATTCAGCTACTCTTGTATTCTAGTCCTCTCAAAATAAATGCTAGCATTGCATTTTCCTTCCTAAATGCCAACTGAACCTGCTTGTTAACCTTGAGAGAATCTTGAACCAGAACATTCAAGTCCCTTTGTACTTCAGATTTCTGAAGCCCTTCCCCATTCAGAAACCAACCATTGTTACCCAGGGAAATGAAGGATAGCATCAAATTGAAACAGGGTGAGGGACAAGTGGTGGAGAGAGCGCAACAGCAATTAGTGATAAGCCAGAGGACTGGCAAAGCTTTAAAAATCAACAAGACAACCAAACAATAGAAGGACAACGTAAAATTGGAGGGTAAACTTGCCAGTAGTATTGAGGCAGGCAATAGGAACTTCTTTAAAGTGAACATAGTCCACTTTGAGCAGGAGGCTTGGGAAACAATAATGAGGATCCAGTATTGGCACACGAGTTGAATAATTATTTTTTCCGTCAGGATTCACAGCAGAATACATTCAAAAAATAAGAAATTATTAAAGTGCAAAATGGAGAGGAAAGAAACACAATAATCAATCGCTAAAGAAAAAGTACTTGAAAAACCAATGACTAGAAGTAAATAGGTCCCTTGACCTAAAAGGACGCATCTTAGGATACTAAAGGAAGTAGCTACAAAGATAGTGGAAGTAATCTTCCAGGAATCCTTAGACTCTGGAAAAGTCCCAGAGAATTGAAAAAATTATCACTTTAACAAGCTTATCAAAAAGGGGATACAGACAATAAATAGGTCGCTATAGGTCTAGCAACTTAATGTTTGCTATTGGGAAAATATTAGTCTAATGTGAAGGATGTGAAAGCAGAGAATCTAGAAATACAGAATGTAATCAAGTAAAGATAGCATGGCTTCATGAAGGGGAAATCATTTCTGACAAATTTATAAGGATTCCTTGAGTTGGTAATAAGCAGACTAGAAGAATGAGAAACAGTACATGTAATAAATTTGGATTTCCAGAGGCGTTTGATAAAAGTACTGAACATAAAGCTACTTAATAAGAGCCCTCTTAATAAGAGAGGTTGCAGATAGTATATTAGCATGGATTGACTAATAGAAGCCAAAAGTTGGGACAAGGGAGCATTTTCAGGATGACAACCCATAACTCGTAGAATGCCACAGAAATCAGCACTGTGGCCACAATTGCTTACATTCCATATTAATGACTTGGAGGAGGGAAATTAAAGTACTATGGCCAAATGTGCAAATGACAAAAATAAGTGGGAAGGCAAAAGATGAGGATGACAGAGTCAGTAGAGCAATACAGACACATTATGAGAGTGGACAAAAACTTGGCAGATAGATTTAGTGTGGGGGAAATCTGCACTTTTGCAGGAAGAATAGAGGATTTGAATATTATTTAAAGACTGCAGAAATCTGCAACACAAAGGGTTTTCAGAGTCCTTGTGCATAAACAACAAAAAATAAGTATCCAAGTCCAGTATGCAATAAGGCAGGCAAACAGAATGTTGGCCTATATTTCAAAAGGGATTATAAATAGGAAAGTCTTGCTAAATCTATTCAAGGCACCAGTTAGATCACATTAAGAATACATGATCAGTTTTGGTCCCCTAATCTAAGGAAAGGTATGGGTACTGGAGGCAGTCCATGATAGGTTCACTAGATTGATTACAGGAATGGAGGTTGTTTGAGGAAAAGTTGAGCAGGTTGGGCCTGTACTCACTGGAGCTTAGAAAAACAAGACACAACCTCATTGAAACATACCAGATTCTTAGATGGCTTGATAGGGTTGATGCAGACAGGTTATTTCTCTTTTCAGGACAGTGCATAATCCCACAATAAGGGGTCACCAAATTAGGATACAGAGAAGGAACTTCTTTTTACCGAGAGAATAAATCAGTTCCGAGGAAGGGTCACTCGATCCGAAATGTTAACTCTGATTTCTCTCCACAGATACTGCCAGACCTGCTGAGTTTTTCCAGCAACTTCTGTTTGTGTTTGTAATAAATCTGGATTTTTTTTTAAACTGTAGGAGGCTATGGCTGCATTACATATATTCAAGACAGGACAGACACATATTTAAATCAGTAAGGAAATTAAGGGTTATGGGGTATAGGCAGAAAAGTAGAGCCGAAGTTTCAAGACCAGCCATTATCTCATTAATTGGCAAAGATTCAATGGACCAAATGGTTTAATTCGGCTCCTATATCATATGTTCAACATAATATGTACATCCTATTTTGCCACACTGTTGGTGCTAATAAGCAGCACAACACAAGGTTCTAAGCCGTGGAATGATCCTTGCTGCTCTTCTCAACAGTCTTTAAATGGAATTAAGGCCTCTCTCTCACCTGCCTCACCTAGCCACAGTGCTGCTGGGTAGGATTCATTACACAATATTACAGCTATTGCAAGTGAGCATGCACATGAATTAAATCTTAATCATGAAAAAATAATTTTACCCCTTGGACAAAGTTCACTACATCAGGATTAGGGTATGAAAAGGCAGGGGGACAGCGCTTACCGTACTATAAATATTCCTGTGGAACGAAGTGAGCTGAAATCCAGAGGCTGCACCAATATTCCATAATCTTATAGTATTGTCCGAGGAGCAAGTTAGGAAAGATGCAAAGGGCAGGCAAGCTTGACTACTATTTTCCAATTCTGGATAAACCTGAAAATTTAATAATAAAAAAAGATTATTACAACATTTACACTTCATCCAATAACAAAATATTGCAATTCAACATGCTTAAATTTTGCACAATATACAAACAAGCTTAAGCAGCAATTATGGAAGGTTGATTTGATGCAAGTAAACAACCCATCAAGAAAGGCTTTACATAATTGCTTGACCATTTCTTGGGCGGGTGGTGGGGGAAAAGGTGTTGCATGGGAAATCAGAATCAGAATCCCTAGTGTGGAAGCAGGTCTTTTGGCCTATCAAATCAACACAGACCCTCCAAAAAGAGCATTGCACCCAGATCCAAGCCCCTAACCTATCCCTGTAACCCTGCATTTCCCATGGGAAATCCACCTAGCTTGCACATCCCTGGACTCTATGGGCAATTTAGCCAATCCACCTCACTTGCAGATCTTTGAACTGTGGGAAGAAATGGGGGTGCCCAGGGGAAACCCACATAGACATGGGAAGAACATGCAAACTTCACACAGACGGCAACCAGAGGGTGGAACAAGCCTGGGTCCCTGATGCTGTGAAGCAGCAGTGCTAACTACTGAGCCACCGTTCTGCCCAACAAAGTTGCATATGGTCCTCAAGCAAGGTTATATGCTGGACATATACCATTGTGGGTGCTGTTTGTTCAGGGTGTGTGTGTGTGCGCGTGCGTGTGCGCGCGCGCGCGCGAAGGAAACCTATCAGGGGATTAGCAGTAGCAGCAGCCGCCAGACTGGTGGCACCACAACTGGTTCTGTTCTTAAGAAGGGAAGGACAAAGAGCAGTAGTTATAGGGGACTCTACAGTTAGGGATACAGATAGGTGCTTCTGTGGACGCAAAAGAGACTCCAAGATGGTATGTTGACTCCCTGGTGCCAGGGCCCAGGATGTCTCTGAGCAGGCAGAAAGCACTCTGAAGGTAGAGGGTGAACAGCCAGAGGTTGTTGTATGTTGGTGCTAATGACATAGGTAAGATGAGTGACAAGGTCCTGAAGCAGCAGTCCAGAGAGTTACGTAGAAAGTTAAACAGCAGGACCTTCAAGGTTGTAATCTCAGGATTACTCCCTGTGCCACGTGCCAGTGAGGCTAGAAATAGGAGGATAGTACAGCTCAACACTTGGCTAAACAGGTGGTGTAGTAGGGAGGGTTTCAGATATCTGGACCATTGGGATCTCTTCCGGGGCAGGTGGGACCTGTACAAGGACAGGTTGCATCTAAACTGGTGGGGCACAACTATTCTGTCTGGGAGATTTGCTGGTGCCACTCGGGAGGATTTAAACTAGCTTGGCAGGGGTTGGGAACCAAAGCAAAGGTGAATTGACTGAAAGACTCAAAGGAAGAGCAGGCAGGCAGGCAAGATCAAAGCAGGTCTGGTGGACTGAAGTGCATCTGTTTCAATGCAAGTGTAACAGGTAAGGCAGAAAGGCAGATGAACTTAGAGCTTGGATTAGTACTAGGAACTATGATGTTGTTGCTCTTACAGAGACTTGGTTAAGGGAGGGACAGGATTGGCAGTTTAACATTCCAGGATACAGATGAATATAAAAGGGGTGGGGGAGTTGCACTACTTGTTAAGGAGAAAATCATAGCTGTACTGCAGGAGGACACCTCGGAAGGCTCAGTGAGGCAATATGGGTAGAGCACAGGAATAGAAAGGGTACAGTCACACTGTTTGGGGTTTACTTTTGGCCTCCCAACAGCCAGAGATAGAAGAACAGATATGTAGGCAGATTTTGGCAACCTTGGATAACGAGAGATATTATGAGACTAAATCAAAAAGAGAAAGAAAGCATTTATCAAGGTTAGGAGGTTGGGAACACACAAAGCAAGGGTGGACTACAAGGAAAGTCGAAAGAAACTCAAGCAAGGAGTCAGGAGGGCTAAAAGGGGTCATTAAAAGTCATTGGCCAACAGGATTAAGAAAAATCCCAAGGATTTTTATACATGTATAAAGAGCAAGAGAGTAGCCAGGCAGAGGTTGGCCCACTGAAGGACAGGGAAGGGAATTTATGTGTGGAGCCAGAGGAAATGGGCAAGGTATTAAATGAGTACTTTGCATCAGTATTCACCATAGAGAAGGACTTGGTGGATGAGGAGTCTGGGGAAGGGTGTGTAGATAGTTTGGGTCATGTTGAGGTCAAAAGGAAGGATGTATTTGAAGTCATGAAAAACATAAAGGCAGTCAAGTCCCCAGGGCCTGAAGGGATACACCACAGAATACTGACAGAGGCAAGAGAGGAAATTGTTGGGGCCTTGAGAGAAATCTTCAGAAATTTACAGGCTGGTGAGCCTTATTGTCAGTGGTGGGGAAATTATTGGAGAGGATTCTTCAAAACAGGATTTACTCCCACTTGTAAATAAGTCGACATATTAGCGAGAGGCAAATGGTTTTTTGAGGGGGAGGTTGTGTCTCATGAACTTGGTTGAGTTTTTTGAGGAAGTGACGAAGATGATGATGAGGGTGGTGCAGTGGATGTTGTCTACGTAGACTTCAGTAAGGCCTTTGAGAAGGTCCGTCATGGCAGACTGATACAGAAGGTAAAGTCGCACAGGGGCAGACGTGAGCTTGCAAGATGAATAAATAAAAACTGGCTCGGTCATAGAAGACAGAGGATAGCAGTGGAAGGGCGCATTTCTGAATGGAGGGCTGAGACTAGTAGCGTTCCTCAAGGATCAATGTTGGGACCTTTGCTATTTGTAATATATATAAATGATTTGGAAGAAAACGTAACTGGTCTGATGAGCAAGTTTGCTGATGACACAAAGGTTGGTGGAATTGCAGGAACGAGGAGGACCGTCAAAGGATACAGCAGGATATAGGTCGTTTGGCAACTTGGGAAGAGAGATGGCAGATGGAGTTTAATCTGGAAAAATCTGAGATAATGCATTTCGGAAGGTCTAATCCAGATAGAAAATATACAGTAAATGGCAGAACCCTTAAGAGTACTGATACGCAGAGGGATCTGGGTTAAGAGGTACACAGGTCACTGAAAGTGGCAATGCAGGTGAAGAAGATCATCAACAAGGCATACGGCATGCTTGCTTTCATCAGCCGGGGCACGGTGTTTAAAATTTGCCAGGTGATGTTGCAGCTTTATAGAGCCTTAGTTAGGCCGCATTTGGAATATTGTTTTCAATTCTGGTCGCCACGTGACGAGAAGGATGCGGTGGCTTTGAAGAGGGTGACAGGCAGCATGTCGGTGCAGATTTGAAGGGAGTATTCCTGTGCTGTAATTCTCCTTGTTCTTTGTTCTAACCTCACTGGAGTTTGAAAACCCTCCTCTGTACTTTTTAAGATTATAGTTAGGAGGATTTCAAAAGTATCTTGAAAGTACACTTTAAGAAAGAATATGACTGGCTATATTGCTCCACAGACAGCCAGCATGGGTTCAATGAGCGGAATAATCTCCTCCTTTTGTATGACAACTCTGCAAAATTACTGCTCTCCACTGCATGCAATCTCCCAGCTTTAACCCAAATGTCCTATAAACAGGTGCCCACATTTAAATAATGGCCGAATT
This sequence comes from Ginglymostoma cirratum, assembly GCA_024137785.1. Taxonomy (NCBI): domain Eukaryota; kingdom Metazoa; phylum Chordata; class Chondrichthyes; order Orectolobiformes; family Ginglymostomatidae; genus Ginglymostoma; species Ginglymostoma cirratum. The sequence continues at coordinate 1,448,248 of JAHRHZ010000092.1, read as the reverse complement.
CAAGCACATGTAGGATGAAAATCCTCCACTGGGCAGTCAGCAATGAGATTGGGACCAGGCAGCCCAGGGTGAGTGACAGTGAGAGCGAGAGCAGGAGCAGACAGCCCAAGGCAGTGGTGGTAGCAGGAACAGGCAGGCCGAGGTAGCAAGAATAGGCAGTCTGGGGCAGTGGTGGCACGAGGTGGTAGTGGACAGAAAATATTCAACATGGTGCTCAGTTACAAGTGGTGTACCACAAGGATCTGTTCTGGGTTCTCTTCTATTTGTGATTTTTATAAATGATTTGGATGAAGGAACGGAAGGGTGGATTAGCAAGTTCGCAGACGATACGAAGGTGGGTCACGTTGTGGACAGTGCGGAGGGCTGTTCTAGGTCACGAAGGGACATTGATAGGATGTAGAGCTGGGCTGAGAAGTGGCAGATGGACTTTAACCCTGAAAGGTGTGAGGTGATTCATTTTGGAAGGACAAACTTGAAAGCAGAATACAGGGTTAACGGAAAGATTCTTGGCAGTGTGGAGGAGCAGAGGGATCTTGGGGTTCATGTTCACAGTTCCCTGAAAGCTGCCACCCGGGTGGACAGAGTTGTGAAGAAGGTGTATGGTGTGTCAGCTTTCATGAATAGAGGGATTGAGTTCAAGAGCCGTGAAGTTATGTGCCAGCTATACAAAAGCCTGGTTCAGCCACATCTGGAGTATTGTGTCCAGTTCTGGTCACCTCACTACAGGAAAGATGTGGAAACATTGGAAAAGGTGCAGAGGAGATTTACCAGGATGTTGCCTGGAATGGAGGGAAGGTCTTACAAGGAAAGGTTGAGAGCACTAGGGCTTTTCTCTTTAGAACGATGAAGGATAAGAGGTGACTTGACAGAGGTATACAAAATGATCAGAGGTATAGATAGAGTTGACAGCCAGAGACTTTTTCCTCGGGTGGAAGTAGCTTTTACGAGGGGACATAGTTTTAAAGTGAAAGGAAGTAGATATCGGGGAGACGTCAGAGGTAGGTTCTTTACTCAGAGTGGTCGGGGCGTGGAATGCATTGCTGGAGAGGGTAATGGAGTCGGCCTCATTTGGGGCATTTAAGCGGCTATTAGATAGGCATATGGATGATAGTATAAGGTAGCGGTGGAGGTTAGACAGACCTTAGATTTAGGGTAAAAGTTCGGCACAACATCGTGGGCGGAAGGGCCTGTACTGCGCTGTACTGTTCTATGTTCTATGAGGTCTAGCCCGGAGCTGGGGAGGAAGGTTGAGCACTTGTGAGGAATGCGAGCCCAGCATGACCAGGTCCTTATGGACTGTGGTGTTGAAGATTCTCCCCCTTCGTTGGGCAGGGGATCTCTTTTCTGCAAATTCAAACTGTCCAGAAGAATAATTTTAAACAAAAGCTCCAAAAATTATCTTCACAATTTTTGTTCACAACTGCCAACATCTTACATCCGGTATAAGTTGTCATGTACTTCAATGAAGTATTTTTTAAATTAGGACATTGGGACACTGGTTTGCACAGCTGAGACAGTGACATACAAGACGCTAAACTGAGTAGCAAATTTACCAGCTCTGCAGAAAATCCAAAGTACTAGCAATAAAAGTTCAGAGGAATAAGAAAATCATTTGATATATAATTCTCATTTTAAAATGAAGTGTCAACGTACCTCTATGCTCCACACACTGGAACTATGGTACAATGCAGAGTAAACCTTTCCAAATTTCTTAACATCTTTTGTGTCCCAGACATAGAGGCTATGATCACTGTATACACATGACAACCACCGATTGGAAGGGTCAAAAGCTACTGCAATAGTGTCAGGATAGAGGGCATCTGTCTTCTTGCAGATTAAATGGCTGAGGATACAATCATATTTAGAAATCATTTAGCTTTACTTCTTAGTCAAGTTCCAAAACCTTGGTAATAAAAATTAACTGCAGGAGTCATTTCTTTTTACCTTGGTTCAATTCCAGCAGCCACATCCACACCTAGATAGTGAGGTTTGGGCAGATTAGTGACAAAACGGAGGTTCACAGGGTTAAATAACTTCAATGTTCCGTTGGAACAGCCACAAAAGACGAAGTCTTCGGTTGCAGAAATGCAGTTCGCTGCTGAAGTCTGAAAACAAAAAAGAAACACAATAAAGAGATACCTTTTCTAATATTATCACATGGTTTTGCCTTGTATTCAGTCTACACTAAAAATAAAAATTTGACATTCATTTAGTCAAAACCAACAGAAATACAACAGTACCTTCAAATCCAACCACTTATCAAGCAGCCTTTTCTCATTGAACTGGCACAGAAGGCCAGAACTGGTGATGCAGAAGGTGCTTCCCGCCATCTTGCCTTTACCGCATGCCACTCCAGAAAAAAAGTTATTGTGCAACTCACCCAGCAATGCAGATCTTCCTATTAAGGGAACAGTAATATTTGCCTAGATTGGGAAAACAGACATTTGACTTAGAAATGAGCAGTGTGGTGAAAAATTACACAAGGAAACTGTTAAACTCTCAAAATGGACTACTTAGGTGAAGCTTTGCTAAAGAAACAAGTTATTCAAGAATGTCAGCTTACTTCCTGCTACTCAAAATAAAAGTTTTTTTTCTTTCTTTAGTTATATTTGACCCAAAGATGTGTAGTCTGATCAATAATAAAACATTTTAAGAAAAACAAGCAAATGTCAATTTCTAATTTTCTAAAATGCGTTGGTTTCTTGGCTTCTGCTGTAGGATTTGCTTAAATTTGAATGATTTAGCTGTACGCTGTAAGCAAGTTTTAAACATTGCTTTTTATTATAATTTGTGACTTCAATATGTGAGGCTCAAGACATAAACGGACGAGTTTAAAAACTTACAGCTCTAAGAACTTGATCATTCCAAGTTTGTTAACTCAGCAAACTGTAAAATCCATGGGGGTCTCAACTTCCCACAGATAAACCCTTTACCATTTCTGGCGAACTTCTATCTTGGATGAGGCGATTGGCATGACTACTTAGGGTAACTGAGTAAATGAATGAACAAAAAAAGAAGATGGGGTTGGTGGATGGGCCGTTGCGGGGAGGGGAGATCAAATATGCAAATCAAATTTCATAGTGCGAAAGAACAATAAGGCAGTAATAGTTGGGGAATTTAACTGCCCACATTAACTGGGATTGTTTTATAGTGTGTAAGGTAGGGGGAGAAGGAAAAAATTTCTTAAATTGCACGCAGTAGATAGAAAAAATTCAACAACTGAGGGGGTCAGTTCTGGACTTAATATTTGGAAATAAACCCAGGCACGTGGATGGCACGTCAGTCGGGAAGCATTTGAGGAAGTTACCATAACTTAGTTAGATTTTGGGTAGTTATGGAAAAGAACGAGGATA
>JAHRHZ010000092.1:1424440-1444885 GCA_024137785.1 Ginglymostoma cirratum | reverse complement strand
AGGTCAGCAATAGAAGTTCTAACCTAGGGTAAGGCTAAATTTACTACAACAGAAAACAATTTGGCCTATGTGGATTAGGAGTAGCCGCTTTCATATAAAACTAGTAGAGGACAGGAGATATTCAAGGAGGAAACAGTGTAAGTACAGGGTAAATGTATTTCCATAAAGACAGTGTGGGATCAAGGCCAGAGAAGCCCGGCTGTGAAGGGACACAGGTAAAAGAACAAGGTGAAAGAGTGAGGTAAGGAGCTAGGAATGCTAAAATTGCCTGGGAAAGCATTGGAAAATAAAGGAAAACCCAAAAGCTTGTTTCAAATATATTCTTTGCTTTTCATAATTAGGGAATGCATAGGGCCTTTTAAAGAACATGGAGGTAATGTGTTGACCCAGATGGCATGGGCAGCCCTCAAACGTACTTTGTGCCATTCTTCACAATGGAAAAAGGATGACAGGAGGAGATATCAGACACTATGGCTATAGTTGAATGGCCAAAGGATTGATAACATTGCCCCACTATTAAAAATGGAGAAAAATTAGACCAGGAATTACAAGGTAATCATTCTAATGTCAATAACGAGAAAGAATTCGGAGGGGCAGATTGTCTGTACTTACAGCCATGAATTACTGAGGAATATTTAGCATGGATGCATTGAAGGAAGGTAGCATTTGACAAATGGAAAGAAAACTAGAGGAAACAGAGGAGAAAAAATTAGAGAGGCAAGGTTTGATTATGGACAGTCAGCATGGCTTTGTCAGAAGGAGGTCATGCCTAACAATTCTGGTGGAATTTTTCAAAAATGTGACCAGCCGTTCGGCTGTGGATAGGGCAGTTTATATGGATTCTAGCAAGACCTTTGACAAGGTCTCACTTGGGAAAACCAAAGAAAAAAAAAAAATGGAAAAGCTCATGGGAACCAGGGTATCTTGGCAAGTTGGGTCCAAAATTGGTTTCTTAACAGGAGAGAGTATGATGGCAGAAGGCTGTTTGTGAGACGGGAGCCCGGTGTGCAGCAGCATTCCACAGGGATCAGTGCTAGATCTCTTATAGTTTGTGACATTCATTTATATGATGAGTACGGGAATGTGGCGAGGGATGTTTGTAAGTAAGTTTGCAGATGATACAAAGACTGGGCAGGTGGTTGACAGTGAGGGGTAAGAGGTGTTAGGTTACAGGAGAATATAAACAGATTGGTCAGATAGGCAGGTCAATGGCAATAGAATTTAACCATGATAAATGTGCAGTGACGCACTTTGGAAGAAGGAACAACTAAGGGAATACTCCAATGAATGGCGGGACACTAGGAAACTCAGAGGAACAGAGTGTTCTTGGGGTGTTTGTCCAGATCTCTGAACGTGGCAGAACAGGTTAATAGGGTAGATAAGGTAGTGTATGGATGCTTGCCTTTAATCAGGAGTGGCACGGCTGGAGTACTGCGTGGAGTTTTGGTCACCACGATGTAGGAAGGATGTAACTGCACTGGAATGGTACGGAGGATATTGTTTGGGATCTGACATTTCAACTACGAAGAGAGGTTGGATAATCTTGGGATCTTTTCTTTGGAGCAGAAAAGGCTTTGCGAGTGATATTGGAGAGAAGAGAATTTGATCGAGGTGTGTTGATTATAAAGGGGCATGGACAACATGAATAGAAAGCAGTTGTTCCCCCTACTCAAATGGTCAATAACAAGGAAGCATAATTTTTAAAAGTGAAAGGCAAGAGGTTTAGACAGGATTCAAGGGAAAAAAAAATCTTTTTCATCCAAAGAGTGGTGGGAGTCTGGAATGCATTACATGGTAGTTGACAAATGAAACCTCACAATGTTAAAAAGTACTTGGATGAGCATTTGAAGTGTCATAACAGTCAGGTGTGTGGGCCTAGTGCGAGAAAGTGGGACTAATGCAGGGATTGGTATATTTTTGACAGTGCAGATCAACTGACTGAAGTGCCGCTTCTGAACTGCATGATTCTATGAAATCTGACCAAATCTTGAGGAAGTAACCAGACATTTTGTTGCATGCACTTGATGTGGCCTACATGGACTTTAGCAAGGTTTCTCATAAGGTTCATCATGGCAGAATATCCAAGGAAATATGGCAGACTGGCTAAGAGGCAAAGGGTGATGGATAGTAGGTTGTTTCTGTTACTGGAAGTCTGTTTAAATTAGGGATTCTTCAGGACTGGGTGTTACCCTTGCTGATAATAGTGTACATTAACAATTTGAACTTAAATATCAAAGATATAAACAAGAAGTTTGCAGATGACAACAATTGATAGGACAGTAAACAGCAAAGATAGCTAGAGGCTGTAAGAAGGTATCAACAGACAAGTCAGCTGACAGAGCAGTGACAAATGGAATTCAGAGTGAGAGTAAAAACGAGAGTGTAAGAACAAGCATTAAAACTTTGGGGAGGACTAACAGCAAGAGATATACTGAATGGTAGAACTGGAAAGCACTGAAGTTCAAAGAAACCTTGGTGCGCATATCCACAAATTCATGAAGGTGGCAGGGCAGGTGGTATATGGATTACTTTCCTTTATTAGCAGGAAGCACAGAATGCAAAATCAGAAAGATATGCTAGAGTTATCTAAAACACTGGTTAGAACACATCTTGAATATTGAGTGTAGTTCTGGGCACTGCATAATAGTAGGATGTGACTGTACCAGAGACAGTACAGGGAAATTTACTAGAATGCTGCCTGGGCTGGAGGATGAGATATATGAGGAAAGACTGGATAGAAATAACAGGAGCAGGCTATTTAGCCCCTCGAGCTTGTCAGCCATTCAGTAAAATCGTGGGCGATCTGTGATTCAATCCCAAAGTCTGTCTATGGCCCATATCCCTTAATATCTTTGCTTAGGAAAAATCCCAGATTTAAACTAACACCTGATCAGCTGCCATTCATGGAAGTGCGTTCCAAACATCTACCACTCTGTGTGTAGAAGTGCTTCTTGATATCTCTCCTGAATGGTCTGGCCCTGATTCTTTGACTGCACTCTCTAGTTCTAGAATCCCCAACCAGTAGAAATAGTTATCTTTATTGACCCTGACTTTTTCTATTAGTATATTGAAGACTGCCATCAGATCACCCCTTAACCTTCGAAATTCTACAGAAAACAATCCTAATTTGTACAATCTCTCATCATACCCAGACTACAGGTGTTGTTATCATTCTTATAAACCTAAGTTGTACTTCCTCTAAGGCCAATATATCCCTCCTAAGGGGAGGTGCCCAGATCAGCTCAGAATACTCCAAGTCTGGTCTAACCAGGGTTTTGTACAGCCTGAGGCTGTTTTCCTTGGTGCAGTGATGAGTGAGGGAGACCTGATCGTGGTATAAGACATGATAACAGGTACAGATAGAAATTGGGTTTTCCTAGCCACCCTATCGGTAGACAGACCAATAACTGGGAGAATAGATTTAAGGTAGAGGACCAAGAAGGGAGTGGAGGAGAATTTTATTCATCCAGAGGATGGAGACAGACTGGAACTCACTACTTGAAAATGTGGTCGAGTTAGAAACTCCTGTAATATTTAAGCAGTGTTTAGACATTCTACTTAATTGCCACAGCCTACAGGGCTGTGAGCCAAAAGCTAAAAAAATGGAATCAAGACAACCAAATCCTTGTTGACTGTGCAAACATGAAAGGATGAATAGCTTCCTCCTCTGCCATAAATGTCCTAAAGTACCTTTTGATTTGTACACCTTATTTAAGCTGCAAAATAACGAAAAAAGGAAATCACTCATTTTCTTGTACCACTCCAATTGGTTTCAAAGTAAAGCATGCATTCCCCTAAAACCATCTTGAATCATGCTTGAAATAATTATTTCTGAAACAGGAAGAATGTACCCACCTTGCAGGCTTTGGATTCATTTAAGTACCAAAACTTGACATGCCTATTTCCAGTCGTAACAAAGAAACTGCTGTCTTCAGAGAAGGAAACAGCTGTAACTTTATTGGAAACTTTATTAGATGCCACAGTGGAGTTTTTCTGTCAAAATAAGTGCATTTCTGTGAGTATTACCTTATGATCCCAGCTGATGTTATTGCTGGAGAAATGAGATACCAGAATTGAAACCTGGATCATGTTTTCTTTCAACAAAAAAAGGGTCTCACAAATATAAGCACACTGCAGATTTTGTCTTAACATTAAATAGTGGTGTATTAGCAATATGAAAAAACAAAATAGAATCAATCTTTGTACCACAAATTGAAATGAATTTTTAAACATACAGTAAAATATATAAAGCCACTAACCCCAAAGCACTGTTTATAAATTGAAAAGAAAAACTACACCCCAATACAGCACAAAGGTAGAGGAATTAATGTAAATCTCTCATATAAGGCTCTACCACTTAATTCTAGCATGGTAGTACAATGAGGAAGAGTGGATTGTATTCATTCTTCGGTAAAGGAAAGTTGAATATGCAAGGTAATTCATAAAATAAGGAAAACATGAGTAACAAGTGAAAAGTATTTCGGTAGCTGCTGGCTTACATTGTTACTGGCTATTATTCAATAATACATTGTCCTTTATAATTATACACAGCTTCCAATTCCAAACATCATTAAGGACATGTGGATCTTCAAACTAGATGTGTGTGCCTTTTCTCTGTGGTTTAAACCTTGTGAACTTCCGACACAGTTTGTAGCTAGATTTAATTACATTTGGCACAGAATGCAAAAGTCAAAAATGCACCACAAACTGTGTTTGAACTCTTACCTTCCAATCCCAAACATTCACAAGTTTATCATGCTGGAAGCCCACTGATACAATATACTTCATGTTGGGGGAAAAAGATACACATGATACTCCATACTTATGGCACTGTAATTCAGCCACTTGCACTTTGTCAGACACATCCCAGACACGCACAGCAGGCATGTGACCACTCTATTTAAAAAGAAGTAAAACATACAGCAGGCATCAAACAGAATTTATTTCAGAACTCTAATCACATAGTACATAGAACTGTATAGCACCAGTACTGGCCATTCAGCCCACGATCTCATGCTGAACATGACCTCAAACAAAACTAATCCCTTCTGCCTGCCCTCAGTCCATATCCCTCCATGCCTTGCATATTCATGCGCTTATCCAGAAGTCCCTCAAATGCCCCTATCGTATCTGCCACTATGACCACCCCAGCAGCATGTTCCAGATTCCTACCACTCTCTGCATAGGAAACTTGCCCCTCACATCTTTAAGTAAAGCCTTTGACAAGGTCCCTTATGGCAGACTGGTACAAAAGTTGAAGTCACATCATATCAGGAATGAGATGGCGAGATGGCAAGATGGATTACAGACTGGTTTAGGCATAGGAGACAGAAGGTAGTGGTAGTGGAATGGAGGGTTGCGAGTAGTGGTGTTCCACAGGGACCAATGCTTGGACCCCTGCTGTTTGTGGTCATGCTCATGACAGCATAAATGATTTGGAGGAAAACATGGCTGGTCAGATGAGCAAATTCGCGGACAATAAAAAGATTAGTGCAGTTGCGGATAGTGAGGAGGACTATCAGAGGATACAGCCGGATATAGTTCAGTTGGAGGCATAGGCAGAAAAATGACAGATGGAGTTTAATCTGGACAAATGTGAGGTGATGCATTTTGGAAGGTCAAGTACTAGTGGAAATGATACGTGAATGGCAGAACCCTTAGGAGTATTGACATACAGAGAGATCTGGGTGTGCATGTCCACAGATCACTGAAGGTGGCAGTGCAGGTAGATAAGGTAGTAAAGAAAGGCCTGTGGCATGCTTGCCTTCATTGGAACGGGTAATGAGTACAAGGATAGAAAAGTTATGCTGCAGCTTTATCAAACTTTAATTAAGCCACACTTGGAATATTGCATATATTTCTGGTCACCACATGACCAGAAAGATGTGGATGCTTTGGAGAGGGTACAGAAAAGGTTTACAGGATGTTCTATGCTATGCGAGATTTTAGCTATGAAGAAAGGTTGGACAGTTTGGGTTTGTTTTCACTGGAACGCAGTGGTTGAGGGGCAACCTGATAGAAGATGTTTAAAAGATTGTGAATAGCGTGGATAGAGTGGAAAGTATGAGGCTTTCTCAAAGGGTGGAGGGGTCAGTTACTAGGGGTCACAGACCCAAGGTGCAAGGTGCGGGGGGTCTACAACAGATGTGTCAGGCACATTTTTCACACAACGGGTGGGGAGTGCCTGAAACGTGCTGCCAGAGGTGGTAGTGGAAGTAGACACAATAACAGCATTCAAGAAACACTGGATGAATACATGAATAGGAAGGGAATACAGGATTACGGATCCTATAAGTGAAGGCAGTTTTAATGTGGAAGGACAAAGTGTGTTGGCATTGGCTTGGCGAGCTGAAGGGCATATTCCTGTGCTGTATTGTTCTTTGTATCTCCTAGGAATTTTCCCCCTCTCATCTCAAATGCATGTATGCTCGTTTTGGACACATCAACTCTGGGGGAGAAAACTTCTGATTGTCAACTCTATCCATGCATATCATAATTTTATAGACTTCTATCAAGTCTCCTCTCAGCCTCCACCACTCCAGAGAAAACAACCCGAATTTTTCTAGCCTCTCCTTATTGCAAACACCCTCTAATCCAGGCAGCATCCTGGTCAACCTCTTCCACACACTCTCCAAAGCCTCCACATCCTTCCTGTAAGACAATGTAGCAACCAGAATTGAACACAACTCTAACTGGGGTCTAACCAAAGCCTTATAAAGCTGCAACATGACATCCTGACACTTGTACTCAATTTACCGACCAATAACGGGAAGCATGTCATAATGCCTTCTTTATCAACCTGTATACTTGCATGGTCACTTTCAGGGAGCTATGAACTTGAACCCCAAGAATCCTCTGCACATCAATGCTGTTCAGGGTCCTGCCATTAACTGTATACTTTTTCTTAACATTTGATTGCCCAAAGTGCAGCATCTCACACTTAGCCTGATTAAACTTCATCTGCCATTTCACCGCCGATATCTGCAACTGATCTATATTCTGCTGTATCCTTGGACAACTGTCTACACTGTCCCCAATTCCACCAATCTTTGTGTTGTCTGAAAACTTACTAATCCAGCCATCTAAATTTTCATCCATGTCAGTTATATTTGAAGTTTTTTTGAGAGGATTTGTAACTTGGGTTGTAGACAAGGTTGCCAAGTCGGGGTGTTTGGTTGCAGATGTTTCGTCACCCTGCTAGGTAACATCGTCAGTGCGCCTCCAGTGAAGCGTTGGTCGTTCTGTTCCTCTTATTATTAGTATGCCTCATTTTGCTGGGATGGTTGGCATCACTTCCGGTTCTGTTTTTCAGTGGTTTGTATATCAGGTCCAATTCAATGTGTTTGTTGATAGTGTTCCGGTTGGAATGCCAGGCCAAGGATTTCCCTGACATGTCTCTGTTTAGTTTGTGCTATTATGGATGTGTTGTCCCAGTTGAATTTGTGTCCTTTGTTTGTCCATGTGTATTGAGACCACTGTGAATTGGTTGCGTCTCTTGATGGCTAGTTGGTTTTCGTGTATCCTTATTGCCAGTTTTCTTCCAGTTTGGTCTATGCAATGTTTCTCACAGTCCTGGCATGGTATTTTGTATATTGTGTTTGTCTTATTGGTTGTGGATATGGGATCCTTTACGTTCATCAGTAGCTGTTGCAGGGTGGTTGTTGCTTCGTGGGCTACTTGATACCTAGGGATCTGACTATCTCTGATATGTCTCCGTTGTACAGTAGGGTGGCTAGTATGTCTGGCCATGTTGTTTCTTTTGTGGTGGTGTCGCAGAGGTAACAGCTGATTGTGATTTTAGGGTATATTCAAAAAAAAAAAAAAAAAAAAACCAACAAAACACCAATGGGATCCCCAATATCAGGACTGATTGCAGAAGCAGTACCGCAAAAGGTTAGAATGAACATCACTTCCCACTATACAACTCAAACTCTGGGTCCACTACGTAGATGACACTTTCATGATTATCAAAAACACAAGACTAGAAGAAACTTACCAACATAAACAACATCCTCACCGGAATAAAATTCACAAAAGAAAAGAACAATAACCGACATAATGGTAGAACGCAAGAACAACAGGAAACTCCAGACTAGCGTATACAGAAAGACCACATATACGGACCAGATACTTAATTACACCAGTAACCACCCCAACAACCATAAACAGAGATGCATCAGAACATTATTCAAACAGGCCACAACACACCACAGCAATCCGGACTTGCGCTTGTATGGAATTTTTAAAAGGAATGGATACCCAAAAAGCACAATCTGCTGTTGCCTCCGTGACAGACCACAACAAGACGACACAACACGGTCAGATACACTAATCACCCTACCATACATCAGAGATGACCACGAGACTACTCAGACCCCTAGGTATCAGGGAGCCCACAAACCAACAAACCACCCTGTGACAGCTACTGACAAACTCAAAAGGATACCATACCCAAAATCAATAAAACCATCAGAACATACAAAATACCATGCCAGGGCTGTAAGAAACGTTACATAGGCCAAACTGAATAAAAATAACAAGGATACCTGAACACCACCTAGCCACCAAGAGACATGACCAATTCTCACTGGTCTCAATACACACAAAGGAGGACACAAATTCGACTGGGACAACATATCTATAATAGCATTGCCCAAACAGAGACATGCCAGGAAATTCCTTGGGGCTTGGCATTCCAACCGGACCTCCATTAACAAACACATTGAACTGGATCTGATATACAAATCACTGAAAAACAGAACTGAAAGTAATGCCAACCACTTCAGCAAACTCAGGCATATAAACAACAAGTGGGACTAGACACCAACACTTTACCGGAGGTGCACGGTGACAAAACATCTGCAACCAAACATACCAATTCGACAAGCAAATCTACAACCTCAAGTTAGTTATATGTAATTACAAACAGCAGAGGTCCCAGTACAGATCCCTGAACACCAGTCACTTACCTCCAGCCTGAAAAATACACTTTCACCACTACCTTCTATGGGCAAGCTAATTCTGAATCCAAGCAACCAATGGATCCCATGTTCTCAATCTTCTGGATGAGCCTAACATGAGGGAACTTGTTGAAAGCCTTACCAAAATCCATGCAGACAACATCCACTGCTCCACCGTCAATCACCTTCGTCACCTCCTCAAAATATTCAATCAGATTAGTAAGACATGACCTGCCCCACACAAAGCCATGTTGACTCTCCCTAATTAGGCCTTGCTTTTCCAAATGCACATAAATCCTATCCCTAAGAATTCTCTCTAATAGCTTCTCAACCACTAATGTGAGACTCACAGGTCTGCAAGTTTCCTGCATTATCTCTATTTCCCTTCTTGAACAGAGGAACAACAGTAGCTACTCGTCAATCCTACAGGACCTCTCCAGTGGCTAGCAAGGATACAAAGATCTTGTTCAAAGCCCCAGCAACCTCCTCTCTTGCCTCTTTCAATAACCTGGAGTAGATACAATCAGGCCCTGGGGACTTATCCATCTTAATGCTCTTCAAGAGATCCAACACCACTTCCTTCTTGATCTCAAATTCCCTAGTCTATTAGCATGCCCCACATTAATCTCACTATCCTTCATATCTTTCTCCCACATAAAAACCAATGCAAAGTACTCATTTAGGGTCTCACCCACATACTCTGCCTCCAAGCACAAGTTCCCTCATTTATCCATGAGTGGGCCTACCTTCTCCCTAGTTATCCTTTGGGTTTTAATGTATTTATAGAATGCCTTGTGATTTTCTTTAGCCTTACTTGCCAAGGTTATTTCATGGCCCCTTCTTGTTCTCCTAATTCCCTGCTTGAGTTCTTTCCTGCATTCTTTATATTCCTCAGGCTCTGGCTGATTTTAGCTGCCTAAATTATGCATATGCTTCTTTTTTCCTTTTTGACTAAATTCACAACCTCCCTCGTTATCCAAGGGTCACTTACTTTGCCATCCTTAATGGTGCATGCTGGTCCTGTACTTTCACCTTTGCACCTTCCCACAAGGTCCTGACTTATCTTTATTCATCACTGTCTTAAAACTGAAGGAGTTGTGATCATTTTTTCCAAATTGCTCTCCCACTGAAGGATCAGTTAGCCAATACAAGGGCCAGTATGGCCCCTCCTCTAGTTGGACTATCCACATAGTGTTTCAAGAAACCTGCCTGGCTGCACTTAAATTCTGCCCTGTCTAAGTCTCTCACTCTAAGGGAGTCCTGGTCAATATTGGGGGAATTTAAAGTCACCCTCTATCCTTCCATAGCCTGCCTACATATTTATTCATCAATGTCTCAGTGGCTATTGGGAGGCCTATAATATAATCCTATCATAGGGATTGTATCCATCTTACTTTTGAGCTCCACTCATGTTGCTGCAGTGCATTGCCCTTCTTATTGCCCTCTCCAAGTGCAGATCTGACATTCCCCCTGATTAGAAATGCAACTCCATCTCTTTTACCTTCTTTTCTATCTTGTCTAAACAATGAGCAGCCTGTCCTGTCCCCCTCTCAACCAAATCTCTGTAATGGCTACAATATCATGCACTGATCCAGGCTCTAAGCTCATCTGCCTTACCTATAATATTCCTTGTGTTGAAATAAATACACTTCAGCCCATTAGTACCATCTACCTGCCCTTCCTTTCTGACCTGCTGGTCCTGACATCTACATTCCCCTCAATCCCTCCACTTGCTGACCTGTTGCTCTAGTTACCAGCCCCTTGACACTCTAGTTTAAACCCTCCAGAATAGCACTAGCAAACTTCCCAGCGAGTATATTGGTTCCGATCTAGGTTAGGCGCAATCCGTCCCTCTTGTACGGGTCATCCCTACCCCAGAAGAGGTCCCAACAATCCAAGAACCTGAAACCCTACCCGCTGCAGCAGCTCTTCAGCTACACATTCCTCTGTCCTATGTTTCTATTCCTTGCCTCACTAGTACGCAACACTGGTAGTAAGCCAGAAATCACTACCCTCGAAGTCCTGCTTTCCAGTCTCTTTCCTAACTCCCTGTACTCACTCATCAGGACCTCAGCCCTCTTTCTACCTATGTCATTGGTATCAATGTGCACAATGACTTCCAGCTGCTCACCCTCCCCTTAAGAATTTTGTGCAACCACTCAGATACATCCTGACCCTGGCACCAGGAAGGCCACACACCATCCTGGAGTCTCGAACACAACCACAGAAATGTCTGTCTGTGCCCTTAATTAGCAGGTCTCGTAAGGTTTTGGAGTAGCTCTGTAGCTCGGGTCGTGGGTGTTGAGGTTGGTTGGCTCGCCGAGCTGGTTTGTTGTTCCGCAGACGTTTTGTTATTGGTAACGTCCTCAGTGCAGCGGGTCTCTTACCACTATTGCTCGCTTGGATCTTGGCCAGCCCTGCTCTAAAGCAGAGCCAGTTATGGTGCCACAGGCCTGGCTGTTGCTGTTATACTCCGCTGACAGGCTATCCCCCAACCCCTCAACAGTGTACCTGAGAGAGGAAGGAATTAGCCACAGGAGACTCCTGCACCACATGCCTGCTTCTCCTGGCAGTCACCCATCTACCTGACTGAACCTGTGGTGTGACCTCCTCCCTGTTCCCTGTGTGCTCTTCATCACAAGAAGTTCCCTGACACAAAATTATCCCATTCTATTTCAATGTTTGTTGTTCAATTAAGTTAGAATCAAGGAAGAATTTCTTTCCAACATTAGATTTTAATAAATCAACATCCATAGTTTTGAAAGACTGATATATAGATTGAGCCACGGGGGAGCCAACGGCTATGGGGAACATACACAGGAGTACAGCGGAGACCAAGATCATACCAAACACGATTATTTTTTTCTTATTCATTCACGGGATGTGGGCTTCGCTGACTTTTGCTCATCTCTAATCAAGAGAAGTCAACCATATTTCCGTGGATCTGGAATCACATGTAGGCCAGACAGGCAAGGTTGGCAGCTTCCCTCTCTAAAGAACGTTAGTGGACCAGGAGTGTTTTTCCAAAAATCAATTCAAGGTCATCACCAGACTCTTAATTGCAGACTTCTATTAAATCAAATTCCATCATCTGCCTTTGTGGAATTTGAACCCAGGTCACCAGAACATTATCTGGGTTAATAGTCCAGTGATAATACCACTAGCCCATTGCCTCCCCTTTAATTGGAAAATTGTAACCTATGCATGCAGTCATTTTACAAACATACTCACCTCCCCAGTAACGAGATATTTTCCATCTGGCGAGAATGCCAAAGCACTGACTGCTTTTCTAAAAATCAAAAAAACATTAGGCCAATAATTGACTTGAAGCATTATTGGAATTTTCAAACAATACTGGTGGATTTGATACTTATGTTTACGGAGTCTAAATACGAGAAAATCCAGGTATATCTGGCAACATAGAACTCTTGAAATGACAAGCTTCAGACACTGTCGTGCATAACATTACAGAAGCTACACACTATTTATTTAGAGCTTGTAATGACAATATCTTGGAGTTTTATTGGGATTAGTTTCCATTACTGGAAAAATAACAGACTCTTCCTTTATTTGCAAATCACAAACATTATGTTGCGGTTTAGAGGGGAACAAATTGAGAGGAAGTCTCAAACTAGCACTACATTTGAGAACACAGTACCAAATAAAACAATTACAAGTCCAATGATCATCTTCCCCAAGTGCCAGAAATGATAACTCTCAGAAAGACAAGACAGGATGTGGAAAATAGCATTTTTAAGGCAATTAAATATAATGACCCAATGGCCATGGCATAACAGGACACATCCATACCCTGAAGCATCTCCCATTAGAAAACAGGACTACAGTACAGTCAGGGAGGAACAAAAGATTACTGAAATTCTGTTCTACTTTCCACTTTTCAACTGTTTCTACATTCAAACAATGACTTGAACAACAGTGTTGCATCGGCATTAACACTATTTGACTGCACCACACTAAATGATATGCTTTGTTCTCCCTTACCTGGAGGCATTGAGAATGTGAGTCTGCTTATTTTTTTTGGGGTTACATAACACCACCACACACCTTTCAGGAAAAGAAAAAAAGACTCATTATATTGCATAAATACAATTGTACAAAAAGATAAAGTAACAGATTAGTATTTGCTAGTCATTTACACAGGACTAGGTAGAGGTTCAGCACAACTTTAGATCAATGTACAACATTATTAATTATATGGGAAAACAAGCAGTAATGCCATCTCTAGTGTCTCAGTCTCTTCTTGCTCAGCGAGTGTGTTGGCTCATTTTTAAATAAAAGGAAACTCCGACTGTGCAGTTTGATTTTTTGACCTGAAAAAAAAGATAATAACTAAAACAACTTACCCTTAGATGACTACCCCTCACTCAGTTATTAAATGGAGTAAAACAGCTGTAAACATTTAGAATCCTAGATTCATGATCAGAAGTGGCCATACCCCACAAGCACAAGTCAGAGAAAGGGCAGATTTAATACTGAGTGTCATTCTACAAGCTATTGCCAAAATAAAACAAAAAGTTGAGCCGGTGTGGGGTGGGGTACTGACATGCTGTCTTGATTATTTTTCCTTCAAGACCAAATGCAGAGATTTTGACGACTTCTGGGCAGATATGACAATACTCACATTGAGGAACAAAAAGCAATATCCAATGTATATGCATGACAAAAACACAAATACATGTTGGGAGGCGATGGCCTAGTGGTATTATCGCTGGACTATTAATCCAGAGAACCAGATAATGTTCTGGGGACCCATGTTCAAATCCTGCCACATGGTGGAATTTGAATTCAATAAATATCTGGAATTAAGAATCATTGCAGATGGTCAGGAAAAACCCATTTGGCTCACTAATATCCTTTAGGGAAGGAAACTGCCATCCTTACCTTGTCTGGCCTACATGTGACTCCAGATCCACAGCACTGTGGTTGACGCTGAACTGCCCTCTGGGCAATTAGGGGTGGGCAATAAATGTTGCCTGGCCAGTGACACCCTCATCCCGTGAGTGAATAAAGAAAAAAAAATACATATAGTAACAATATATTGCATGTTTATTTTCAATTCATTGTTGAAATGCATGCAAGGCCAGCATAAATTACCCACTCCAACTGAGGAACAGGAAGTCTAATTCCGGAATGATTGCAGTGCTTATGGTGTAGCTACACCTACAGTTCTAGGGACAGAATCAAGAATTTTGACCCAACAACAACAATCACGGATTAGTGGTGGAGGGGTAGATATTTATAGTGAAGGATGGGGTGCTGATTTAACCAGGCTGATTTGTCTTGTATGCTTTAAAGCTTTGAGAGTTGTTTGAACTACATTCATCAAGCAGAGTGCTCAATACTCCAACAGACTTCCAATTTGAGACTTGCTCTTGTATCTACAGCATTTTCATAGTTGGTCCAGGCAAGTTTCTGAACACTCAGGATATTGATTACTATTGTGATAGTAACGGTGCTGAATAGGAGACAATTAGATTTTTTTTTCTTGCTTGCGGTCATTCTCCGGCACGAGTGTTGCTTGCTACATACTGAGCCTGAATTGGTCCAATACTGCAGAGTTGTGAATGGTGTTGAGTATCTGTGAAATCAAACGTTCCTTATAGTTAAGGAACAATCAATCATCGATGAAATACCTGAAATGGTTTGGTTGATGACTGGAGCTCTAAACAAACAACTCAAACAAATACCAGCCACATTTTCTTAGAATACATCCTTTTAAAACAAAAGGACAAACTGCAGCTTTGTGAAAGTGCGTCTGAAACTGATCATGAGCAACAGCAAGGGAGCCAGAGTTAGATAATCTCTGGAATGTCTATACAAGTTCAGATTTGACAGTTGCAACATGAGAGCAGCTCTTAACAGAACTACATTGAAATGTTTTAGGTACAATACAAAATTAGTAGATACAGTAGATACGGTTATTTATTTCTCTGGGGCGGCATGGTGGCTCAATGGTTAGCACTGCTGCCTCACAGCACCAGGGACCCGGGTCATAAGGAACATATGTAAGGAAAGATGCAATTTTTAAAAATTGCACAGAATATCAAACAGTAATAGTTTTTATAATCGTCATGGGAGAGAAACAAAGGGGAATGTGGGCTCTCAACCCTTAGCTATCACTGTCATTGCTTACAAAATAAACCACAATTGTAGAATGCATTTTTTTTAAACCTGGTTGGGAGCCCAGCAGGCAGGAATTATCTTTGGGCATTATCTCTGGACAATAAAGTTGCCTTAGCCCCAAGGGACCACAGAGCTACCCTTTCATTAGAGAGAAATGGCTGGTGGTCGTTTAACCCAAAGGTCACCACACATCAGGCAAGGAGATTGGTTGAGGAGAGTCCTTCATGGTAACTTCAGCTGGAGCAAGAATTGAACCAACACTTTTGGCATCACAAAGCAGTCCAGCCAACTGAGCTAACAAACGGTATTTAACAAGGCTCTGCACAAAACAATATTGTAAACAGAAAGACACGAACTGGACATTAACTTTGCGGTATGGGTAGAAAGTTGATATGTTCTGCATCCCAGAGTACTTAAGGAAACGGCCTTAGAAATGGCAGGTGCATTGGTGACATTTTCCAGCATTCTGTAGGCTCTGGAAGAGTTCCAATGGACTGGAGGGAAGCTAATGTTACCTCATGCTTTCAAAAAAAAAAAAGGAAGGAGAGAGAACACAGGGAATTATAGGACAGTTAGCCTGACATGGTGGTGGGAAAAATGCTGGAGTCAATTATTAAGGATGTAATAACCGAACATTTGGAAAGCAGTGACAGAATTGGTCCAAGTCAGCATGAATTCACTAAAGGAAAATAGTGCTGACAAATCTTCTGGAATTTTTTTGAGGATGTGACCAGTAGAATGGGCAAGGATAAATCAGTAGATGTTGTGTATCCGAACTTTCAAAAGGCTTTTGGCAAGGTTCCACACAAGAGATTAATAAGCAAAACTAAAGCTCATTGTATCGGAAGTAATGCGTTGGTGTGTATAGAGAACTGGTTGGCAGTCAGGAAGCGGAGAGTTAGAATAAATGGGTCATTTCCAGAGTAGCAAATGGTGACAAGTGGGGTGTTGCAGAGTTTGGTGCTGGGAACCTAGTTGTTCACAATATAAGTTAATGAATTGGATGAAGGAACTGAATACAATATCTCCAAATTTGCTGACCACACTAAGCTAGTGTGTGCTGTGAAGAGGATGCAAAGGCGCTGCAGGGTGGCTTGGATAGTGGGCTATTTGCCCACTGGCTGAGTGGGCAAATACTTGGCAAATGCAATGTAATGTGGATAAATGGGAGGTTAGCCACCTTGATGGCATAAACAGGAAGGCAGATTATTATCTGAACGGTGGCAGTTTAGGAAAACGTGAGGCGCAATGAGACCTGGGTGTCATGGTGGAACAATTGGCACATAAGTGCAGCACGCGGCGAGGAAAGCTAATGACATGCCGGCCTTCACAATGAAAGGACTGGAATATACGAGTAGGGATGCCTTGCTGCAATTACACAGGGATTTGTTGAGGCCACACCTTGAGTACTGTGTGAAGTTTTATAGTCTCCTAGTCTGAGGAAGGACATTCTCCCGATTGACGGAGTCCAGCGTAAGTTCCCCAGACTGATTCCCGGGATGGCAGGACTAACATATGAAGACAGACTTGATTGACTGGGTTTGCACTTGATGAAATATAGAAGAATGAGGAAGATCTCAAAAACATATAAAAATCTAGATGGGACTCTGACTGGACAGGCTAGATGTGGGATGAATGTTCCTGATGTTGGGGATGTCCAGAATTAGGGGCCACATTCTAAAAATAAAGGGGAAGCCATTTAGGATTGAGATGAGGAAGAATTTCTTCACTCAGTTGTGAACGTGTAGAATTCTCTCCCACAGAAAGCTGTTGGGGCCAGTTCATAGAACATAGAACAGTACAGCACAGTACACGATGTTGTGCCGAACTTTTACCATAATTTTAAGGTCTATCTAACCTCAACCCCTACTTTATACTATCATCCATATGCCTATCTAACAGCCGCTTAAATGCCCCTAATGAGGCCGACTCCACTACCCTCTCCAGCAATGCATTCCACGCCCTGACCGCTCTCTAAGCAAAGAACCTATCTCTGACGTCTCCCCTATATCTACCTCCACTCACTTTAAAACCATGCCCCCTCATAATAGCTACCTCCACCCTAGGAAAAAGTTGCTGGCTGTCTACTCTATCTATACCTCTGATCATTTTGTACACCTCTGTCAAGTCACCTCTCATGCTTCGTCGTTCTAAAGGGAAAAGCCCTAGCTCTCTGAACCTTTCCTCGTATGACCTTCCCTCATTCCAGACAACATCTTGGTAAATCTCCTCTGCACTTTTTCCAACACTTCCACGTTTCCTGTAATGAGATGACCAGAACTGGACACAATACTCCAGATGTGGCCAAAGCAGGCTTTTGTATAGCTGCTCTTGAACTCAATCCCTCTATTAATGAAAGAGAAATTCATTAGATATATTCAAGAGGGAGCTTATCATGGCCCTTGCAGCTAAAGGGATCAAGGGATATGGGGAGACAGCAGGAATGGGATACTGAAATGACCATATTGAATGGTGGTGCAGGCTCGAAGGGCCGAAATGGCCTACTCCAACACCTATTTTCTCTGTTGTGCATGTCTGTCTTCAAGTGAAAGAACAACATTTAGGGAGGGGAGGAAAAAAGCAAATACACTAAGTGTACAATAATTATACTAAAATTAAATTGCAAAGGTAAAGTCACTATAGAAGTCAGAAAAAAAAAAAAGAGAGAATGGGTGCTGCTTAGTCATATCAAGTAGAGACTTTTCACAGCCTTGCTGCATTTTAAGACTTGAGTAACTCTTGGTCACACCCAAAGCCTGGTTTCCACTTAAGGCTAGAAACATGTCCAAATCAAACTGAACTCTTAGTTACAGGGAATGATCAAAATAGACACACCTATGTTTATCCTGTTGTTATGATATTTAGCTCCAGTTAGTTAGATCTTACCTCTATTAGAATACTTTCCTCAAGTTAAACCACAATTTTGTATGTTATGTAGTAAAACTGCTCAAAATCCATTTCTGAATAGTTAAACGCAATTTTGCAATTGATTCTCAGCTAAGCTACTTTTAAAGGCATGATAGTTAGGAAATTACAATACACTAATTAAATCAATCTGTTTTGAAAAATATATTGCAAGTCATTATCATCGAACAACACAAGCTTTGAATAGAAATGTCATCCTTTAAAGCCAAAGTGATAAATATTTGCACATTAAAACAAAAACACAATACTGCAAAAGTTGAAATACCAAAATCAACAGGTAATGTTATAACTATTTAGCAGGTCAGGCTGTCTGTCCAGAAAGTAAGTTAACACTTTGAGTCTTACGGCGCAAGGACCATAAAGGCATGTTAACTTCTTTTCTCTCTCCACTGCCAGACTTGTTAAATTTCTCCAGATGTTGTGTTTGGTGTAAACTTTAAACTATTTTCTAGCCCACCAAAACTACATTTTTTCTCAACATCACACTGCAGTTATCTGCATTAATCCATATGTTCTTAAGCAAGGGAATGAAAGGTAGGAATGTGGATTTCAGGTTGCAATCAGATCAGTCATGGCCTTGTTAAATGGTGGAGCAGGCTCAAGGGGCTGAATGGCCTAGTCTTATTCCTTGCTCGAGCGGTCATATCCCTTTCTGATCAACTTTTCCCTTCTTTAGCCTTAAGAATATTTAATATATTTATTTATAAGTATCACCACAGAACAAGATCAGCAACAATTCAGAAACAGAACTATACTCCCTACCAGATCCTTTTCACTGTAGCATGAATTAATTAATTTCCATCAACATACTAAAAAAGGGACAGGGCAAGGTTTGCAGGGTATTAGAAAAACAATAAAATGTTAAATTACAGTCAACGGTACGGAACAATCTTTACATCTCAAACGAACACCAGTTAAATGCTGGTGAGTAGAGCTTCATGATCCTTGAACTGGAGCAATTTGGGATCAGCTGTTTAGGTTCACTGGTTCTCACCACAAACTAGTTACCTACAATATCTATAGTACGTGCCTTACTCAAATTCATTCTTGCCATACTATCAACAATGCATTTTGCCTACTGCTGCGTATATTTCTTGAACATTTACCAAAATTTTGCAGTATTACACGTACAAGTAAGCATTATTGTCATAACAATGCTGTAACCAATGTAAAAGAGTGAGGTCCAGTAACAGTAAGATCAGAATTAATTAATCTAATAACATCTACTATTGTGTTGACTGTTTATAAACCATTTAATTCAAGTGCCACTTGTGAAATACAAATTTTCTGGAACTGCATGATTCATATATGGAACTGGAGTTCCAGTAAATTGACTTCCCACAGACTTCATTCCCTCACATTCATTCTCAAGTTTAGTTAAGGTACTGGTCTTGTTCTCACTAACCTTTGTTTTTTGATTAAGGACATGGCGAGTAAAAAAAAAAGTCAAAGAGAATGCTTCACTGAAAATTTAGGTGCATATTGTCAAGTGGTCTCTAAAAGGTAAGTCCTAAGCGTCATAAGGTCATATTGCATGGAAACAGACACTTCGTTCCAATTTGTCCATGCCAACCATGTTACCCAAACTAAACTAATCCCATTTGCCTGCATTTGACCCATATCCCGCTAAACCTGTCCTATTTGAATAACTGCCCAAATGTCTCTTTAATGTCGTAACTGTTACTGCATCGACAGCTTCCTCTGGAAGTGCATCCACATACGAGCCACCCTCTGAGAAAAAGTTGCTCCTCACATCCCTTTTTAAAATCTAAAATACACCCTTCAGTTTCGAACTCAACTCTGGGAAAAGAGCAAAAAGAACAAAAGAGAAGTACAGCACAGGAACAGGCCCTTTAGCCCTGCAAGCCTGTGCCAATCAAGACCTAACCAAACTAAAAAACAAACCATCTGCCCTTATACAGTCCCTATACCTCTATTCTCTCTCTATTCATGTAACCATCCAGATGCCTCTTAAATGTCACTAAAATGCATGCTTCTACCACTTCTTCTGGCAGTGTGTTCCAGGCTCCTACCACTCTGAAAAACGTCCTTCGCACATCTTCCTTAAACTTTCCCCTTCTCACCTTGAACCTGTGTCCCCTTGTAATTGAAACTTCAACACTGGGGAAAAAGCCCCTGACTATCCACCCTATCTATGTCTCTCAATTTCATAGACCTCTATTTGGTCTCCTCTCAGCTGCGGTCTTTCCAGTGAAAACAATCCTAGTTTTTTTAACTTTTCCTCATAGCCGATGTCTTCAAGGCCAGGGAGCATCCTGGTGATAGTGGGAACTGCAGATGCTGGAGAATCTGAGATAACAAGGTGGAGAGCTGGATGAACACAGCAGGCCAAGCAGCATCAGAGGAGCAGGAAGGCTGACGTTTCGGGCCTCGACCCTTCTTCAGAAATGGGAGA
>JAHRHZ010000092.1:1266228-1424040 GCA_024137785.1 Ginglymostoma cirratum | reverse complement strand
TCTCCCATTTCTGAAGAAGGGTCGAGGCCCGAAACGTCAGCCTTCCTGCTCCTCTGATGCTGCTTGGCCTGCTGTGTTCATCCAGCTCTCCACCTTGTTACTTCAGCATCCTGGTGAACCTTCTCTGCACTCTCTCCAAAGCTTCCACGTCCTTCTGGTAACGTGGCGACCAAAACTGCACACAATACTCTAAATGCGGCCTAACAAGGGTTTTACATAGCTGCAACATGTTTTGCCAACTCTTGTACTCCATGCCCTGGCCAATGAAGGCAAGCATGCTACGTGCTTTCGTAATCATCTTGGCCACCCATGTTGCCACTTTTAGGGAATTGTAGACCTGCAAGGTCAGATCTGTCTGTATGTTAATGTTCCTAAGGGTTCTGCCATTTACAATATAATTCACACCTGAGTTTGATCCTCCAAAATGCATCACCTCACATTTGTCTGGAATAAACACCACCTGCCATTTCTGTGCCCAAATTGCCAATCCATATCCTGTTGTATCCTTTCACAATCTTCGGCACTATCAGCAACTCCACCAATCATCGTGTCATCTGCAAACTTACTAATCACACCACCCAGTTTTCCTCCAGATCATTTATATATACTACAAACAGAGGACCTAAGACTGATCTCTGCGGAACACCACATGTTACTGGTCTCGATTCTGAAAAAACACCCTTCCACTGCTACCCTCTATCTTCTATAACAAAGCCAGTTTTGTATCCATCTAGCCAGCCCACCCCAAGCCCCATGCGATTTTAGTTTTTGTACCTTTACAATCACCTTATCGACACCTCTCATGATTTTATAAATCTCTAAAAGAATTCAGCTCCCAACAAATCCACATGGCCCCTCTGAAGAGCATCCCAACTAGTCCCATTCCCCTACCCCTGTATTTCCCATGTCCAACCCACCTAACCTAAACATCCCTGGGCACTATGGGCAATTTAACATAGCCGATCCACCTACCCTGCACATCTTTGGACTGTGGGAAGAAACCCATACAGACACGGGGAGAATATGCAAACATACACAAACAGTCAGCCGAGGCTGGAATCAAACCTGAGTCACTGGCACTGTGAGGCAGCAGTGCTAACCACTGAGCCACCGTGCCACTCCCAAGAAACCTGGGCTTGTCCAGATGTCAAACCCAGGACCTCTTGCATACCAACACTGGACAATACCCTCAGCCAGAATCACGCCTCTAGACCAACAAGCCGTCCCCAATCTGCAAGACGTGACACAATTGTGCAGCTTGTGGTACAGTTGTAGTGTCTGCACCTCTCAGCTAGGAGGCCTGGGTTCAAAGTTTCATTTGCTTCAGAGGCGTGTAATAACATCACTGAACAGAATGATTAACAATATCTATACAGGGAAATGGAAGAGAGAGTTGGTACAACGACAGTTTTTTTTTGACACCAGTTTTCACCAAGATAGGATCTCTAGTGATAGTGGTGATATGGTGATAGCACATATGTTTTTGTGATCCCAGGCGTTGGTAACACAAGCCATCAGATATCAGAATTATACTTTGTGTTTAATTTTTGCAGTCGGTCACTGCGGAGATTAGTCACTGGAGGTACACGTATGGCTGCGAATGCTCTTTAACAACAGAAATTTATTGTGCAAGAAAGGGGAAAAAGGCTCTATTGTTTTATATATAAAAACAATGACAGATTTTAACAAATAGCAAAACAAAGTTTCAACCTGTTTTGCAGCAATAACCACTTATCAAGACTCAAATCTCAGAGAAATAGCACTTTTTCTCAAATATTATTTCTTAGTTGCCTGCTCCCAGTTCTTTTCGCTGGAATGCTGAGACATTTTATGATTCCTCCTCCCTGTCCAGAGTCTGCTGACGTGATCGCTTACAATTCTGTTGCCGGAAATCTCTTCAGCATGGACAACTGGAATACAACTAAACGCGCTCACAATCTGGATGCTTCACAGACCAAAACTACTTCTGTTGAGGTGACCATTTTCCTTGAATTTGTAACTTTTAACCTTCTGCTCCAAAGCCAAAACAAAATGAGCAGCCCTAATGTGTTTTCTCTCCCCGTCATAAACTCAGCATGACAAACATTTAACACAGCAGCTGTCTAGACAAGCACTTGACTGAAGTCATGTATCTTCTTGAAAATTATACATTTGGATTTTAAATAAACCTTCACAAAACTGACTAAAGTTTTTCAAGGGTCAATTTCAGTGCCTGGGGCTGTCCCTTGCATTTTTCTTCAATCGGCTGTGAATATCCCTTGCTTTATCAGATGTCAACCGGCTTTTTCAACTAGCCCCTGACCACCATATCCCCAAGACTGAGCCAAATGGAGTACTGGAGGAATGCGTTGAGGACATGCAAATCAAAGGCAATTTCAAGTGAGGAGTTCAAAATGCTGTCTTCATTGAACACCGGTTGCTTCTCTAACATTAGATTCCTCTCCATGCTGAGTTCTCATCCAGGTAGGCTCTTGTTGGCCAAGGTATTAGATGGTCTTGACAGAAATGGTACATGTTGATGGTGCCCACAAGTTGTAGTAGTCCCACCATCTTTTAGGAATAACCTCAGAGCCTCCTTGAAGAGGTCAAACATATCTGCAGACTCAGGGGGGAATCCTGCCTTGTGCCCAAGCAAAATGCAGAAAACTCAATCAAGATGGCACATTGAAAAATATCATAATATTTGTGCAGAAGTAAAGGGAAGGCATCAGTGGGAATTCACTAACTTAAAACAACTCATCCACCTGACACTAATCCATATCTAGCAGAGACTGCAGATCACATATTGGCCCCACGCACAATCCCAGAATTTACTGAACTAAAGTGGAAGCAAGTCATTTCCCAATCTCAAGGGCCTGCTGACGATGATGTTTTAATATGCTGTCATAATTACTATACAGGGCATCCTGATTGCTTTATAAAGTGCTTCGTTACAAGTCTAAATGAAGTAATTATTCACATTTGAATGCCTCAAATTTTAGGGAGTTTTCAACTCCAATTACCTTCTCAGTACTTAGAAACGTGCCCTTCAGCCCACAATGCTGTGCCAGACATGACGCCAAATTAAACTAATACCTTCTGCCTGATGTTGGTCTATATCCCTCCATTCCTTGCATATTTATGCACTTACCTAAAAGTCCCTTAAAAGCCCCTACTGTAACTGCCTCCACCACTACCTCTGGTAGTGCATTCCAGACTCCTACCACTCCATGTAAAAAAAACTTGCCCCTCACATCTCCTTTGAACTTTACCCCTCTCACCTTAAATGAAATGTCTACTACTCGGGGACATGCAACTCTGGGGGTAAGATTCCGACAGTCAACCCTATCTATGCATCTCAATTTTATAGACTTCTATCAAGTCTCCCCTCAGCCTGTGCCACACCAAAGAAAACAGCCTGGGTTTTTCTAGCCTGTCCTTACAGCTCATATCCTCTAACCCAGACAGTATCCTGATAAACCTCTTCTACACCCTCTCCAAAGCCTCCACATCTTTCCTGTAATGTGTCTGCCAGAATTGAATTGAATGCTCGAAGTGTGGCCTAACCAAAGTCTTATGAAACTGCATCGTGACATCTTGACTCTTGTACTCAATTACCCAACCAATAAAGGCAAGCATGTCATAATGCCTTCTTTACCACCCTGTCTACATGCATTTCCACTTTCAGGGGGCTATATGGACATGAACCCCAAGATCCCTCAATCAATGCTGTTCAGGGTCCTGCCATTAACTGTATACTTTTCCTTAACATTTGATCTCCCAAAGTGCAGCACCTCACTGACACTTACCCAGATTAAACTCCATTTGCCATTTCTCCACCCATATCCGCAACTGATCTATATCCTACTGTATCCTTTGACAACATTCTTCACTATCCACAACTCCACCAATCGTTGTATCATCTGCAAACTTATGAATGCATCCATCAACATTTTCACCCGAGATATGTATATTTATCATAAACAGAAGTCCCAGTATGGATCCCTGTAGAACCCCACTAGTCACAGACTTCCAGCTTGAAAAATACCCTTCCACCACAACCCTCTGCCTTCTATGTGCAAGCCAATCCTGAATTCAAGCGGTCAAGTCATCCTGGATCCCATGTATCTTCAGCCTATCATGAGGGACCTTGTCGAAAGCCTCACCAAAATCCATGTAGACAACATCCACAGCTCTACCCTCAATCACCTTTGTTACCTCCACAAAAAATTCAATCAAGTTAGTAAGACCTGCCCCACACAAAGCCATGCTGACTCTCCCTAATTAGAATTTACACACATTTCAAAAGCAAGGCCTAAGAATTCTCTCCAATAACTTTCCATCCACCAACGTGAGACTCATAGGTCTATACTTTCCTGTGTTATGCCTATTTCCCTTCTTAAACAGGAGGAACAACATTAGCTACTTGCCAGTCCTCCAGGACCTCTCCAGTGGCTAGTAAGGATACAAAAGGTCTTGGTCATGATCCCATCAAACTCCTCTCTCGCTTCTCTCAATAACCTGGGGTAATTATTCACATTTGAATGCCTCAAATTTTAGGGCGTTTTCAACTCCAATTACCTTCTCAGTACATAGAAATGTGCCCTTCAGCCCACAATGCTGTGCCAGACATGACGCCAAATTAAACTAATACCTTTTGCCTGATGTTGGTCTATATCCCTCCATTCCTTGCATATTTATGCACTTACCTAAAAGGCCCTGGGTACCTATCCACCTTAATGCTCTTCAAGAGATCCAACACCACTTCTTTCTTGATCTCAAAATGCCCTGGCCTATTAGCATTCTCCACATTAATTTCACTATCCTTCATATCTTTCTCCTGGATAAATACTGACAAGGTACTCATTTAGTATCTCACCCATATCCTTTGCCTCCAAGCACAAGTTTCCTCCTTTATCCTCGAGTGGTCCTACCTTCTCGGTAGTTATCTTTTTGTTTTAACGTATTTATAAAATGCTGTGGCATTCTCTCTATTTCTACCTGCCAAGGTCATTTCATGGCCCTTTCTTGCTCTCCTAATTCCCTGTTGGAGTTCTTTTCTGCTTTCTTTATATTCCTCACAGGCCTTGTCTGATATTAGTTTCCTAAACCTTACACATGCTTCTTTTTCTCTTGACTAAACTCATAACCCTTCTTGTTGTCCATGGCCTCCTTACTTTATCCTCCCTGTCCTTCTTCCTTACTGGAAGATGCTGGTCCTGAACTCTGATCAGTAGGTCTTTAAACAACTTCCAAAAGTCAAATGTGAACTTGCCCCATAATATCACCTCCCAATTAACAATCCCTAGCTCCTGCCTACTGATGTAATACTGATGTAATTTGTGCTCCCCCAATTTAGTGTCTTCTCGCAAGATCTTGACTTATCCTTATTCATAGCTATCTTAAAACTTGAGCCGTTGTGATCACATTTTCCAAATGTTCTCCCACTGAAAGGTCAGTCACCTGGCCAGGCTCAATAGCCAATACAATGGTCAGTTTGGCCCCTCTTCTAGTTGGACTATCCACATACTGTTTCAAGAAACCCTCTTGGCTACACTTAAATTCTGCCCTGTCTCAGCTTCTTGCTGTAAGGGATCCCCAGTCAATACCGGGGAATTTAAAGTCATCCACTATGACAACTCTGTTGTTATTGTATCGTTCCATAATTTGCCTACATATTTATTCATCAATGTCTCAATGGCTGTTCGTATAATTCTATCCTTGCACCCATCTTATTTTTGAACTCTACTCATGCTGAAGTGCTCATACACTGAGGCATGCCCTCTGAGTGCAGATATGACATTCTCCCCGATTAGAAATGCAACTCCTCCAACTCTTTTACCATCCTCTCCAAGTCATCTAAAACAATAAAACCTTAGAATGTTATGTAGAGTCCTGTCCCTCTCTCAACCAAGTCTCTGTAATGACCACAACTTCATAGTCCCACGTACTAATCCAGGCTCTAAGATCATTTACCTTACCTAACCTATAATATTCCTTGTGTTTAAATAAACACACTTCAGCCCATTAGTATCATCATGTTGATTTATCTGTCTTTGCCTGTGCTTCCTTTCTGACTTACTGGTCCTAACATTCTCCTCAATCCCTCCACTTGTTGGCTGTGTCCCAGTTCCCAGGCCCCTGTCACTCCAGTTTAAGCTCTTCCCAGTAGTATGAGAGAACCTCCCTGCAAGGATATTGTTCCCCTCCAGTTTAAGTGCAACTTTTCCCTCTTGTACAGGTCATCCTGCCTAAGAGGTCCCAATGATCAAAGAACCTAAAATGCTGCCCTTTGCACCAGCTCCTTAGCCACGCATTCATCTGTCCTAACTTTCTATTCCTTGCCTCACTTAGGCTTTGCATCATCGAAAGATTGGCCTTTATGTCCACTACTTATGGCCATCCATCAAGGTATAGTCAGTATACCAATTTCCTCTTTAACCGGCAATGTTAATGTAAAAAAGTGAGCAAGGATATTAACTCCACTGAAGTGGAATCTGAATGGGTAGTGCTTAGAAACATCAAAGTACAGAAAATGATAGTGGAGGCTGTATACAGACCATCCCCAAACTTTAGTGGTAACGATAGGGAAGGCATTAAATGGGAAATTAGATATGCAAGCAATGAAGGGACAGCTATAATTATGGATATATGTATATCTGTATACATATTGGGCAAAAAAAAAAAAAAAGTCCTGGTACCGTTGAAAGAATTCCTGAAGAGTGTAGGGAATGGTTTTCTGGATCAAACCAACTAGAAGACAAGTCATCCTCAATTGGGTTCTATATACTGAGGTAGGAATAATTGCCAATCTGTGCTATTACCTTAAAGACGGGTAACGACAATATGACAGAATATCCACAAGATATAAAGTGATTAGTTGATTCCGAGACCAGGGCCCTGAATCTAGATGAGAGGAAACTACGAAGGTATGAGGTGCGAGCTGGTTATGATGAGTTGCGCAAATTTACTTAAGGTGGACAGGCATTGGCAATCATTTAAAGAGTGCCTAGATGAACTACAACTAGTGTTCATTCCAATCTGGCACCAAACCGAAATGGGAAAGGTGACCTGGCCATGGCTAACAAAGGAAATTAGGGATTGTATTAGATCCAAGGGAGGGGCATACAAATTGGCCAAAACAAAATAGCAGCAGAACCAAAGATGGACTAGTTAATGACAGGCAGCATGGTGTTGTAGAGGGTTGGTCATGCCTCAGCAACTTGGTTGAATTTTTTGAAGAGTTGGCAAAGATAATTGATCAGGGAAGGGCTGTGGACATAGTTTATATGGACTTTATCAAATGCCTTAAAAAAGTCCCACATGGCAGATTGGTACAAAAACTAAAATCATATGGGATTCAGGGTGGGCTTGTTAGACGGATACAAAGTAGACAAATGGAAGGCTGGAAGAACACAGCAAGACAGGTAGCATCTGGAGAAAAGAAGTCAGAGGGTAGTGGTGAAAGGGCTTTTTTCAGAACGGAGACTGGTTAACTAGTGGTATTCCACAGGGATCAGTCTTAGCTCCTCTGTTTGCAGTATATATAAATGATTTGGAGGAAAAGGTGGATGGTCTGATTAGCTTGCAGATGACACGAAGATTCGTGGAGTTGCTAATAGCGTCGACGATTGTGAAAGGATACAACAGGAAACAGATAAATTGGTGACTTGGGCACAGAAATGGCAGATGGAGTTTAATCCAGATGAATGCGAATGCATTTTGGAGGATCAAACTCAGGTGTGAATTATACTGTAAATGGCAGAACCCTTAGGAACATTAACATACAGACAGATCTGACCTTGCAGGTCTACAATTCCCTAAAAGTGGCAACATGGGTGGCCAAGATGATTATGAAAGCACGTAGCATGCTTACCTTCATCATGGAGCACAAGAGTTAGCAAAACATGTTGCAGCTATGTAAAACCCTTGTTAGGCCGCATTTAGAGTATTGTGTGCAGTTTTGGTCGCCACGTTACCAGAAGGACGTGGAAGCTTTGCAGAGCGTGCAGAGAAGGTTCACCAGGATGTTGCCCAGTCTTGAAGGCGTTGGCTATGAGGAATGGCTAAAAAGACTAGGATTGTGTTCACTGGAAAGAAGGCGTATGATACCCCTTGTGGTATCATAGCAAAAGCCTTCTGAAAGTCCAAATGAACCACATCCACTAGCTTGTCCTTAGTAACTCTACTGGTTACGTCCTAACAAATCTACTGGAATTTTGTGATTGAAGATTTCCCTTTCATTATTCCATGCTGACTCTTTTCAATCCCGTCACTGTTTTCCAAGTGCTGTGCTATTAAATCTTTTATAATGGACTCTAGCATTAATCCCACTACCAATGTCAGGCTAGCTACTCTGTGATTCCCTGTTTTGTCTCTACCTCCATTTTAAATACTGGGGCAACATTAACTAACCCTCCAATACAAAGGAACTGTTCCAGAATCTGTAGAATCTTGAAAGATGACCAGCAATGCATTCACTATTTCTATTTCACTATTTCACTCCCTTTAAAGTATTCTGGCGTGTAGATTATTAGATCCTAGGCTTTTAACCGCATTAATTTCCCCGACTTAATTTCCTTCAGTTCCTTCTCCTGTATTCCCCAACATATTTGGCATGTTGTGAGTCCTCCTTAGAAGACAGAACATCTCTTTGTTCCCCACTATAACTTCCCCTGTTTCTGACTGTATGAAACCTACATTTTTTTTTCTTTATTCATTCGTGGGATGAGGGTGTTGCTGGCTAGGCAGCATTTATTGCCCATCCTTGACTGTCCAGAGGGCAGTTAAGAGTCAACCACATTGCTATGGGTCTGGAGTCACATGTAGGCCAGACCAGGTAGGGATGGCAGCTATCTTCCCTGAAGAAGATTAGGTGACCCAGATGGGTTTTTTCCGATCATCGGCAATGGATTCATGGTCACCATTAGATTCTTAATTCCAGATTTTTATCGAATTCAAATTTTGCCATCTGCCATGGTGGAATTCGAACCTGGGTCCCCAGAGCATTATCTGAGTTTCTGGATTAACAGTCTAGTGATAATACCACTAGGCCATTGATTGTAAAAGCTTCTGCTATTGTACTCTATTCATCACTTCTTACTCAATCCCTTTGTCATCCTTTGCTGAAATCTATACTGCTGCCAATCTTCAAAGAACAGAAGTACAGCACAGGAACAGGCCCTTCAGCCCACCAAGCTGTGCCAATCATCATTACCTAACTAAACTAATAAACAAATCATCTTCCCTTATTTGGTCCATATCCCTCTATTCTCTCCCAATTCAGAAAACCATCGAGATTCCTCTTAAATGTTGCCAGCATGCCTGCTTCCACCACCTGTTCTGACAGTGTGTTCCAGGCTCCTACCACTTTGCATGAAAAACACCCCCTCACATCTCCCTTTAAACTTTCCCCTTCCCATCTTGAACCTGTACCCCTTGTAATTGAAACTTCAACCCTGGAAAAAAGCCCCTGAAAGTCGACCCTATCTATGCCCCTCATCATTTTGTAGACCTCTATCAGGTCTCCTGTCAGACGCCTTCTTTCCAGTGAAAACAATCCTAGTCTTTTTAGCCATTCCCCATAGCCAATGCCTTCAAGACTGGGCAACATCCTGGTGAACCTTCTTTGCACGCTCTGCAAAGCTTCCACGTCCTTCTGGTAACGTGACGACCAAAACTGCACATAATACTCTAAATGCGGCCTAACAAGGGTTTTAACATGCAAAATTGAAGCATATAGGATTAGGGTTACAGGATAGAGAACTGATTGGCAGTCAGAAAACAGACAGGAGGAATAAACAGGAATTTTTCCCACCAAATGGCAGGCAACTACTGGTGCAGTACCGCAGGGATCAGTGCTTGGAACCCACCTATTCACAATGTACATTATTGATTTAGATGAGGGAATTAAAAATATAATATCTCCAAGTTTACAGATGACAAAAAGCTGAGTGGGAGGATGCACTGTGAGGAAGACGCAGGGGTGCCTCTGTATGATTTGGTCAATTTGAGTGAATGGGCAAAGGTATGGCAGATGAACTATAATGATGTGTACAAATATGAGATTGCACATTAGAACACAGAACAGTAGAACACAGAAACAGACCCTTCAGACCACCATAGCTGCACCAACTATGATGCCAACCTAAACTAATCCTATCTGCCTGCACATGGTCCATATTCCCTGCCTGTTGCACTTGTTTAAATTCCTTTTGAAGTTGGTTGCAAAGACAGAAAGTTAGGTTATTATCTTAATAGCAACAGATTGGAAAAGAGACCTGGGTGAACTTTCTAACCAGTTGTCAAAAGCAAGCACGAAGATGCAACAGATGATGAAAAAGGTAAATGACATGTTGGTCTTCACGGAGAGTACAGGATATGCCATAAAAATCTACAAAATTCTAAACTACTAGACAGGGTAAACATAGAAATGACTTTCCTGATGACTGTGAAACCCAAAACCTGTGGGCACAATCTAAGGATACCGGATGGGCTTCATGGTACTGCGACGAGGAGAAATTTCTTCACCCAGAGGTGAGCCTGTGTAATTCTCTTCCACAGAATGCAGGAGGCCAAAATATTGAATATTTTCAAGAAGCAATTAGATATAGTTCTTAGGGCTAAGGGATCAAAGGGAAAAGGCTGAGTTAAATGATCAGCCGTGATTATAATGAATGGCGGAGCAAGCTTAAATGGCTGAATGGCCAACTCCTGCTAGTATTTTCTATGTTTCTAATGTTCAACTTGAGACAACATACCGAAAAATCTACTTGTTTCTTATTAGAAACATCATTCTGCTACTTCCTAAACAGTATGGCTGAAATAAAGAAATTATGGTGTGATACGGAGGTATTTCCAGTAGCAGTTATAAACCAGCAGACAATTGTTTCATTTTTTAAAAATTGCACAATTTTGTGTATTCCACAACATTCATTAAAACGTTTAAACATCGAGAAACAAAATGTTGCTTTCTGTATTTCTACTCTGTTACACAGAGGGTAAAATAACCTGCAATGCAGAGGTCAATGTGCAAAAATGGTGTTGCGTTGTTGGCTTCTAAAAGACAGTGTTAACTACCCAACAGAAACTTGTACCATTATGTCTACACATCATCCCACAATGCTTAGGACAGCCTTATGCCACTTACCCTGCTGGATATGCCACTAGTCCTGTTGTTAAATCACAGGCTAAACTACTGCTGCTGGAAGCTGTAATTCCAATTACTTTGTCCAAGGTAATCTGAAGAAAGAGAAAAATTCTCAAATTAAACAGCATTCAAGGAGTCAGCTAAAAGGTCATTTAAGAGAATGAAGGAGAATCTATTGAGGTATCCAGCTCAACAAAGGTGCACTGCATCTTTCTTATGAGCCAAACTGTTGTCTCTTTCACCAACTCTCCATCCCAAAAACTGGACAGAATCAAAAATATTAGGTTACAAAACTGGAATTCAATGCCTGGAAATGCAAAAATCACAAAGGATGGGAGAGCTGGAAAGGCACTTAAACTAGAAAACACACATATCTAAAATGTATAAGGCAAAAAGAAATCTGAAGAAAACAAAAATTCCTTGTTGAATTGTTTGTTGCCATGTTACGATAATGAACATGATTGAAAAAGTATATATATTACTTGAAGAGGGAGGCAGGAAAGAAGTAATTCATTTCTAAACCTATTCCATCACTTCAGCAGGACACCCAAATATAAATGCTTTTCAAGTTAAATAGCTTAGACACAACTTCCATAAACTGCCTTGCCCATTTGTGTTTCTTGTTTTTAAGGAAGGAAGAAAGAAAAAGTTTTGCTTTAAGTACCCATAAAAACAATAGGAACAGGAGAAGTTATATAGCTCTTCAAACTTCATGCACCATTCAATAAGATGATCTGATGACATCCTTTACTTCACTTTCCAGCCTGCCCAGCATAACCCGGCTACTTTAGAAAACAATGATTTGTTTGAAAATGCTCATTATCAGCAGTCCACAGGGCCATGATATCTTGGTCTACTCCTAACATTTCTTCACACCCCCACTGCACCTTCTTATAATAGCAGAAGGTGCAATAGTCGCTCATTTAGCTCCTCCCTCCTTACTGTCCAAGGTCCCAATCATATCTTCCAGGTGAAGCACTTGCATTTCTCTCAGTCTAGTCTACTGCATTCACTGCTCACATTATAGTCTCCTTCATACTAGTGGGACCAAACACACACCAGGTCATTATATGTCTGTAGGAATGACCCTGACCTCCCAACTGCTTGCCATTTCAATAAACCTCACGTGTGTGTGTCTCTCTCTACGATGCTCCAATCTCGCCTGCAACCAACACCACCCCCATGCCTGTAACAAGACCTCCACTTGCCCTAATGACACCCCCTCATTTGCTCATCCCATGCTGTGCCTCCCTCCCGCTCGCACCCCCTCACTCAGCCCATTGCCCCCGCCTGCCCACACCCTGCAGGGCCTTTTCCCCGCCCACCACCGGGGAAGAGTGTGCAAACTCCACACAGACAGTTGCCAGTGGGTGGAACTGAACCAGTGTCCGTGATGCTGCGAGGCAGCAGTGTTAACTACTCAGCCACCATGCTGCCCTGCCAGAGAAACTGCAGGTAAAAGACATTTGAATAATTACACGAATAGGAACAGTGTGGAGGGATATGGGCCAAGCACAGGCAGGTGGAATTAGTTTAGTTTGGGAACATAGTCAGCATGGACTTGTTGTACCAAAGGGTCTGTTGCTATGCTGTGTGCTTCTATGACTGTGTGTCAGGTACAACGCAAACCAGTGGAGAGTTTGCCCCCCGATAACAAATGATTCCAGTTTTGTTAGGAAAAACCTTGATGCCACACTGGGTAAAAAGTGACCTTGACATCAAGGGCTGACACTTTAACCTCACTCAGAATGTTGGAGAAATTAATAGGATTGATAGTTAATAAATCCCCAGGTCCTGATAATCTACATCCCAGGGTACTAAAAGGATATTGATTGTTATCTTCCAAAATTCTGTAGATTCTGAACTACAGCTGGCAGACATGAGGGTGGCAAATTTAACCTCACTATTTTAAAGAGAGGAAGGAGAAAACAGGGAATTACAGACCACGAATTAAACATCCGTTGTAGGGGAAATGCTAGAGTCTATCATAAAGGATGCGAGAACAGGGCAAATGGAAAAACATGGAATTACAAAAGGGCAATCATCTTTGACAATCTAGAGTTTTTTTGAGGACATAACTAGAGGAATAGATAAGGGAGATCTAGTGGATGTGGCATATTTAGATTTTCAAAAAGAGATGTGTGGAATATTAATATGCATGAGATTGGAGGAACTATCAAGTCTCCCCTCAGCCTCTGCTGCTCCAGAGAAAACAATCCTAGTTTTTCTAGCCTCTCCTCATAGCTCGTGCCCTCTAATCCAGGCAGTATCCTCTGCACCCTCCCCAAAGCCTCCACATCTGTCCTGTAACGTAGCAACCAGAACTGAATGCAATACTCTAAGTGGGGCCTTAGCAAACTCTTATAAAGCTGCAACTTGACACTGACTCTTGTACTCAATTCCCCGACCAGTAAAAGGCAAGCATGCCATATGCCTTTTTTTACAATCACCCTATCTACTTGAGTAGCCACTTTCAGGGACTACGGTCTCAAACCCCAAGATCCCTCTGTACATCACTACTGTTCAGAGTCCTGCCATTAACTGTATACTTTGCACCTCATACTCACCTGGATTAAATGCCATTTCTCCACCCATTTCTGCAAGGGATCCATAACCCGTCGTATCCGATGACAAACTTCCATACGATCCACAACTCCAATCTTTGTGTAATCTGCAAACTTACTAACCCACCCACCTACTTTTTCATCCAAGTCATTTATATATATCACAAACCTTTTGAATCAACAGCAAGAGATACTGCCTCTGAACCATTTAATGCTTTGTGGATGTTTCGTATCGGTAGGATTGTGTAGCTTGAATTTATCAGAAGTCTTATGTTAGATCACGTTTTACTATTTCTGAATGGGATCAGCATCTATCAACCGTAAAGACATTATTTCTGAATAAAAGCAGAGAAAAATTAAAGTTTGAATACTATGTGGCAGCAAATGTAGAAGGTGTTTTTTTCTCCACCCCTCGAAAAACATCCAAAGTGGAATGGGTGGTGTTCACTGTTTACTGGTCATGCAACTTTTAGAGAAGCTGTATTTGATACATTTGTGAAACAAGCTTGTACAAGTGCCAATGGGTTAAAAAGCTACGGAGCAATAGCTTTTGGATTTTTAAGTTTCAATTTGTCACACACCAAGAAAGCCCACATGCAAAGAAATGCCTTTCACTTTCTCACTCTCAGCAGAAAAGCAATAGAGTCTGAAAAGAAAAGCAGTCAACTCAAAGACAGACCTGGGGTCCAACTGACCAGCTACTGAAATAGGATGCCCCATTGTTTGTGGCTCACAATATGTCTTCACCAAAAATCAACAGAACCATGTGAAAGTCAACTCATTCCATCCTTGTGGTACGGACTCTTCATCCACAAAATGTGGTCCGTTTTATGTATTTTCTACTCACGATATTTCTGCACAATGTCTGGTCTTGGCTGTCCAACTTTGGTATATTTGAGTTTAAAGGGAATATAGTTTAAGTGTGCACAGAATTAGAGGGTAAATATAGGCTTACAAAGCAAGAAAATATGGCAGAGTTACAGGGCAGCTATTTTAATGATACCTAGCGTGGGACAGAAAGGAACAGAGTATCCAGAAACAGAAAATATGAGTAGCAAATTTTGCCATTAGTTCCCATTTTGGCCCAAAAGCAAAATCAGTGGCTATTTCCTTGAATGGACACAGTATTCGGGGGAAATAAAAACAAACAAATACAGATTACAAAGACATGGTTACAAGGAGATCAAAGCAGGGATCTAAATATTCATGAGTATGTCACTTTCCAAACAGACAGACAGAAAGGGTGATGGGGTAGCATTGTTTGTACAAGACAGAATAAAAAAGGAAAGAAAATACTGGTAGGAGTAATTTACAGGCACCCTAACACTAACTGTGGGATAGAGAATAAATCAGGAGATAATGAGGGCGTGCAAAAGTAGTAGTACATTAATCATAAGTGACTTTAATCTTCATGTAGATTGGGATAGTCAAATTGACAGGGAAGCCACGAGAAATATATATGGGTCAGTTTCCTTGAGCAATATGTTGTGAATCCAACCAGGTTTCGTAAATGATGTCAGAGTAAAAGATCCCTGGGAAACAGTAACCATGACGTGGTCATTACATCATTCAGTTTGAGGGGGACAAACTTTTGTTGAAACAACTATGCTAAGCTTAAGTAAGGACCAATGACAGTGCTAGCTGGAATGGACTGGGGAAGGAGTTTAGAAGCAAAGACAATTGAGGAACAATGGCAGACATTTAAGACATTAGATCATAGCTCAAACTAAAGACATTATCTAGTGAGATAATCTCCCCTAGGAAGGGATTAAGCAAATCATGGTTAACCAAGGAAGTTAAGGATGGCATCAGATTGGAAGAAAAGAAAACAATTCAACGTGGCTAAGATTAGGGAATTGGGGAAGTTTTGAAAACTAAAAGATGACTTTAAAAAAAAAGCAAGAAAATAAACTTTGAAGGAACCTTGCAAGTAATATCAAGAAGGGCAATAAGAGCTTCTCTTAAGTAAATTAATAGAAAGAACGAAGCCAAATTGAACAGACCTCTTGAAGAATATGGCTGGGAAATAATAATGGAGAACCAGGAAATGGCAGATGAGTTGAATCAGACCTTGCATCAGTACAGAGACTAATAGCATCCCAAAATTACTAAACATTCAAGGGGCAAAAGAACAAAATAAATATAATAACTATTACTAGAGAAAAAGAGTTCGAGAAACAAATGGGGCTAACAACTGATTGGTCGCATCCTAGAAAGTAGCTACAAGATATTGGATGTATGGGTAGTAAACTTCCAGGAATCTTAACATTCTTAGAACATCCTGGAGGATTGTGAAACTACCAATGCATCACCTTTCTAAATAAAGGGAAGGAGACAAAAAAAAAATACAAGACCTATAGGCCAGTTAACTTAAATGTCTGTTATTGGGAAAAGTGATAGAGTCTTTAATGTTTTAGCAAAAATCTGTAGTTCACGCTGTGGCTGGAGTTGTTGGTTGGTTCATTCACCAAGCTGACTGGTTTTTATGCAAATGTTTCATCCCCCTCCTAAGTCATCTTTAGTCTAGCCTCCATTGAAGTGTTGTGTTCTGCCCAGTTCTGAATATATGTGGTCTGGTTTGTCATGGTGGGTAGTTTCGTTTCTGGTTTTGCTCTGTAGTGGGATGCAGATGAGGTCTATGGACTGAAGCTCCTAAACTCCTTCCCCAGTCCACCCCAGCTAGCACTGTCATTGGTCCTTACTTAAGCTTAGCATAGTTGTTTCAACAAAAGTTTGTCCCCCTCAAACTGAATGATGTAATGACCACGTTATGGTTACTGTTTCCCAAGGATCTTTTACTCTATGGACAGCACTGAAGATATTTCCTAGAAGGGGGAACGAAACGTTTGCATGAAAACCAGTCAGCTCAGCGAACTAACCAACAACTCCAATGCTAGAGTCTATTATGTAGGATGTGCTGGCAGAGCATTTAAAAATATGTAAATCAGCATAATCAAGCAGAGTCAGCATGGTTTCATGAAGGGGAAAACTTACTGGACTTCTTTGAATATATAGCAGGAAGGTAGATAAAGGTGAAACAGTGAACATAATTTTTCAGAAAGCACTTGATAAGGTACCACACTTTAGGATACTTAATTGAGCCTATGGAGCTAGATACAGTATATTTACATGGATAGAGCTTTGAATAACTAATAGAAGAGGTGAGGGGGGGGCTTTTTCAGGACATATACCATTGGCGTACCAAAGTGATCAGTGGATCACTTGGACGAGCAAAGTTAGTGATAGCCAAGTTTGCAGATGACAAAAATAAGTAGGGAGGTGAGTAGTATGGATAACACCAAGTGCTGGCAGAGGGATGTAGACAGGTTAAGTGGGCAAAACATTGGCAACGGAATTGAATGTGAGGTTACACAATCTGGCAGAAAAATAGAGTAGCTGGATATTATTCAAATGGAGAAGGAATGGAAGTACTCCTTTGCAAATCACAATCCAAGTTCAGCAGGTAATAGCGAAGGCAATTGAGATTCCGGCCTTTATTTCAATGCGATTGGGGTGTAGCAGGAGGCAGCTTGCTAAAACTGTAGGGTACTAGTCAGACCAAAGCTAGCATACTGTGAACAGTTTAGGCCCTTTATCTGGGGAAAAAGGTATACCAGCATTGGAGGCAGTCCAGGCAGGGTTCATTGGCCTGTTTTGTCAGAGTGCGGAGGATGAGTGTCTTATCAAGAGAGGTTGATTAGATTAAGCCTGTGCTCATTACATTTGGAAGACTGGGAGGCAATCTTATTGAAGCATAAGAGATTCTTAGAAGACTTGACAAGATAGATGCAGAAAGGTTACTCCCCCTTTTGGAAGAGACTAGGGCCAGAGGACATAAGATTAGAATAAAGGGGTTACACACTTAAGACTGATGAGTGCAAATTTATTATCCTGTTTATATATCTGTGGAATTCTTCATCACATAGGGCTTTTGAAGCCAGACCATTAAACATATTCAAGACTGAGATAAATAGATTTTTAATTAGTATGGAATTAAGGGTTATGAGAAAAAAGAAAGCAGGAAAGTGGAGTTGAGGATCATCGGATTAACCACATTCTCAAATAAATGGCAGAGTGGAGCCAATGGGCTAAATGGCTAATTTGTGCTTCATTCAACAATCCATTTTGCCAGTTATTAAAAGGGTATGTTCGCTATCAAGAAGTTTGTTTATTGATGAAATATCACAGTTTTGTCCTAGGTAGCAGTCAAAATCATGCAAGTTAAATCTCAGTGATTGATTTGTAATTTTGGGATTACCCATAAAACAGCAGAGCTTGATTACTAGTGCACTCCTCCCATCAGGGTTTTGACAACCTTCTATTCACAAATGGGCCTAATGATCTTTCCATCTGAGTTTTGGAATCCAAAGTTAATTACAAATTACAAGTTCAACGTACTCAGCACATGACCAATAATTCCATTGAACAACTTTTATTCACAAGTGAGACAGGTCATACCAGCAAATGTTACGACAAGTATTTGCAACCATATTCTGAACAAGTTCAACTGATGTTGAATTTTACAGACACAGCTTCTGCTCTTTCTGTAGTGTATTCCCTCTTCTCAGTATGCCTTCAATACTGGCTAGCTATTTTGCAGCCTTCAGTGAAGCTATTGGTTTGCAATGAAGTGGTCACATGCTAACCTGCAACATAAGTAAAGACTTGATGAAAAAAAAAAGCACTGCTTTTATGGAAAGAATAAACCACAAAAAAAGGTAAGAGGGAAACAGCCAGGTAACTAAGCATCATTTATTAAGTGCAAATAACTTTGATATATTTCAACAAAAGGTCAGATCATGTAATTGAGTTGGATTTGTGTACTACCTTTCAATACTTGTTGCTTCATCAAGCAGTGTTCAGAAATAATATTGGGAGTGGTGAAATTCACCAGTTCCAACAAAAGTGTTAAAACATCTAAATGTTTGTATCTCAAACTTAAAATAGGAATGAATGGGGAGGCCTTTACACGTCTGCTCTGCTAATCAGTATCATTGTGGCTAAGATAACAAGGTGTAGAGCTGGATGAACACAGGCCAAGCAGCATCAGAGGAGCAGGAAGCTGACGTTTCAGGCCTAGACCCTTCTTCAGATATGTGGGAGGGGTAGGGAGTTCTGAAATAAATAGGGGGGGGGGGGGAGGGAAGGGAAGACGGGTAGGAGATAGGTGGAGAGGAGGCAGACAAGTCGAAGAGGCGGGGATGGAGCCAGTAAAGGTGAGTGTAGGTGGGGAGGTAGGGAGGAAACAGGTCAGTCCAGGGAGGACAGACAGGTCAAAGGGGCGGGATGAGGTTAGTAGGTAGGAGATGGGGTGGGGCTTGAGGTGGGAGGAGGGGATAGGTGGGAGGAAGGACAGGTTAGGGGAGTGGGAATGAGCTGGACTGCTTTTGGGATGCGGTAGGGGTAGGAGAGATTTTGAAGCTTGTGAAGTCCACATTATACCATTGGGCTGCAGGGTTCCCAAGTGGAATATGAGTTGCTGTTCCTGCAACCTGCAGGTAGCATCATTGTGGTACTGTAGGAGGCCCAGGATGGACACGTCATCTGCGGAATAGAAGGGGGAGTTGAAATGGTTCACGACTGGAAGGTACAGTTGTTTAGTGCAAACCGAGCATAGGTGTTCTGCAAAGCAATCCCCAAGCCTCCACTTGGTTTCCCCGATGTAGAGGAGGCCACAACCGGAACAGCGGATGCAATATACCACATTAGCAGATGTGCAGGTGAACATCTGCTTGATCTGGAAAGTCTTCTTGGGGCCTGGGATTTGCGGGGGGGGAGGGGTGGTGAGGTGTAGCACTTCCTGCGGTTGCAGGGAATAGTGCTGGGTGTGGTGGGGTTGGAGGGGAGTGTGGAGCGGACGAGGGAGTCACAGAGAAAGTGGTCACTCCAGAAGGCAGATAAGGGTGGGAGGGAAAAAGGTCTTTGGTGGTGGGGTCGGATTGCAGATGGCAGAAGTGTCGGAGGATGATGCATTGGGTCCGGAGGTTGGTGGGGTGGTACGTGAGGACGAGGGGGATTCTTTTTTGGTTGTTATTGCAGAAAGTGGGTGTAAGGGATGAGTTGCAGGAAATGTTGGAGACATGGTCGAGGGCGTTCTCGAGCACTGATGAGGGGGGAAAATTGTGGTCCTTGAAAAACGAGGACATCTGAGATGTACGGGAGTGGAATGCCTCATCCTGGGAGCAGATGCGGCGGAGGCGAAGGAATTGGGAATAGGGGATGGCATTTTTGCAGGAAGGTGGGTGGGAGGTGGTGTATTTTAGGTAGCTGTGGCAGTCGGTGGGGCTTGAAACGGATAACCTTCAGCTTTGGCTCCACTTTCCTGCCTGCTCCCCATATTGCTCAATTCTAAGAGACCATGAAGATTTTGCCTA
The DNA here is from genome assembly GCA_024137785.1 of Ginglymostoma cirratum. Lineage (NCBI taxonomy): Eukaryota > Metazoa > Chordata > Chondrichthyes > Orectolobiformes > Ginglymostomatidae > Ginglymostoma > Ginglymostoma cirratum. The sequence goes on along the minus strand of JAHRHZ010000092.1, from coordinate 1,403,974 downwards.
GCTCACGCTCAATACATTCAACAATGCAACATCTGTAGCCTTCTGTTGATATGTAATTCAGGAATTACTTATTCCTGTTGCATGTGATTCCAACAGCACCCATTCAGCTTTGTGCATTGTACCTGTGCACAATCTTCAAAAGTTGACAATTAGTCATCCTCCTTTGCTCTTCTTGGGGGGGGGGAACCAAAAGAAAACAATGCAAATTGTACATCCCATTTGAAAAAAGTTAGCACTGATTCAAATTCCAACACCCCTTCAGCCTGCTTCTTATAGATCACTGAATACTTGCATGAAATAAACTTCAGACTTATGTCAATTATCTTAAATCTGCGTTCTCCTTACAAATCCAGCAGCCAGCAGAATCAACAGGAAACAATGTAACACATTGCATACTATCTAAATAGGAAGCAAGTGGACTGGTTAGCATTTTTATATTGGGTTAGCATGTGACTATTTCAATGCAAACCAATAACATCACTGAAGGCTGCAAAATTTAGCTAACAACAGCTTTTGCTGTTTAAATTCTGCAGCCTCGAGAGATGATATCAGCTTCAAAAGGTCACAATCATTTCTAAATGAATGCTCATTAACAATAAAAGCTGGCAGAAGTTACAAGGAGAGTTCAATTCAAAAGAATGAATTAGTTAAGCTCGAATTACCACCAATTTGGACAGACTTTACAGGGATCACATTATGTTACTATACTATGCATGAACGTCCTGTTTAAGTAAACTTGCCAATGAGTCCCGTAGTTTTGAAAGTAACTGTTGTTGAATACTGGTTGGACAATTTTATCCTACAATCAAGGATTTGTAGAGAAGGCTACAAACCATCCACAAGATTTAAAAAGGACAGATGGAAGTTAAATAGACAGAGACAGATCGGTGGCCAAAAATGCCAGGTTCGCACTAAGAATAGACGCTTCACTAGTTCGGATAAATAACCAAAATCCTTAATCAGCTACATGTGAAAGTACATTGCCAGGCTTTTCCTCCAACTTTGTTTCATCTCTGAAAACAAACATGTATGACACATGACTTCTCTTGACATGGTTTAGAAAGGGTCAGTTTTTGGTGACCACTTAGTTCCCAGACTCCCTTCAGCCATTCTAAGCCTTGTCAACCAGACAGACTAATGCCCATCAGACCCCAGATACTGCTAACCACTTCTCCCCTGGACATAGCTATTTTAGAAGCTGCACCATTTTCCCAACAAGCTATGCCTTTCTTCAGCCACAAGAGTCCAATACTCATGTCAGCTGATACTTGAACAGTCTCATTGTGGGCACTACTCCTACCCCAGCACCATCAGGTCACTCCTGCATCATTTAGACCAGACATCAGCCTGCACATCCCAACTTCTCCCCACAGATACTGGCCATTATAGCTTTAACCCTCACATCCCGAAAACCATCCACCCCTTGCTATCCCTCACTCCTTCCACTAGTTCCCCAACCAGATATTGCCACCTGCCCCTACCTCCTGGGCACTGCCACCCTCCCCGTGAAAAACACCCTCGCACCTCTCATGATGATCCACTAACGGAAAACCCGCAGCACTCACTATCACCTCCTCCAGACACTGACCCCATCCCCCAGTCTCCTAACTCTCCCTCCCTCCAAACACTGACCCCCAGTCGTCACCACCCCTTCACTGGACATTGGATCCACCTCATCCCTGGGCAAAGAATCCCACCAATGCCAACGGCTTCTCATAAGATAAACCACCCCCAAAGCCTACATATATTGTCTCCAACCCCGCCCCAGACAATGCCTCTATCTTCTTCTAAGTTTCCCCCACCCCTGCCACTACCTCCCCACGATCCCCATGCAATGCCGCGTTAGCAATCCAACTCCCACTTCCAGTTCCCCGACCCCACTTCCCAGACACTTGACTCCCCCACACCGTCCGGGCAGCTTCTTCCCCTTCCCCCTCAGATATCCTCCAACCCTGGGGCACAACTTCCTTCCTTCCATCCTCAACCTCCCCTCCACCCCCGGAACTGGAGCCCCTTACCCGCTCTGTGCCCGCCCTGGTCGCCGTTCGGGATCTCCGGAGGTTGATGGCAGGCGGTGAGCGGAGTAGATTCTTAAGACGGCTGGTGATGCTGCCGCTCCCCGTGGCGGCGGCCGCCATTCGACCTCGAGCCCCAGGAAGGGAGAGAGTCTCCCAAACAGAAAAAGAAAAAAATTTCTACCAGAAAGAAAACTACAACTGTTTTAATAAAAACAGACACAAAACGCATGTACGAAAATCTATCACGTTAAAGAGCACGGCGAGAGTGAATGATTTGTTTATTGACTATCTCTGTCACCGCCTCCCGCACGTACTCGTGGCCTGAGATTTTAAATTCCAGCCGCTAACGGCCGCTCCAACCGCCAGCTCAACGCGCGCACCCCTTCAAACTCAAACCGCCACGGCCCATTGGAGGTGAGGAGGATGATTGTCAGACGTGATACCCAATTGCTCGTCGATCATACCGACCTCCCACCCACTGAATCCGGTCAGCTGCGCAGGGTTTCCGACTCAGATCAAGTGATTGGATGGAAAGGTGACGGACTGTTGATCAAGCCAATAGTTTGTTCTGCGGTAGTAAGAACTGTTCTGCGCGTCGTTGTCCCACCAACTGAGCCCGATGATTGGATGAAAGAGGGGTTCCTGTGGCGCCCACTTTATTGAAGTAATCTGATGCGTGGAAAATTTGGTGGTATTTCCCTTTTCTGCTATTTACCCTCCTATCCTTAGACTCCGTGCTCGAAAGTCAGAACTCAACTGATCATTCCTCTTGTGGTAATCTTTTGACAAATGAGGCCATTTACCCTATCTTGAACGGCCACTTTTTTATTTATTAATAGCTTGTGGGTGCCCCAGATGAGAGAAAATTTATTGCTCATTCCCAATTGCCCTTTAGAAGGTGGTATTGAATTGCCTTCTTGAACCATTGCAGCACATCTGCTATTGAAAGGATGCCATTACGCACAGGAATGATGTCCGTCGGAGGGAGTTCCAGAAACTTGACCAGTGACACTGGAGGAATGGTGACATATTTCCAAATCAGAATGGGGTGTAGTTTGGAGGGGAACTTGCAGGTGGTGGTGTTCTCATATATTTGCTTCCTTTGTCCTTCCATACAGTAGTGGCTATACAGTCATAGCGATATACAGCACAGTCCAACTTGTCTGTGCTGACCAGACCTCCTCTATAAATCTAGTCCATTTGCCAGCATTTGGCCCATATACCTCTAAACCCTTCCTATCACATACCCATCCAGATGCCTTTTAAATGTAATTGTACCAGCATCCACCACTTCCCCTGGCAGCTCCTTCCATACACACGTCACCCTCTATTTAGATGAACTCCAAAGTTCAGAGGTACTTAAAATCAAACAACAGAGGCAGTAGCTATGAAGGTTCACTGCTGGGTCAGACAGCAGTATAGGTTCTTTCTCCATTGATTCACTTCCCACCATGTGGTCACCACCTTTGTCTCCCTTCCTCCTTTTCTAAAGTGCTGTTGTTTTGATCTTTTTTTTTCGCAAAGTTCCAAAACAACACAACAGCTTATAAAATAATAATTACAGCTCCAAAAGTTCAAGGAAATAAGCTTCACCACTGAAAATACCTCAAAAAAAGGATCAGCTCTTACAGCTGCAAATTTTCCGCGTCCTCCATCTTGGACTACCCAGAATGGTTGTGGGTTTGGAACGTGCTGTTTGGTGCTCTTTGGTGAATTTCTGAAGTGCATCTATTAGATGGTACCTGCTGAACACTGATAGTAGAGGGAATGGATGTTTGTAATGTGGTGCTAATCAAGTGGGCTGCTTTGGGCTGAATGATGTAAAGCTTGTTGAGAGTCAAGTGGGGAGTATTCCATTACATTCCTGACTTTTGACAGTGGACAGACTTTGGGTACTCAGGAGGTGAGTTACTCATTGCAAGATTCTTAGCCTCAACGTGTTCTTGTAGCCACTGTATAAATGGTGAGACTAATTCAATTTCTGATCAATGCTAACCCCTGGATGTTGATAGTGGGGAATTCAGTGATGGTCATGTAACTGAATATCAAGGGCAATGACTATCTCCAACAAGAGAGAATCTAACTATAGCGACTGGATGTTCAATTGCATTACCATTTCTGAATCCCCAGTCTCAAAATCCTGGGAGATTACCATCAGTGAAAAACTGAACTGGACAACCAAGTCTGCAGTGAGTAATTGACCTCCTGATTCCCTAGCCTATTCACCATCTACAAAGTACAGGTGAGGAGTATGATGCAATACTCCCACATGTCCGGACGAGTACAGGTCCAAAAAAACACTCAAGTAGCTCAACGTTATCTAATTTGAATCAGCCTGCTTGATTGGCACCTCATCCACCAATTCAATTATTCATTCCATCTACCACAATGGCAGCAATATGTACTCACCAAGCCTCCCTTATTATTACCTGTACACTGTATCATCATCATCTCTTATCACCTAGGACAAGTGTAACAGATACATGTGAACACCACACCTACAAGACCCCTCCAAGCCCCTATCCATCCTCACTTGGAAATATATCATCACTGGTTCAGTGTCTGAGGGTCAAAATCCTAGAAGATTCTCCTCCTATCAGCACTGTGGATATCCCTACATCACATAGATAGCAGTGGTTCAAGAAAATGACTCATCACCATCTTCTCAATGGCAATTAGGGATGGTCTAGCCAGTGATGTCTATGTCCAATAAACATTTTTTTTAAGAAAGGTGCAATTAAGGAAGGACTAAGGAAATTATGCTTTATTGTACAGTGAATATAGGGAGGAACTGACTGCTGCTGGTTCTCACAAGTCATTACCTAGGGCAGCTTTTCAGAATTTGGCATTATTACTGGCAATGCCTGCTACACTAGTATTAGTCAGAGACCAATAGGACACAACCCTTGCATTAACTTGTTTCAGTGCAGTACTTGTGAAATCATTGTAAAGAATCAAATTAAGAAGAGAGGGTGAAATACCTCCAGATAAAATTGGAAGATTGGTTGCTTTAGTCTATAAGGGGGAACGTGTTGCTAGAATAAACTGATTCAAAGCCCATCATTCTACAATTTCTTTAATTCCTGAGTTGAACTATTAAATAAAGAGTTGGTTTCAAGGTGGGGAAACAGGTTACGTTGCTAGGGTGAGGTCCTGGTAGATTCTCTGGTAGACTGTTGCAATCATTCCAGTGTCAGTTCCTGAGCAAACTCTGCACTTACAAAAATGGTGCAAGAAGTCTTTGTGCTGATTAATCATGATGCCACTGTCTAAGTTTAAATATCCTATTTAAAACACATTACTTCATTTTGAAAACAAACCTCATGTTGTTATTTGATCAGCCGCTTGGCTCAAATTTTGTAAGAGGAGCATACCTGGCAACAAATTGAAAATGTGTTGGAAATCCTGTCCCTGTGCAAGGGTTACTTTGCTGCAGCAAGAACAGTAAATTAATATAGACATTGGACAATAACAGGCTGTGCAATAACACAGACACTGTACAATAACAGATTCTGCCAAAACAGACACTAAAATAGAAATCAAAAGAACTGCGGGTGCTGTAAATCAGAAACAAAAACAGAAGTTGCTGGAAAAGCTCAGCAAGTCTGACAGCATCTGTGAAAAAAAAATCCGAGTTAGCGTTTTGGGTCCGGTGACCCTTCCTCAGAATTGTAAAATAGAAGTCATAGAGTCATGGAAATAGGCCCTTTGGCCCTATCTATGCTGACAAACAAACATAAGACTAGACTAATCCCATTTACCTGCACTTGATCCATAAACTACAATGCTCTGGCATTATAAGTGATCATTCAGACTCTTGCTAAATGTTACAAAAGTATCTGCTTCCATCACCCTCCAAGACAGCACATTCCATATTTCTAACATGCTCTTGGTGAAACATTTTTGATTAGATCCTTCTAAACTACTTACTTTTCACCTTAAACTTATGCCCTCTGGTCTTAGACGGACCAGCCAGGAGAAATTAATTTTCAATGTCTCTGCCACTCATAATTTTGTACATCTCAATCAGATCCCCCTCAGCATCCTCTGCTTTAGGGAAAACAATTCAGTCTCTCCTCATAACCGAGACTTTTCATCCCAGGCAGTGTCCTGGTGAATTTCATTCACAACCTCTCCAGTGCAATCACATCATTCTGATAGTGTGGTGACCAGAACTGTGCACAGTATTTCATCTGTGGCCTAACCAAATGTTTTATATAGTTGTAATGAGACATCCTTGCTCCTATATTCTACACCCTGGCCAACGAAGGCAAGCATACTATATGCCTTCTTCACCATCCTGTTTTCCTGTGCTGACATCTTCAGGGATCTATGAACTTGTATATCAAGGTCCCTTTGTTCCTCAGTACTCCCTAGAGACTTACCATTCATTGTGTATATCCTTCCCTTGTTAGCCCTTTTAAAATGCATCACCCCATTTTCTGTTTCCAGCAGTAGGAAGAGCGGGAGCTTGGACCAGGGGCCTGTCGGGAAAGGGTGAGTCACTGATTTAAAACTTTAAACAGCAGCAGCTGGGACCTCGGAAAGCTGGGGTTTCTGGGAAAGGAGGGACTTTGTTTTTCCCCTCTCAGCTATATAAGTGAGTGTTTTCTAAACCCGAGACACTACCCTTGTAGGGCCTCCCACCCATCCACCTCCTCTAACCTTATACACCAGGGACAAATCAGGTAAACTTCTCTTCTTTCTTTTTACTTTCTGATAAGGGGACTAGCAGGGATGGCAGTGCAGGGAGAGGAATGTTCCTCCTGCAGGATGTTTGAGGTGAGGGACGCCATTAGTGTCCCGTCCAAGTACATCTGCAGGAAGTGCACCCAACTCTTGCTCCTCCAAGACCGCGTTAGGGAACTGGAGCAGTAGCTCGATGAACTTCGGATCATTCGGGAGGCAGAGTCTGTGATAGTTAAGAGTTACAGGGATGTAGTTACTCCTAGGCACGAAGAAAGCTGGGTAACTGTTAGAAGGGGGAAGAAACAGTCAGTGCAGGGATCCCCTGTGGTCGTTCCTCTGAAAAACAAGTATACCGTTTTGGATACTGTTAGGGGGGACGACTTACCAGAGGCATGGACTGGGGTGCAGGTCTCTGGCACAGAGTCTGTCCCTCTTGCACAGAAGGGACGAGGGGAAAGGAGGAGAGTGTTAGTCATTGGGGACTCAATAGTTAGAGGGTCAGATAGAAGGTTTGTTGGGAACGAAAGAGACTCACGGTTGGTGTTTTGCCTCCCCGGTGCCAGGGTCCGTGATGTCTCGGATCGTGTCTTTGGGGTCCTGAAGGGAGAGGGTGACAAGCCCCAAGTCGTAGTCCACATAGGTACCAACGACATAGGTAGAAAGAGGGATAGGGATGTAAGGCAGGATTTCAGGGAGCTAGGGTGGAAGCTGAGAGCTAGAACAAACAGAGTTGTTATCTCTGGTTTGTTACCCGTGCCACGTGATAGCGAGGCGAAGAACAGGGAGAGATATCAGCTGATCACGTGGCTGCAGGGATGGTGCAGGATGGAAGGTTTCAGGTATATGGATAATCGGGGCTCATTCTGGGGAAGGTGGGACCTCTACAAACAGGACGGTCTTCACTTGAACCAGAGGGGTACTAATATCCTGGGTGGGAAATTTGCTAGTGCTATTCGGGTGGATTTAAACTAGCTCAGCAGGGGGATGAGAACCTGTGGTGTAGTTCCAGTACACAGGAGGATGAGAGTAGGGAGGACATGGACAGGATTTCACCGTCACAGGAGTGTGCTGGCAGACAGCAAGCTGGTTTGAAGTGTGTCTACTTCAACGCCAGGAGTATCCGGAATAAGGTAGGTGAGCTTGTAGCATGGATAGGTACCTGGGACTTCGATGTTGTGGCCATTTCGGAGACATGGATAGAGCAAGGTCAGGAATGAATGTTGCAGGTTCCAGGGTTTAGATCTTTCATAAAGATGAGGGAAGGTGGTAAAAGAGGGGGAGGTGTGGCTTTGTTAGTCGAGGACAGTATAACGGTGGCTGAAAGAACTTCTGACGAGGACTCGTCTATTGAGGTGGTAGGGGCTGAGGTCCGAAACAGGAGAGGAGAGGTCACACTGCTGGGTTTTATATAGTCCTCCGCAAAGTTCCAGGGATGTGGAGGAGAGGATTGGCAAAACGATTCTGGGCAGGAGTGAAAGGAACAGGGTGGTCATTATGGGAGACTTTAACTTCCCCAACATTGACTGGAAATGCTATAACTCTAGTACATCAGATGGATCAGTTTTTGTCCAATATGTGCAGGAGGGTTTCCTGACACAGTATGTCAAAGGGCTGACAAGAGGGGAGGCCACACTGGATCTGGTACTTGGTAATGAACCAGGCCAGGTGTTTGATTTAGTGGTAGGTGAGCACTTTGGAGAGAGTGACCATAATTCGGCTATGTTTAGTTTAGCGATGGAAAGGGATAGGAACATGCCACTGGGCAAGAGTTATAGATGGGGGAAAGGCAATTATAATGCGATTAGGCAAGACTTAGGAGGGATAGAATGGGGTAGCAAAATGCAGGGGATGGGGACAATCGAAATGTGGAGCTGGTTTAAGGAACAGATATTGCGTGTCCTTGATAGGTATGTCCCTGTCAGGCAGGGAGGAAGTGATAAAGTAAGGGAACCTTGGTTTACAAAAGAAATTGTATCTCTTGTTAAGCGGAAGAGGGAGGCTTATGTGACATTGAGACGAGATAGTTCAGATGAGGCGATGGAGAGTTACAGATTAGCTAGGAAGGATTTAAAGAGAGAGTTAAGAAGAGCGAGGAGGGGACATGAGCAGTCATTAGCGGGTAGAATTAAGGAGAACCCTAAAGCTTTCTATAGGTATGTGAGGAATAAAAGGATGACTAGGGTAAGAATAGGGCCAGTCAAAGACAGAAGTGGGAAGTTGTGTGGAGATTGGAGAGGTGCTAACTGAATATTTCTGATCTGTTTTCACTCAGGAAAAGGAGAATATTGTAGAGGAGAAGACTCAGATACGGGCTATTAGACTTGAAAGGATTGAGGTTAGTAAGGAGGAGGTGTTATCAATCCTAGAAGGTGTGAGGATTCTCTGGGAAGCTAGGGAGGAGATGGCGGAGCCTTTGGCCTTGATCTTTGAGTCGTCATTGTCTACAGGTTTAGTACCAGAGGACTGGAGGATTGCAAATGTTGTGCCCTTGTTCAAGAAGGGCAGTAGAGATGACCCAGGTAATTACATACCAGTGAGCCTTACGTCTGTTGTAGGAAAAGTTTTGGAAAGGATTATAAGAGATAGGATTTATAATCATCTAACAAGCAACAATTTGATTGGAGATAGTCAACATGGATTCGTCAAGGGCAGGTCGTGTCTCACAAACCTCATTGAGTTTTTTGAGAAGGTGACCAAGCATGTGGATGAGGGTAAGGCAGTTGACGTGGTGTACATGGACTTCAGTAAAGCCTTTGATAAGGTTCCACATGGTAGGTATTGGAGAAAATGCGGTGGCATGGGATTGAGGGAGATTTAGCAGTTTGGATTAGAAACTGGCTTTCTGAAAGAAGGCAACGAGTGGTGGTTGATGGAAAATATTCAGCCTGGAGTCCGGTTACTAGTGGTGTGCCCCAAGGACTGTTTTGGGACCACTGCTGTTTGTCATTTTTATAAATGACTTGGACGCAGACATAGGTGGATGGGTTAGTAAGTTTGCAGATGACACTAAAGTCGGTGGAGTGGCGGACAGTGTGGAAGAATGTTGCAGGTTGCAGGGAGACTTGGATAAACTGCAGAATTGGGCTGAAAGGTGGCAAATGGAGTTCAATGCAGACAAATGTGAGGTGATTCACTTTGGGAAGAATAATAGGAAGGCAGAATACTGGGTCAATGGAAAGATTCTTGGTAGTGTGGATGTGCAGAGGGATCTTGGTGTCCAGGTCCATAGATCCCTGAAAGTTGCCACCCAGGTTGATAGTGCTGTTAAGAAGGCATACGGTGTGTTAGGTTTCATTGGTAGAGGGAGTGAGTTCCGGAGCCGTGATGTCATGCTGCAACTGTACAAAACGCTAATGCGGCCTTACTTGGAATATTGCGTACAGTTCTGGTCACCCCATTACAGGAGATGACAGTTGATGTTAGTAAAGCTGAAATCCCCTACTACTGTAACTCTGCTCCTCTCACAATAACACAGAGATAATAATAAAAGACAATAACAAAATAATAAAAGACATTGTAATAACACTGTGCACTAACAGGCACTGGACAATAACTCAGCAGTGCCTGTACTTTATTACATCTGTTTATTCATCTCATTGTTTTAGGGCACTAGGACAAAAATTATGTGGAAGTAAGTATGCCTATTGACACTTTAATTGAACTTGGTTTTTTTGCAGTTTAGGGGATTGTTTGTGTGCCTTATGTGGATATTATGTGTTCAAACTTCTTGGTTCAGTAAATTATTAATAGTGTCCAATTAATATTCCCAACATTTTCAAATGCAGTCTACGCATAATTCAAGTATTTCAAATTATCAAAACATCTGAATATGAATTGAACATTTTGTGCAAACAACTGTAATATAACAGTTGAATTCAGAGTAAACTGTTTCTGACAGTGTTGATTTGGAGAGATCTTGGTGTTTGATCTCAAATGTATTCAATTTGCAAAATTCCAGATCAATGAAATTCAAACAGACTGGATCAGTGAGTAGGAAATGATTGTAATCAAGTTGCTGGAGGTTTGACAGCCATGTCACTGGGCCTCAGGTTGAAAACTCTGAGCTTTTATCCTTTGCCCTAGTGGGATCTGAGTTGAAGTTCAACCCAAACTAATAATCAATGGTTTTCTGGAACTTGTGGAATAGGATTTGGATAGTCCCAACATCTTGTAATTAATAATCTGCAAAATGGATAAAACATCACAATCAGATTAGCCATGATCTTACTGAATGACAGAGCAGGCGCAAGGTGTCAAATGACCTGTTCATGTACCTAGTTCTTATATTCTTAGGTGCAAAAATGCCTCTAATGTTTGTGCTCATTCTTAATGTCAACAAATTGTAGGAAATGATAAAAGATTGCCACACTAGTGAAATGGGGAGAGCCTTTCTGATGTTAGAGGAAGAAGAACACTCTCGTGTTATATAGCAACTAACAAATTTTCAGGACTTCATCAAACTGCTTTACGGCCAGTGAAGACAGAAGACCACAAGATGTATGAGTAGATGGAGGTCATTCAGCCGATTGAGCCTGCTTTGTTATTCAATTAGGCCTGGTCATCCTCAACTCCTCTTCTTGCCTTATCGCCAATAACCGTTGATATCCTTACTGAGTAAAAATCCTTGAGTATTGTTAAGCACCTAGACTTGACTGTAGTCTGTGGTTAAAAAAAAAATTCCAGAGTCATTCCGTCAGAGAAAAGTAAAACTCAATCTCTGTCTTAAATGGGCAGCCCCTTATCCTGAGATTATGACGCTAGACTCTTCCACAAAGGAAAACAACGTTTCCACATCAACCCTATCAAGTCCTTTATGTTTCAATAAGATTTCCTTTCATTTTTGTAAAGTCCAATGAGTACAAGCCTAATGTACTCAACTTCTCCTCAGAAGAAAACTCCTCAATACCTGGAATCAACCTAGTGAACCTTCACAGGCCGAGCCGGTAGGTTTGGTTGCAAACATTTTGTCACTCTGCTAGGTGACATCGTCAGTGCATCTCTGGTGAAGCATCAGTGTTTCCGTCCTGCTTGTTATTTGTATGCCTCGGTTTGCTGGGGTGGTTGGTATTACTTCCGGTTCTGTTTCTCAGTGGTTTGTACCCCACATTCAATGTGTTTGTTGATGGAGTTCCGGTTGGAATACCAGGCTTCCAGGAATTCCCTGGCGTGTCTCTGTTTGGCTTGTGCAATTATCAATGTGTTGTCCCAGTCAAATTCATGGCCCTCATTTTCCGTGTGTAGTGAGACAACTGAGAATTGGTCGTGTCTCTTGGCGGCTAGTCGTGTATCCGTATTGTCAGTTTTATTCCAGTTTGGCCTATGCAGTGTAGAATATATCTTTCTTCAGATAAGGAGACCAAAGCTGCTCACAATATTCCAGTGGTCTGACTAGTGCTTTTTATAATTTTAGCAAGACCTCTTTATGGTTATACTCCTTTGAAATAAAACCAAGATTCCATTTGCCTTCCCTATTACCTGTTGATCTTGGATGCAAGGTTTTTTGTGATTAATGCAGAAGGATATCAAAGGCCCTCTGTGCTGTAATCTTTGTCTGTTTAAATAATATTCAGCTCTTCTAATCCTCCTGCTAAAATGCATTTTCTCACATTATGTTCCATTGGCCAATTGTTTTGCTCCCTCACCTAACATGTCTACATCTTTCTGTAGATTCTTTGAGTCATCTTGCTACCTGCCTTTCCACCTGTTTTTGTATCATACATTTACTTTCCTCATCCAACTCATAAATATACATTGTGAATAATTATTGCCCCAGCGCTGATCCTTATGGCACTGTACTGGTTACAGATTGCTAACCTGAAAATGCTCCTTTTACCCCAACTCTCTGTCTTCTATCATTCGCCAATCTTCTATCCGTGCTACCCTCAATAACATGGGATCCTATTAAGTAGCCTATGTGCTGCATCTTATTGGAAATCCAAATATATTACATTGATATTACACCCTCTTATCACTGACCCTTCAACTAAGGGTAAGAGCTGCTTCCTATCCACCCTCTCTCTGCCCCTCATAGACTTATACACCTCAATCAAGTCCCCTCTCAGCTTTCTCCACTCTAAAGAAATCAACTCAAGTTTATCCATCCTCTCTTCATAGCTGAAAATAATCCATTCCAGGCAACATCCTGGAAAATCTCCTCTGCGCCCATTCCAGTGCAATCACATCTTTACAACAGTGTGGTGACCAGAACAAAAGTTCAGCTGTGACATAACCAAAGTCCTGTGCAACTCTAACATTATTTCCATGTTCTTATAATCTATGCCATGACTGCTAAAGGCAAGTGTTATGCATGCCTTCTTAACTACCCTAATAACCCACTGTGCTGCCATCAGGTATCTGTGGACAAGTACCCCAAGTATCCACTATTGCTCTGAGCTTCCTAGTGTCTACTAGTTTACCACTAACCGTTTTTTCTTTCAATTTGATAGCACCCTTGACTTCTTTATTTCACCATGGTTAAATTATCCCCTTCCTAGGATCTTTCTTCTATGTTGAGATGTGTCTTTATTGTTTGTCATTTAGAGTAGTTGTTTCTGACCAAATGTTTCTCACTCTAAGGCTGAATGCTGATTTCTACCATGTTGTGGTGACTGTTTCCTAGGGGATCTTTTACTTTGAGGTCAATCATTAAGTGTGCCTCATTGTACATCACCAGCTTGAAAATAGCCTCATTCCTGACTGGATCCACAACATATTCTTCTTAGGGACTATCCCAAATGTAGGAAATATATCATCAAATTTGTATGCATCAAGATCTCACAAAGAGAAATGTGATAACTTCTAGATACTCCACTTAAAGGCATTAATCATAGGTTCATACAGCACAGAAATGCCCCTTTGGTCCATCAAGCCTGCACTGACACAACTGCCACTAAAAGTGCGCTAATCCCAATTTCCTGCACTTGTCCCATATCCCTGAATGTTATGATATTTGAAGTGCTTATTCAAATATTTCTGAGAAGTTGTAAGATTTCTGGTCTCCTCTACCTTCACAGGGAGTGCATTCCAGATTCCGACGACCAGCTGTGTGAAAAAAGTTTTTTCCCAAGTCCCCTCTGATTCCCCTGCCATTTACCCTAAACATATGCACTTTCCTGATTGACCCCTCAAGCAAGGGGAACAATTGCTCTCTATTCACCCTGTCCATATCCCTCATAATCTTTTAAGTCTCAATCATGGTCCCCCTCACTCTTCTCTGCTTTAAAGGAAACAATCCAAGCCTATCTAGTCTCTCCTTGTAGCTCGATTTCTCCATCCCAGGCAACATCCTGGTGAACGTCCTGTGTACCAACTCCAGCGCTGTCACATGCTTCCTGTAGTGATTGCAAGAACTGCAGATGTTGGAGTCAACCTTGGTTTCTTTTCAGATCGTATAAAACTTTCTGTAGTGAGGTGACCAGAACTGCACAAAGTACTCCAGCTGTGGCTTGACCAATGTTCCATACAACTCCAACATTACTTCCTTGCTCTTACAGTTTGTGCCACGACTGATGAAAACAAGTGTCCCATATGCCTTCTTAACTATCCTATTCACATGCGCTGCCGACTTCAAAGATCTGGGAATAATTACCCCAAGATCACTTTGTTCTTCTAAGCTACCATTTTGCTCTGCCGACTTCAAAGATCTGGGAATGGTCCTGCCATTCATTAAATATTCCCTCACCTTGTTTCTTTTTCCAAAGTACATCACCTCACACTTCTTATGGTTAAATACCACTGGTCTGCCCATCCGACCAACCCATCTGTACTTTCCTGTAACCTACAACCATCTTCATTGCTGTTGACTACTCTACCAATCTTAGTGTCATCTGCAAATTTGCTTAACATTCCCCAACATTTTCATCTATATCATTTATGTATATAACAAACAATAAGGGTCCTAGAACTGATCCTTGTAGTACACCACTGGACACTGGCCTCCTGTCACTCAAACAGCCTTCTGCCACTAAGTCAGTTTTTGATCCATCTTGCTATTTTACTGAATTCCATGTACTTTAATATTCTTAATCAGTGTCTTATGTGGAACCTAGTCAAAAGCTTTGCTAAAATTTATGTAAACTACATCAAATGAATTTCCCTCATCCACGCTCTTGATTTTCAAAAAAATTATGAAAAATGTTAGGCATGACCTCCCGCCGACAAAGTCACGCTGACTATCCCTACTCAACCCATGCCTTTCCAAGTGGGCATTAATTTGTTCCTTCAGAATTTTCTCCCTACAACTGATGTGAGACTGACTGGTCTGTAATTTCCCGGCACATTTTCTCCACCCTTCTTAAAAAGTGGAACCATATTACCCATCCTGGAGTCATCTGGCACTTGCCCCCATGGCCAGAGAGGAATTAAAAGTGTCAGAGCCCTTTCAGTTTCCTGCCTTGCCTCCCACAGTAGCCTGGGATGCAATTCATCTGGGCCAAAGGATTTGTTTGTTTTTAAGCCGACAGAGTTTCCAACACCTCCCCATTTCCTATGTCAATCTGTGCAAGTTCCTCACAGTCCGTTTTCCTGAGTTCCGTACCTACATTCTACTGAAGACTGAAGAGTATTCATTCAACACCCTTCCAACATCCTGCAGCAACTCTACACATCGGTTGCCCCCTTGATTCCTACACTTCCCCAGATTAACTCCTTCCTTTTAATGTATTTATAAGGGAAGAATGGTCAAGGGATAAATATTAGCCAGGGGTAATAGGTAGAGAATTCGCCTGCCCTCCTTTTTCACAAACCTAAGGGGCAGAAAATTGATCTCTGTTTAACGTCTCACCAGAACAAGGGTGCTATGTAAAATGTGTCTTGGATGCAGGTACCTAAAATAAGTAAGTGGTCCATTACTCAGGAAATGGTGGAATTAACGTTGGTGGTAAGAGAGATTGCAGGTTTCTGTGCATTTGGTGGGAGGACTGGTTCCTCCAATTCAGATGTCCTAGGAGTAACTAGTAGTTGCATCTGTCCAGCATTTGGACTTTCCGATTGCTCCGCTCAGTTCTGCTGCTTCAGTTAATCTCAGCATCACATCAACATATTGACTGCAAGGTTTGCAACATTAAAAAAAACTGAACAATTATTTTTAAAACAGCAGCTCAGGTGCTACATTCAGTGAAGTCACAGTATTTTTTTTCCTTTGTTCATTCATAGGATGAGGGTATCACTGACCAGGCAGCATTTATTGCCCATCCCTAATTGCCCAGAGAGCAGTTCAGAGTCAATTACATTGCTGTGGGTCTGGAGTCACACGAAGGCTAGACCAGGAAAGGATGGCAGTTTCCTTCCCTAAAGGACATTAGTGAACCAGATGGGTTTTTCCAACAATTGACATTGGGTTCATAGGCATCATTAGATTCTTAATTCCAGACGTTTATTGAATTCACACTCCAACATCTGCTGTGGTGGGATTCAAACCAGGTCCCCAGAACATTATCTGGGAGTTTGGATTAACATTCCAACAATAATACCACTGGGCCATTACCTCCCCAAGATTGATATTTAATGCAGTGTATCTGATGGGCTGAAGAGGCTGATGCATTAATATTGGGCTGATCAATTTCTTGATTGTCTGTAATATATCAGTGTAGAAAATGAGATTTAGCAGGTTATTATCGTGTTTAATAATTCCCATGTATCTCAAGTGGATAATATCAACAAATTCGGGTGCAGAAATGTTGGTATGGCATGTTGGCATTTCTGACTTAAGCCTGCTGTAGTGCTTCAGGGAAGTTCAATGCAAATTGGAAGAACAACATCTCGTCTTCTGCTTGGGGAACTCCTTCGGGAATCAGACTTTTCCTCCCACTTTTCCTAGCTATCAGTTCTGAAGATGGGTCACTAGATCCAAAATGCTAACTTAATTCTCTCCATGCTTGCTGCCATACTTACTGGGTTTTTCCATTAATTTGTGCTTGTTTCTTGTAGTTGTCAACTATTTTAGGGCTGTGGTCTTCTGCTACTGGATCTGATGTCTGGTAGGGCTTGTACAGGGGTTCAACAGGATTAGTCAAACAATATTCCTTGTGTTACCTATGTTGGTCCTCCCTCGAGTAACAATGCACTGAAGTGCAACTCCTTTTCACATAGCTTAAAGCATGGTTGAAAAGTCCATAGGACCCAGACAATAAATTAAAGCCAGTGATCAGTAATTGTGTTCATGTAACTAATGGATTGTCACGAAAATCCATCCAGTTCACTGATGTCCTTTAGGTTAGGAAATCCACCAGCCATACCCCACAGCAATGTAGTTTGCTCTCTTTTAAAGGCCCTTAGAAATACTTCTGCAAGTTGCTGCCAAAAATGTTGCCATTATCTGTTCCAGAATTAATGCTTACTAGCCTAGAACATCACATCCTGTAATCTCTTCTGATATTCTGTTCATCATTGATACTCTGGTGCGGCCGCACTTGGAGTATTGCATGCAGTTCTGGTCACCGCATTATAAGGAGGATGTGGAAGCATTGGAAAGGGTGCAGAGGAGATTTACCAGGATGTTGCCTGGCATGGAGGGAAGGTCTTATGAGGAGAGGCTGAGAGACTTGAGGCTGTTTTCGTTAGAGATAAGGTTAAGAGGTGACTTAATAGAGACATACAAGATGATCAGAGGATTAGATAAGGTGGACAGTTAGACCCTTTCTCCTCGGATGATGACGGCTAGCAAGAGGGGACATAGCTTTAAATCGAGGGGTGATAGATATAGGACAGATGTCAGAGGTAGATTCTTTACTCAGAGAGTAGTCAGGGCATGGAATGCCTTGCCTGCAGCAGTTGTAGACTCGCCAACTTTAAGGGCATTTAAATGGTCGTTGGATAAAAATATGGATGATAATGGAATAGTGTAGGTTAGATGGGCTTCAGATTGGTTTCACAGGTCGGCGCAACATCGAGGGCCGAAGGGCCTGTACTGCGCTGTAATGTCCTATGTTCCAAGTTCTATGATATGGACATGGTGTCTCACTGCTGCCCGCAGCCAACCCCTTGACCAAGTTCCTCAAAAAACGAAGTAAAATAATTATAGATAAAGACTCCGAGGACTCTGATACCTCTCATGAGCACATCACAGAAAATAAAAAGTCTAAAGGAAAGAATTACTCAACTGAAGCTGGCTGCTCTTAATTCCATTTAACTTCACCCTCCAGATTCTCCTCTTCATTTCTAAATAGTCCCCATTCAATGATGTTTAGCCCTGCCTGAATTAGTCTGTGGTTAAACACTGTGCTGTCAACCCTATGAAAAGCTTTCCCTTAATCTATCCTTTGCTTTTCTAGTGTGAATTGAGCCTAATTCTCATTCCTGACTTTAAGCTGTTTGACAATTCATCTTTATAGAAAGACGTCCTGATCTTTAAAACACCTATTGTTAAGATAATGTTCACTGTTGGAATGAAAACTCACCAAAGTCTTTCCTCATAATGATGTTCCAGTGAAACTCTAGTAACATTGTAGCATTGAGACATAGAAGATAGGAGCAGGAGAACACCATTTGAACCCTTGAGCCTACTCCATTCATTACTGTCATGGCTGATCATCAAGCTGATCCCTTTAACTACAAGAGCTGTATTTATCCCATTATTGAAAATACAACATTTTGCCCTTCTGTGCTAATGAATTCTACAGGATCTTCACTCTCTGGGTGAAGAGATTTCTCATCTGTCCTAGAAGATTTACCCTTACCCTTAAAACTTGATCCCTGGTTCTGCACTCCCCCACCATCAGGAATTTCTTGCTGCATCTAACCTATCTAGTTCTGTTAGAATTTTATAGGTTTCTATGATATTCCCCTTCCCCCCCTCATTCTTCGAAACTCAGTGAACACAATCCTGATCAATCCAGTATCTCTTCATATATTTGTCCCATCGTCCCAGGCATCAATTTGATAAACTTTCTCTCTAGCAACAGCACCGTTCATCAGATAAAGAGACCAAAACTGCACAATAGTCCAGATGTGGCCTCACCAATGCCCTGTACAATTGTGTTTAGATATTCTTGTTCCTGTGCTCCAATCCTCTTGTTGTGAAAGCCAACATTCAGTTTGTCTTCTTTACTGCTTGCTGCAATTGTGTGGTACTTTCAGCAGCTGGTGTACAAGGACACCCAAGGCTTGTTCAACATTCCCTTGCTCAATTTACAGCCATTCAAATATGTCTATGTTCGCTACTAAAGTGGATGACCTCACATTTACCAACATTATACTCCATCTACCATGCATTTGCTCAGTCTGTCCAAATCATACTGCAACATTTCTGCATCCTCCAGAGCTCACTCTTCCAGCTGGCTTTGTGTGATCTGCAAACTTTGAGATATTACATTTAGTTCCCTCATCTACATCATTAACATGTTGTTGATAACTTCATACAGATCGCTGTGGTAGTCCATGTGTCACTGCTTGCCATTCAGAAAAAGACCCATTTATTCCTACTATTTCCGGTCCGCTAACCAATTTTCTATCCATTTCAATATACCCTAACCCCACCCCAATCCTATGCACTTTTTAAAATATTAATCTTAACTTCTCCATGACTATAACAACCTCATAATAGGGTTCCCATTCAGTATTTCAACTCTAGCTAGACCAGAGTCTTTTATAAATATTATATCATGTCCCTGCTTTTAAACATAGCACCTCAGGCCCATTTCACTATTCAGTTAAATCATGACGTGGAGGTGCAGGTGTTGGATTGAGGTGAACAAAGTCAAAGTCACACAACACCAGCTTATAGTCCCTTCACCTGACAAAGAAGCAGTGCTCTGAAAGCTTGGTGATTTCAAATAGGCCTGTTGGACTCAATCGTGGTATTGTGTGACTTCTGACTCATTTAAATCATGGATGATTTGTTTCTTAAGCCTGGTTATCTGTTGTTACTCTATATCCCTCAATCTCCTTAGCTAATAAGTACATCATTCTCAGACTTCAAAGCTTCAAATGATCCAACATCTTTTTGGAGCTAAGATTTTCAAATTCTGTGTATGAGATAATTCCCTTGCTTCAGTCCTAAACAGCCCGTCTTTAAAGGTTGTTCTGAAATTGGATTAGAGAAAATAGCTCCCATACTCGAACAAATTAAACTGCAGGTTCCCCTATATCTGGTTGAGAGGACAGACAGAACACCACAGTTATTATGTCACTGCTGGTACTCAAATACAAGTGACCTTCTGATACACATGATTTAATGTGAACAGCTCAGGAAGGTTGGAGATCCAACACTGACTACAAAAGGTGTCAATCTTGGACTTTAGCAGTGCAGTCAGTCCTGCAAACTGGTACTGCTATTTTGTACTAATTCTAACTATCCACCTGGCTCCCTATAAATATTTTTGCCTGATTAAAATAGTCATCAATCTCAGTTTAAACTGACTGCCAACTTCAGCAGATTTCCGAGGGGGAGGAATTGCTTCTTTATCCCTGAAAAACATGGCTCTATTGCTCTACAGTCTCTATTAGAGGTAATGATGTCAACAAAATCCTTTAATCAACTGAAAGACCTGAAATATATCATCCTTTAATACTGAAGGGATTAAAAAAAAATCTATTGTTGCAGCCTAATAAGCCCACGATTGACACTTAACATGAAGAATGGTCAGTTGGTCAAAGTAGCAAAGTACCTGCTGCGGACTGGACCACAGGATGAATCATCTGCAGTGCACAAAACAAAAATTCAATGTAGCAAAGATCTGATGAGTAGAAGCAGCATATTGGAAAGTGGATCAGGTGCTTAGAATGAACAGGAAAGCAATATTGGCAAAGCTTTAGTTGTGGGATGGGACGAGGAAAGTCAGGAATGAAAGGGGGGAAATTGTTGGAGGATGAAGTGAAGGGGAGTTTCTTATTTTGATTGTGCAACTGTCTCTTGGATATGTATAAAAATCAACCACCAGCCCAAAATAAAAAACGCTTTGCAGCAAATACGCTTTTTAATTGCAATAGTTGCTGTATTTACAGAGTATTCATACTAAAAATAATTATCACCAGTTAGGTGATGCACCTTTCATTGAAAAATATTAAAAATACAAATAACACTGATTTTACTTTACAAACAGGTTCAGATAAATTCATTAGCAAATCAGTATTTGCTATTAAAAAACAAGGTAAGATATTCATTCCATAATCACAAAGAACTACAACAATATGAAAGAAAAACTTCCATTATATGATCGAGCACTTTAACACACCATGAGTTTTAAAAATAATGGAAGTCGTGTCTTCTACAGCTTTTAAGTAGTAACAGAAAAGGAACAACTTCCACTTTTCCTCATTAAATGATTCAGTCATGCTCTGGAGCCTTCACACAGCCTAGCTTATATCCACACCTTTTCACAGAATTCTCGCAACACATTAATTAGTTACACTGATAAATACCTTATGTTACAATTACAAAAAAAAAAAACACAAATTTTTACTGCACCTTATTACATATCTTCAATGTTCAGGTGCTTCACAATTTCAATTTTGAAATGCAGTGATTGTTATGATGGCAAACAAAAGCAGGCATTTTGGACAAACAAGATCTCACAAATAATAAAATTAATAGCCTTTTGAACAATTTCTGGTTGAAGAACAAAAATTGTCCAGGACAGCATGCGATTTCTCTGCTGCAAAATACACTGGAGGGTTAGACCAAACTCTGGGCTCAAAGTTTTAAATGGGGCATTAGATTTCTCACTTGGATAAATATTGCATCAGCATTGCTGTGTTGCTAATAATTTCTTTACTTCCCCTTGACAAATCTGAATGCACTTAGCATTAAACAACTACTTGGAATTCTAACACCTTGCGAACCATTAGGTAGGAAACAGTGCTGGAACATGCAAATGGTCTGAATCCTATTTATAAACATCAGACCATGAGACAGCAATTTGAAATTAAATCCCAACCCACATTTCCCTACAGGCTAATCAAGGTGCAGGCAACTGAGTTCTTGTATCATAGATGTATTTATTCTTTCATCCAGCGTGGAGTAAACAATATGTGAAGACTAGCTGTGAAGACAGGCTTCAAAAATAAGGAACCAAAATTGTTCTTTTAGTTATCTACGTGAAGTGGACTAGACTTCTACAGTACATATAAAACTACATTATCTTTGCTGTACGAACTTGGTAGCCCTGTTTTCTCGAGCTGCAAGGTTTCAATCTCTGAATATTCTGATACAGTTCCAAACATGTAAATCGGTGGGGGAGAGGGAGGAAATCTAGACTGCTTGATGTTCAAAAGCAAAAGTTGCAAGCCTTTCAAATACTCAAGACCCAAAAGGGAGCACATGGGGAATTTGTGAAAGCTTTCTAACATTGACATTTTTTTTGGCAACTATTAAGACGGTGTGTAGAAGTGATGTGGACTGACACATTTTGCTGGACAGACTGTCACTTAATCCTCATTCTAGATCAAGTGTAAAAATAGTATTCTACTTTGCAGTGACATACTATCAAAGAAACAAGGTCAGCTTGGGTCAGTCCTTGTGAGAGGATTTCCTACTGAATAGTACCACAATATTAAAATCACAATTTTATATTTAACCAGAAGCAGCTCAAATTCAAACATGGTATAAAGAAAATAGTCAGTGTCCATGTAGCTGCTCCTTCTCCCAATCAACCTGCTTTCCCACAGCAGATCCAGCTCAATGGGGAAAGTAAGATACAGTACAATGCTGGACAGCTGGGGCATTAGGACAGTCTCTGGGAGGTGCATACTTCAGAATATTTTTCTAAAACACCACATTAAAAATAGGAAAGAAATTTTAACTTGTAGTGATGGAACTGTAGTGATCAGAAAGGATTATTTCAAACTTCACCTTTCCTTCAAGGGAAAATTGATAATCATATTTGATGCTCATTTTTTCAGGATGGAGGCCTTAATCTCATTAATTTTAGTCCTGTTAATAAACCAATCAGCAACAATTGGAGCTGAGAGATTAACCTGTTGTTTCCTTTTATAGATCCTGATGTACAATTCCAAAGTTAATTTTTAATTAAGTTTTACAATATGGGGAGGTGGGAGAGGGGAGGGAAGTCTACATTTTAATTGCGACAAATGCATCTCCCTCTCCCCACAGCCCAAATTGATCAGGAAAGGCCCACTCCCTGTTTCAAGCAATGTATTCTAGCAAGGATGGAAACAGTAACCAGCTAATTGTGTATTTTCACTCTGGGGAAGAACAAAATGATTTATTGTAGAAACCATCTGCTGCCCCATAGCACCTCTCCAAACCAGCTACGAGTTGCCATCCTTCCTACAACACAGTTCATTAAACACGTGAAAAAAAAGTCAAAGCTGGATTCTACTACATTAACTGATTATGGCTCAAATCACTTGGCAAAGAATAGTTGATGAATGACATTAAGTCAATATAGGTTTGCTAGTTTAAAAAAAAATGTAGTTTCTGACTTATTTCCTTTTCTAAAATAAACAGTTACCAGTCCTGACATTGAAGCAATTTTTAAATGGTCAAACTGACTGGATCATAATCCTTAGTGTAACAGACATAGGGAACATGAAGACTAGCACTTAAAGTAGTGTTTTAACAGCTCTAGTGTAGTGTTCCCATCCAAATACGTGAATACTGCCAGTTTTGCTTTTTCTGCAGTAATATTCCTATCTAAAGATGAGATAACCTATCTTAGAAACTGTACAAGTTCTTACATATTCTAAAAAATTGTCAGATAGCAGAAATGTTGGAAGACGCAAGACTTAATAAGAAGGAAGAATTGAAGGAGATCAACATCAGGAGAGAAAAGGTTCAAGGAAAATTGATAGGATTGAAGGCCGATAAATCCCCAGGGCATGATAATCTACATCCTACAGTACTTAAGGAAATGGCTCTAGAAGCTATCAAATGAATTGGTGGTCATCTTTCAGGATTCTATAGACTCTGGAACAGTTCCTGCAGATTGGAGGGTAGCTAATGTTACTCCAATATTCAAAAAGAGAGGGAGAGAGAAAACAGGGAATTATGGACCAGTAAGCGTAACTATCAGTAGTTGGGAAAATTCTCAAACCCATCATCAAGGATTTTATAGCAGAGCATTTAGAAAGCAGTGGCAGGATCAGACAGAGTCAGCATGGAATTATGAAGGGGAAATCATGCTTCACAAATCTGTTGTAATTCTATGAAGATGTAACTAGTAAGAGTTGATAAGGGGGAGCCAGTCAATGTGGTATATTTGGACTTTCAGAAAAGGGTTGATAAAGTCCTGCATAAGAGATTATTGTGCAAGATTAAAGTGCATGGGATTGGGGAAGTGTATTGAGATGGATAGAAAACTGGTTGGCAGAGGGGAAAACAAAGAACAGGAATTAATGGGTCCTTTTCAAATTTGCAGGCAGTAACTAGTGGGGTGCCACAGGGATAGGTGCTGGAACCCCAGCTATTCACAATATATATTAATGATTTGGATGAGGAAACAAAATGTAACATCTCCAAGTTTGCAGATAATACCAATTTGGGTGGAACGGTGAACTGTGACGAGCATGCAGAGATCCTTCAGCATGATCTGGACAGGTTGGGTGAGTGGAGAAATCAATGGCAGATGCAGTATAATTTGGATAAATGTGAGGTTATTCACTTTACCTGAATGGTTGTAAATTGGGAGAGGGGATTGTGCAGCAGGAACTAGGTGTCCTTGTGTTCCAGTTACTGAAGGGTAAGCATGCGGGTACAGCAGGCAGTCAAGAAGACAAATGGTATGTTGGCCTTCATTGTGACAGATTTAGAGCACAGGAGCAGGGATGTGTTGTTGCAGTTATGCAGGGCCTTGGTGAGGGCACACCTAGAATACTACTGCATTTTTGGTCTCCTTTTCAAGGGAGTGCAGCAATGGTTTACCAGGCTGATTCCAGCAATGGCAGGACTGACATGAGGAAAGACTGAATAGTTTACGATTGTTCAGACGAATGAAGGAGGGTCTCAGAAACTTATAAAATTCTAACAGGGCTTGACAAGGTAGATACAGGGAGGATGTTCCCGACGGTGAATGTGTCCAGAACCATGGGTCACAGTCTGAGGATTCGGTGTAGACCATTTAGGGGGAGATGAGCAGACATTTCTTCAACCAAATAGTTGTGAGCCTGTGGAATTCACTACCACACGAAGTAGTTGATTCCAAAAAACTGAATGTATTCAAGAGGGGGCTAGATATAGTGCTTGGGGCAAATGGGATCCAAGGTTATGCAAAGAATGCAGGATTAAGCTACCAAGTTCGACAAATCAGCCAAGATCATGATGAATGGTGGAGCAGGCTTGAAGGGCCAAATGGCCTCCTGGTTCTATCTTTTGTGTTTCTATGTCACATTTCAAACTTCCAATGTACTAAACCTACTATTGTTAAGTCAGGTCTGTAATTTCAAAAGGATTTGAGACAAAATGGGAAATACACAAATTAACACTAAATCAGCAATAGAAAAGGCCACTTTCACAGAACTTTTTTTTAAGAAAAAGCCAAACCTGGGGGCAAGAAGCGGGGGAAAAAGCATCTGAGGAACGTTCCTCGTGATAGTGGAATCCAAACTATAAGGAGGTAGAACAGATCACTACCTCTTCAAATCCATTAGATGACTAAATGTGCACCCCATGCAGCAATCTAAAATCCACAGTGAAAGACAGTCCTTGAAATGTGTGTAGTATATAGTAAAATACACTGTGCAGTGAGAAGACTCAAAAGGGAAATTAAAAAAAAAAAAACAAACTCTATTTTTCCAATGAGATATCCTAATTTATCACCTGGACCAATCATCCTACCCAGCATCCAGAATCTATCGTAATAAATACAAAAGGAGCAGACTTATGGCAAAGTACAGAAATAAACCATCAAAACAGAATGCTGGAGAAATTCAGCAGGTCTGGCAGCATGTGCGAGGTCAGGTGGTGGAACGAGACAGAAAAGAAAGGGAACGAGACAGAAGAGAGGAGAAATAATGTTACCATTTCAAGTCCGATATGACTGTTCTGAAGATCATATTGAACTTGAACCATGCACTCTATTTCTCTCTCCACAGATGCTGCTGACCTGCTGAATCTCTCCAGTATTTTCCGTTTTTATTTCAGACCTCAGACATCTGCAGTAATTCGCTTTAATAAACCATCACACCCACGGGTGCCCATGCAATCTCACTGCACTGGAAATATACAAAACAAGGAATCCTGTAGACACCCAGTTCTCAACAAGTTGCGTATGAGTTTATTTATAGGCAATCTTGTAGCCCTAATATGGGATTTGCCCATTCCTGAGGTAAGTGTTAACAGCAGCTCTCAAAATTCAGATCCACAAATTGAAAACAGAAATCCAATTAAAAAGAACAGAAATAGAAAATGAGTGATCTATATGAATGACAGGTGTGAGACTTCCAGAAATGAGGCACGTGAAGGATATCGTCGTCAAAGCCCAAGTAATTAGAACAGGTTTATACAGATGCTGGACACTAGATCGAAGCCTCTGTACTGAAATGCTATGCGAGAATAATAGCATGATTCTCCACATACCCAAGTTATGTGGGCCGTTCACCAAAAGAATACAATGGAGAGAACTGGATTTTTATGCCTACAGCTCACAACAATGGAGTTGCCCTAAGCAAGCTATGGGCTACTTCAGAATAATCATAAACTTCATTCACGGCTGCATTCGATCTTCATCACTCCAGTTTTTGCCAGGATGAGGCACCAGCTCCAAGAGGAAATTAGTTTCATATCCAATAACTCACCATCAAAAGAAAATGACTAATCTCACAATCAAGAGCAAGTACATTGGACAGTGTTACATTTTACCCCAAGGCAGGCTATTCGGAGCGTAGTACACATTTCCCACAATAGTGTATTGTTACATAAGTGTGCATTGTGTAATTCTTGAAGAATTTACATCTTTGAAGTCCCTAATCAGCTGAGTCCTTTCTATTAGAGCCCACAAGCAGTTGTTTTAGAAGAGGTCCAAATTTTCTTAAGACTCTGTCTCCCCTCTCATCTATTTTAACATTATTGTAAGATTTCAAAACTTTTAAATACAAACTGAAAACCTGGAGGAGAAAACATAAATGAAAGACAGTTGCAAACTGCTGGATATTTGAAAACTAACAGCTATAAATGGGAAAGAATTGTGCATGTATATTTCTGCAAAATGTATTCATTCCACGTAAGACCACGTTTAAACTTGGACCGAAGTTCCAACCTATACTGTGAAGTACAAAGTCCAAATTTATAAAAGGTTATGCACATTTTAACATTATAGATTCGTCCACTATCACTCTAGGTTGTGCAGAGCAAGCAATTCAGCATTTACCACAGTGGGGCCCCAGCCTTCAGAAATTCAGATCTTAACACGTGAAGTGAACTTGTTGTCTTAAAACTGCACAAACGTTTTGTTTCCTAATAAGGCAAAATCTGAGTTTTCTCACTGACATAAGAACGAACACACTTTTGGTAAATTAAGCAGATTGCCTCAAGTACTGACCTATGTGGGATGTGACGGAGGAGTGAGTTTATTACTGTTGATATCTTCATAAATACAAACACTGACAGATATTCTAATTTTCAGGGATGTGTTCTTCACATTGGAATTGCAATGATCAGTCTGGTTCGATTTCCAACCCTTCCACCTTCAATAGTGTTAATATTGCATCTCTACAACTTGCAATTCTATTTGCTCATACAGCTAATCCTTTCCATTCTCGTTTTCGGCTGGATGAGGGAAGCAACTTTGCAAACCTTTCTTCAACAGCTTAAAAAGGGCTGTGTGTAAACTTTGAGTTGATCAAATCCAACGTTAGCATAGGGTACAGTCTGTGCAATTAAATTTCAAAACTTGTCTTGGTTAGGGCTCAGTTATTCCAAAAGCTGCCCAAATGTTCTGGCCTTCTATTGCCCAGACAAGTTTTTCTATTAAGGCGTGGAAAGATCATGAGCACAGCAATGGAATACAGTGTAGACAGTATCATGTTAAGAGTCAGAGACTTTTAATTTCAAATTCTACTGTGTGGAATCTAGTAACAAATAGCCCCCATTTGCATTTGCTTCATTGGCAGAATGAATGTCCACGGAAGATATAAATATTTTGGGCTCCCTGACTGCACATGTTGCTGCTGTAGAACCATCAGAGGAAACTGAATCCATGTCTAGCTCAGCCTCTAATTGATCTGCATCTCCTTTGTTCAACGATGCAGCATGCTTCAATGTCTGGCCTGGCAGAAGATTATGTAAGCTTTTATCTTCCACAAGGAGATCAGGAGTCTCTGTATACACATACTGGGTAACAGAGCCCTCATTAACGGAGGTGGAAGCCTTTTGGAAACATTGCATTGACTTGCTCTCATTGTCGAACAAGTTTTGAGAGACATTTTCTGAATCTTCACGTTTTGATTTCCATGTCCATGGTTTAATTCCAGCCTCTTGCACCTTCTTAGCCAGTTTTTGAAGAATGTCCTGCCCTTTTGTTGATCTGATAACCTGCAGTTTCCCTTTTATCGTTGATTTTGAATCTACCTGATCCTTTTCAAACGACTCTGCAGAATAGTCCTTACCTACTGAATTTGACCAATACAAAGCATCCTGTGAAGGCTTTTTAATGTCCCCATTTGATAGTAGATCTTTTGCAGATTTGAAACCCAGACCCATTGCATTTGCACACAGTTTCTCATCCTGCACAATCTTAAGGTTCCTTGATGCTACATCAATGGCTGTTGATGCTGTATCAGAAATGTTTTCCAATCTTTCTGGAAATTTCTGCATTTGCATTTCTTCTTTAGGCTGTGTTGATGATGTCATTTGTGAATAGCCCTCTATATCAAAGAAAAAGAGAAGTATTATTACACTTTTAAAAAAAAGTTATAAATCCTTCAAGGTGGGACAATAAATGCTAGCTCTGCCAACGATGCCTACATCCTGACAAAGCTATTAAAAATTGTCATTTATAAACCGTTCAAAAAATACTTAGTTAAGTACATGAATGAGAAAGGTTTGGAGGGGTATGGGCTAGGAGTAGGTAGATGGAACTTGCTTGGTTTGGAATGGACTGATTGAACCAAAGGATCTGCTCCAATGCTGGATGACTCTACGATGAAAAGAAAATTCATTCTGAGCTCCATCACAGTCAAAGCCATTGACCTGCTCGAAATGTGTCACATTATTTCAGTTAATGCAACAAACACAGGAGTGAGTGACTGACTGATTCTGAGTACCATGACCCCTAGGTGACTCAGAGAATAAGATTTCTCATAACTTTTTAAAAAAACCAACATTGGTCATTTAATAAAGTTAATGTGATTTTGTCAAAGACAAGAATTCCAAAATAGAATAGTGCAAAGACATCAAAAGATCGACTTCATTTGTTACAATGTTGGTATGTCCAAACTTTCTTTGTGCAGCAACAAACTCAGATCTTTTCACTTTACCCCATCTCCCCAATAAATTACTCAATGCATTTCTGGACTGGGCAATGTTGCACAATCTCAACACCTTTTAACATGCAAAAACTCAAATTAGCTCAACATTGTTTTTATGAAGTTCTTGGCTCTGATGTAGAGTTATAGAGCCATACAGCAAGGAAACAGACCCTTCCGTCCAACCAGTCCATAATAGACATAATCCCAAACTAGACTATCCCCACTTGCCTGCTCCTGGCCCATATCCCTCCAAACCTTTCCAATTCATTGACTTATCCAAATGTCTTTTGAACGTCATAACTGTACTTGCATCCACCATATCCCCTGAAAGTTCATTCCACACACGAACCACCCTCTGTGTAAAAAAAAAAAATTGCCCCTCATGTCTTTTTAAATCTGTCATTCAAAACTTTAGTTTTGCTGAGGTGCTCCAGCACTTTGTTTTTAATTTGAGATTTCTAGAATCTACAATATTTTGATTTTAATTGATGTTCTATTTACCTAAGAAAGCCAAATGTGC
Organism: Ginglymostoma cirratum; assembly: GCA_024137785.1. Classification (NCBI taxonomy): domain Eukaryota; kingdom Metazoa; phylum Chordata; class Chondrichthyes; order Orectolobiformes; family Ginglymostomatidae; genus Ginglymostoma; species Ginglymostoma cirratum. Next base: position 1,374,388 of record JAHRHZ010000092.1, on the reverse strand, counting down.
ATCCTCTTGCTGGTGTATGACTAGATTTCTTGGTGGTAGTTCCTTTGTGCCAGGAGCCTCCATCTGGGAAAGAGAGTCCCATTCTCTATACTCCTCACCATGGGGGGAAACTGCAATTTTCTCCAGGAGGAGGCGAAAGGGAGTTCCTGCAATAATTATATTTGAAAATGGATCCAAGTTAAAAAGTTCTCAGTCCTGGTATTTAAAAATATTATGCATCAAGAACTGAAAGAGGGATTTTGGAGCTAAATGCACCGTTCTTCCCATTTTGTTTGGCAGCACACCAGTATGTTTTGCAGAATGTCTGTTCGGTAAGAATCACCTTTACAAGTCAGGATGTTCATTTCTGTCACTCAAACACACTGCTGAATTGGCTTTTGGACAGGGCATGACACTACTTGAAGAGTAACCGGTCATCCTGGTATTATGATGAATGTCCCTCCTTCAACCAACACAATTGGTTGCAAGGACAATAAAGATACTACCTTCTCACTCTAACTAAGATTTCTTTGTTTAAGAGATAACAAGGTGTGGAACTGGATGAACACAGCAGGCCAAGCAGCATCATAGGAGCAGGAAAGCTTGACGTTTCGGGCCTGGACCCTTCATCAGAAATGCGGGAGGGGAAGAGGGTTCTGAAATAAATAGGGAGAGAGGGGGAGGCAGATAGAAGATGGACAGAGGCGAGGATAGGTGGAGAGGAGACAGACAAGTCAGAGAGGTGGGGATGGAGCCAGTAAAGGTGAGTGTAGGTGGGGAGGTAGGGAGGAGATAGGTCAGTCCAGGGAGGACAGACAGGTCAAGGGGGCGGGATGAGGTTAGTAGATAGGAGATGGGGGTGAGGCTTGAGGTGGGAGGAGGGGATAGGAGAGAGGAAGAACAGGTTAGGGAGGCGGGGACGAGGTGGGCTGGTTTTGGGATGCGGTTGGGGGAGGGGAGATTTTGAAGTTTGTGAAATCCACATTGATACCGTTGGGCTGCAGGGTTCCCAGGCTAAATATGAGTTGCTGTTCCTGCAGCCTTCGCGTGGCATCATTGTGACATTGCAGAAGGCCTGGGCATGTCGTCTGAGGAACGGGAGGGGGAGTTGAAATGGTTCACGACTGAGAGGTGCAATTGTTTGTTGCAAACCGAGCGCAGGTGTTCTGCAAAGCGGTCCCCAAGCCTCTGCTTGGTTTCCCCGATGTAGAGGAGGCCACAATGGGTACAGCGGATGCAGTATACCACATTGGCAGATGTGCAGGTGAACATCTGCTTGATGTGGAAAGTCTTCTTGAGGCCTGGGATGGGGGTGAGGGAGGTGGTGTGGGGGCAGGTTGCAGGGAAAAGTGCCAGGTGTGGTGGGGCTGGAGGGGAGTGTGGAGCGGACAAGGGAGTCACGGAGAGAGTGGTCCCTCCGGAAAGCAGACAAGGGTGGGGAGTGAAAAAGGTCTTTGGTGGTGGGGTTGGATTGCAGATGGCGGAAGTGTCGGAGGATGATGCGTCGGATCCGGAGGTTGGTAGGGTGGTACGTGAGGACAAGGGGGATTCTGTTTTGGTTGTTATTGCGGGGACGGGGTGTGAGGGATGAGTTGCAGGAAGTACGGGAGACACGGTCGAGGGCATTCTCAACCACTGCCGGGGGGGGGGGGGGGGTGGGGGGGGAAGAGTTGCGGTCCTTGAAGAATGAGGACATCTCAGATGTATGGGAGTGGAATGCCTCATCCTGGGAGCAGATGCGGCGAAGGAATTGGGGATAGGGGATGGCATTTTTGCGGGAAGGTGGGTGGGAAGAGGTGTATTCTAGGTAGCTGTGGGAGTCGGTGGGCTTGAAATGGATATCGGTTTCTAGGTGGTTACCCGAGATGGAGACAGAGAGGTCCAGGAAGGGGAGAGAGAAGTGTTAGAGATGGTCCAGGCAAACTTAAGGTTGGGGTGGAAGGTGTTGGTGAAGTGGATGAACTGTTCGAGCTCCTCGTGGGAGCACGAGGCGGCGCCAATACAGTCCTTTAGCTCAGTAGTTACTTCGATTTATCACTTTGTCGCCGGCTTTCTTTGTTTAAGTTCTGTTGGCACAAGAATAGAACAGAAACATACCATGTATCAACAGTACCATTTTCCATCCTGCACCAGAACTTTTCCATGTTAAGTGAACCACTGTAGATTTGGTATGACCAAGCATATAGTGATTGTACTATTCACTAATCTCCTGCCAAACTTCTTAATCCATCATCAGCACATCCTTCAGTCCTCCTTTCATCATGTTCTACCCCTTAAACGCATCAATGCTAGTCATCTCAAACCACTCCTTTCTACTTTCTTATTTAAATAATTTGGTGGTTAAACCTGTTCAGAGTTGGAGAATAAAAAATAACAGAGTTGGTGAACCATAAGTCATGGCAAGTCAAGGGAGCACAGAAGTGATGGATGAGCTTGACATCGGAAACAATTCAATGCTCCCATTTTGTGGGCATCAATGTAAAAAAAAAACTAATAAACTAACCATATATTACACACAAACGTCCTTGCTACTTCATTGTACCAGTTGTTGCTCAGTTGGTAGCATTCTTGCTTCTGAATCAGAAAATTGAGGAATTGAAATCTCAGTCCAGAGATGTGACCACAAAAATCCAGACAGCCATTTTGTCCAGTATTGAATCAATACTGCACTGTCAGCAATGACAGATGTTAAATCAAGGCACCAGTTCTCTCTCAGGTAGACATTAAGGAATCCATAGCATAGCTGCTTTCAAGAGAAGCAGAGCCTTATCCCTGGTGACATGGGCAATATTTATTCTTCAATCACAAAGGAAATTTGTTCCGTACACATTAGCTGTCGTACTTCCTACGTTATACTAATGAGTGTAAGGGGGCTGTTAAGCCCTTTGGGATCGTCTTGTGGAAGGTGCTGCTAAATACAAGCCTTCCTTTTTAGCTATATTGCCCCAAAGCTAAAAATGGACATCAAGCCATGGTTAGATAAGAATGGTGAGATGACATTTCACCACTGCACAATGCTCAGCTTTTGCTTTTGACAATTTGTTGCATCAGCAATACCATAAAAATACATGGCACTAGTGTATAATGACCCTCAGTCTGGCATCACCCCAGATTCAAGATTCTGATCCTCATGATTAAATCCCTCCATCACTCTGTCCCTCATTCTTTAGTATCCACTGATGACTCAGACTCTGATTTCCAGCACATCTCCAATTTCTATTATCCTGACAATGAATACCATGCCTTTAGCTGTCCAAGATCCATATTCTGGAATTCCCGCACTAAACCTCTTTCCTACAAAACAATTCTTAAAATTGCTCTTAAAATGAATTTGTAACAGTTACGCATCCATTACTTTAAGATCTTATCAAAAAGATTGGCAGGTGGGGTTGCTTTATTAGTAAGAAATGAAATTAAATCAATAGTAAGAAACAAAGTAGGATCAGATGGTGTAGAATCTGTGTAGGTACAGTTGAGGGACCGCAGAGGTTAAAAAGCCACAGTTGGAATTATCTACAGGCCTCCAAACAGTAGTCAAGAGTTGGGACACAAGACACATCAGGAGATAGAAAAGGTTTGTAAGAAAGGCAGAGTTATGGTGATCATAGGGGATTTCAATACGCAGATGGACTGGGAAAATCAGTAGTGGATTGCAAGAAAAGAAATTTGTGGAAGGTCTACGAGATGGCTTTTTGGAGAAACTTGTGGTGGAGCCAACTAGGGAACAAGCAATGCTGGATTTAGCGTCATGCAATGAAGCAGACTTGATAAGGGAGCTTAAAAAGTGAAGGAATCCTTAGGAAGCAGTGATCATAATAGGATTGATTTACTCTGCAATTTGAGAGGAAGATGATAGAATCAGAGGTAATAGTATTGCAGCTGAATACAGGCAACTACAGAGGCATAAGGGAGGAGCTGGGCAGAATTGACTGGGAGAGGAAGACAGTGGAACAGCACTGGAAGGAGTTTCAAGGAGTAATGCAAGACACACAGCAAAAATTTATCCCTAAGAAAAAGCAGCATGCAACACAGACAATGGTACACGGCTGACTAGGGATAGCATAAAAGCAAAAGAGAAAGCATATAATGTGGCAAAGGGCAGTGGGAAACCAGAGGATTGGGAAGCTTACAAAGACCAACAGAGGGCAGCAAAAAAAAAAAGGCAGGAGAAGATTAAATACAAGGGTAAGCTAGCCAGTAATATAAAGGAGGAGGACTGTAAGAGTTTCTTTAGATAGTTAAGAGGGTAAAAGAGAGGCAAAAGTGGACATTGGACCGCTGGAAAATGACACTAGAGAAATAGTAGTGGGGAACAAGGAAATGGCTGAGGAACTGAACAATTACTTTGTGTCAGTCTTCGCAGTGGAAGACACGAGTACTATCCCAAAAATTTCAGAGAGTCAGGGGGCAGAGCTGAGTATGGTGGTCATCACCAAAGAGAAGGTGCTAGAAAAACTGAATGGCCTGAAGGTGGATAAGTCACCAGGACCAGGTGGACTACACCCCAGAGTTCTTAAGGAGATAGCTGAAGAGATAGTGGAGGCATTAGTGGTGATCTTTCAGAAATCCAGAGAGTCAGGGAGGGTCCCACAGGACTGGAAAATAGCTAATGTGACACCCCCGTTTTAAAAGGAAGTAAAGCAAAAGACTGAAAATTACAGGCCGATTAGCCTAACCTCGGTCGTGGGTAAGATTTTAGAGTCCATTGTGAAGGATGAGATTTCTGAATACTTGGAAGTGCATGGTAAAATAGGGCAAAGTCAGCTTGGTTTCGTCAAGGGGAGGTCATGCCTGACAAATCTGTTAGAATTCTTTGAGGAAGTAACGAGCAGGGTAGACCAAGGAGATCCAACGGATGTTATCTACCTGGAATTCAAGACGACCTTTGACAAGGTGCTGCACAGGAGGCTGCTGAGTAAGAAATGGGCCCATGGTGTTAGAGGCAAGGTGCGAGCACGGGTAGAAGATTGGCTCACTGGCAGAAAGCAGAGAGTGGGGTTAAAAGCGTCTTTCTCAGGATGGCAGCCGGTGACAAGTGGTGTTCCACAAGGGTCAGTGTTGGGACCACAACTTTTCACTTTATACATTAATCATCTAGATGAAGGAACTGTGGACATTCTGGCTAAGTTTGCAGACGATACAAAGATAGGTAGAGGGACAGGTAGTATCGAGGAGGTGGGGAGGCGGTAGAAGGGTTTGGACAGGTTAGGAGAATCGGCAAAGGAGTGGCAGGTGAAGTACAACATGGGAAAGTACGAGGTCATGCACTTTGGTAAGAAGAATAGAAGCATGGATTATTTTCTAAATGGAGAGAAAATCCAGTGCAAAGAGACTTGGTTGTTCTAGTCAGTAGTTAGGAAGGCAAATGCAATGTTGGCATTTATTTTGAGAGGACTTGAATATAAAAGCACGGATGTACTTCTAGAAGACTCTGGTCAGGCCACTTTTGGAGTATTGTGTGCAGTTTTGAGCCACCTCAGGAAAGATGTACTGGGCCTGCAGTGAGTTCAGAGGAGGTTCATGAGAATGGCCCCAGGAATGGAAAGCTTAACATATGAGGAATGTTTGAGGTCTTTAGTCTATACTCGATGGAGTTTAGAAGGATGAGGGGGCATCTAATTGAACCTTACAGAATACTGAATGGCCTGGACAGAGTGGATGTTGGGAAGATGTTTCCATCTGTAGGAGAGACTAGGACCCAAGAGCACAGCCTTAAAGTAAAGGAAAGGCCTTTTAGATTGGACAGAAGGAGAAAATTCTTCAGTCAGAGAGTGGTGAATCTATGGAATTCACTGCCACAGAAGGCTGTGGAGGTCAGGTCATCGAGTATATTTAAGACGGAGATAGATAGGTTCTTGATTGTCAAGGAAATCTAGGGTTAGGCAAAGAAAGTGGGAGAATGGGGTTGAGAAATTTATCAGCCATGATTGAATGGTGGAGCAGACTCAATGGGCTGAATGACCTCCTCTCCACTCAACAATTAACTAGGTAGTATCAATTGTGCTAAGTGGTCAACCAATTTCAGGTTCCTTAGACTCATTATTTAGCTCCCAATAATAAAGTGGTAGTTAGGGCTCTTGTGGCACACTGGATGTGTCCTGCCTTTGACTTGGGTTCAAGTTCCACCTGCTCCAGAGGTATGCCATAATATGGCTGAGCAGGTTGCTTAAAGAACATCCACAAAGTGGCAGTTTAAACAGTCCAAATTCAGAAAGTTTGATCTTTGCATTTCGCAACCTTAAAAGAACCAGATAAACAGAAGATCAGCTCTCTACATTTGCCATAACATGATACCTCAAAGCAGAAAATTCTTGTTGTTCTTAAATCCAATTGTTTGCTGCAACAAAAAGGATCATCATAGATTTCCTGATCAGTACGGCAGTTTTCATTTCAAAGGAGGAAATTGCAGTGAGTGTAACAAGGTCAGCTAGGTGGTCCTCAGAGTATGAGTTCCCTGATTGGACAAGATTAACAGCTCCAATCAGGGAGCCCTGGCTGACAGACATAAACATGAATGTCATTCTGTTCACTTTGACAGCTAGCTCTGAGGGATCTGGATCAATGTCAAGGTCTCTCCATGTGTAAATACAGGGTGATTTGGTGATGGGATACTGGCCTCTGTGCAGTTATTTCAGTGGCGATGAGAGGAAAGCACACTCCTAAAGAAATTTGTTGCGACAGTTGTCTTTGATTTGGTGTAAGCATCTCTGGAATTGTGTCATTATTTGGGAAGCTTGACTCATTCGATCCTGCCAAAGACTGGGCACAGTATGTGGAAAAAATGCGTTTTTTAAAAATTTGGCAAATGACATTGGGGCAGAAGAAAAGCATTGAGTAATTCTCCCGACTGCTTGCGGACCCGCAGCTTTTTTGGATATTAGGAGCCTAACTTTTTGCTGAGGCCCCAGATACTAAAACCTTTCAAATGTTAATGGATTTAGTTAAGGAATATTACCATTCTAATTCTTAGACACTATTGGTTTTACTTGGCAATTCAAGAATCAGTCAAAAATCCCAATATGGACTCCCCTAAGTTAAGACAACTGACAGAAGCACATGACTTTGGTTTAATCCTTAATGAAATGCTGAGAGACCGGTTGGTATGTGGGATTAATAAGGGAACTATGCAAAGGCACCTACTAGCTGAAGCCCAACTGGACTTCAAACTGGCAACGCAACTGGCTTTATCATTGGAAAACGTGACAAGTGGAGCATGAGTTGCAGGGTATTGCAAAAGGAAGTGGATACCCTTACCAGTCTGACTGAGCTTTGGGAACACCTCTGATCAGAATATGTCCTGAGTGAGACTCTCTGTTGGCCCACAGCAAAACCCCAAAACTAAGGCAAGCCTCTGCCCAACGGTTAAAATTTCCTTCCTGCTTCCTGCTGAAAAGCTTCCTGCTCAGCAAGCCATTATAGTTGCTGCTGGTACATGGACTCCAGACAGAGTCCCATTTGGTCTGAATTGAGTAAGGGAACTTATAGGCCAGTATCCAGCATGTTACACACCCTGCAAAGTCCACCACTAACTGTTTAGAACAGTTTCATTGCTTAGCAACATCCAAGTCAGAATAAGGGTCTGGATGAATGCTCACCTCCATTCGAACTGGGTTGATACCAGCGTGGTCAGTGATCACAAAACTGGCCTTTAACAAAATTCGCTCTGGACTCCAACCCTTAAATTTGCACAAGGCCTCGGCTGAACTGAGAACCTACACCAGGGAACCTTTACAGATTGAAGCTACAACTTTGTTTCTGGTTTCTTATGAGAAGCAGCTGGTTCAGTTACTACTGATTGTAATAAAAGGCTTGAGTCCAAGCTCGATGGGGTGAGAAAGATTCACCTAGAATGGATCAACATTTATCTATTTAGAAAATGGCTGCCGAAGTGAAGTCCTGATACCCAGAAGCTTTTCATGAATGCTTAGGGACTATCCAAGGAGTCACAGCCATCTTGCATCTTGACCAGGAAACAATTTCACGATTCTGCAAGGCCCAGCAATGCCATTTGTCTTATGACCAAAGATAGAGCCGAAACCAGAGGCTGGAAAGCAAAGAAATCATTAAGCCAGTCCAGTTTGCAATAAGCCCAATGGGTCGGTCCCCCTTTTGTGGGGATTTTGAACGAATGGTAAACTGCTTTTTGCAACTGGATAAAAGCCCAATCTCTTGCATAGAGGATTTATATGCAAAGCTGGCAGGGGTTGCTGTCCCTGCTGGGAATAAGCCTTGCAATTACTGTCAGATGAGGATTCCCAGAAGTATGTTACAATTAATACCCATGAGGGCTTGTATCAATATGAGACTGCCACTTGGGGTATCTTTGGCCTGTGCAATCTTTTGGTGGATGATGGAGAATATTTTACAAGGTCTGCCCCCTGGTCGTCATCCAGCTAGATGACGTACTAATAACAAGAAAAACCAATAAGGAGCACTTAACTTGGACACAGACCTTTCAACCAAGCAAGCATACACTTTGGAAGGGAAGAAGGTTTGTTCCAGGCACCCAAGTGACATACTTGGGCTAGGAGTCAGACCAGGTTACATCCGCTGGAAGATAAAGCGAGGGCTCCCATGTCAGTATTGGAGCTTAGGTCTTTGCTTGGACTGGTGAATTATGGAAAGTTCACACAAATCCTGGTCTCCATCCTGGCACCTTTGCACTAACTCTTAAAGGATTAGCCTTGGAAATGGTCCCATAGCCAAGCCATAGCTCTCAGGGAAGTGCAGAAACAGCTATCATCCTTGAAGGTATTGGGACACTACAATCCCAAGCAAGATCTGGTATTGACAAGCAATGCCTCCCCATAGGGCAACGGGATAGTATTAGCTCATAGGTAGCTCAATGATGAGGAACGCCCAATAGCATATGCATCCAGGATATGCCCAGATAGAGAAGGAAGGTTTGGCATATTCAGAGTCAAGAAGTTCCACCAATATCTTTACTAACATAAATTTGAAATAACAACAAACCACAAACCCCTACTGGGTCTACTTAAAGAGGACAAGGCAGTGATGCCCGTAGCTTCAGGGCGAATTTTGCATTGTGCTTTAATACTGAGTGCACGTAATTACAAGTTGGAACACTGTCTGGGAGGCCAAGCAGTGAACGCGGATGCATTGAGGCACATCCTGCTGGCAGATACAACACTGGCGGTACTGCCACTGAAGGGTCCATTATGGTTTTAAATTTTCTGGACACACTTCCAGTCACAATTGACTATCCGACTCTGGACACAGAAAAATCCAGTCCTCACAAAACTGAAACAGCTGGTGGTGATGGGGGAAACCAAAGGGCCACCACAACAAGAACCGAAAATGTTATGGCCCTGGAGAGACCAGATCAAAGGATGGCATATTATGGGGAGCAAGAGTGACTGTCCCAAGCAAAACTCACTGGTAGATACTGCATGAACTCCACCAGGGTCATCCAGGAGTTTCCAAAATGAAGATGTTGGCAAGGTATTATGTATGGTAGCCAGGACTGGATGCAGATAAAACCATGTTGGTGGGGCAGTGCCCAGCATGCTAACAAGGACAAAAATTACTGGCAGGAGCTCCCCACATTCATAGGAGTGGCTGGGTAAACCCTGGACTTGGTTACATGTTGATTATGCAAGCCCTTTAATGGGCTCAATGTTCTTAATCATTGTAGATACCCACTCGAAGTGGCTGGCTACGCAGAATTCATTCATCAACCACTGACAACAATAGAAAAACTGCATGCATCTTTAACGATACACAGACTCCCAGAAGCATTGGTCACAGGTAACTGGTCATCATTGACAAGTGGGAATTTGTGAATTTCCTGAAGTCCAATGATATTTGACATACAAAGACAGCTCCATACCATGCAACATCCAATGGTCTGAGAGAAACAGCAGTCGAAACTTTGAAGGCAGGCTTAAAGAACCAGCCTACACCTTCACATAACAAACTTTCCCAGTTCATATTTGATTTTTGGACCACCTCTCGCACAACTACAAAGATAGCTCCAGCAGAGTTGCTAATGGGGACAACACTTCACACTAGGTTAAATCTGATCTTACTGGATCTGGGAGGGGGGGGGGGGTGGTGGTGAAACAGCATCAGGAACACCAATGCCAGACACAACACTCCACTAAGCGAGAGAGACAGTTTACTTCATGGGATGAAGTTTGGTGTAGAAACCACAGGAATAGCCCTGCCTGGATAAGGAGCATGGTCGATGTGAGGTCAGGACCAGTGATGCATGAAGTTTAGATAGGTGGTTCTGAAAGCACATGGACCATATGAAAACTGCGAACTTGTAAATTATCCAGGAGCAAAACATGCCCATCTCAACAGCCTTTCTGACTGTTCTGGAACCCACCAGTTCTTTCTCTCTGTCAAAAGCCGAAGATGCCTCTGAATCTGAGATGGACATGGCGGATTTCACCACCTGGATACCTTTGCTGCATGAAGAGGAGAATAAATTTCTTTTGAAATGCTCTGGATGCAAGAGGCGAGCTGCTGTCCGTTATCAGAGGCAGGGTTGGACAAACCTGACCTGGTGCTAAAATGCCCCACGAGGAGCTACAGAAAAAAGAACCAGCCTACATCCTCTGAATTTGAGGAGAAGGGTTGTAGCGATTATAACAAGGTCAGCCAGGTGGACCTCAGAATAGGAGCTCCCTGATTGGGGCTGTTAATCTGGTCCAGTCAGGGAGCCCTGGCTGACATAAGAACAGACATCCTGTACACACAGAGCTGGATCAGTGTCAAAGACTCTCTACATGTAAATGAAGGGTGACTCGGTGACAGGGTACCAGCCCTGGAATTACTTGAGAAATTAGCCAGTTGTATTCTGAAGTGGGCGACCAGCTGATTGCTCAACCACCTTCCTGAAGATGATTTAATTTCTATGCAGATTACATCCTTACAAGTGGAACTGGCTCTAACTCTTATGTAGGAGATGTGAAGAATATTTTAAAAAATGACTTCTACAAGCATTTTACCAAGCACAAATTTCTGGGGGTATCAATGTTTGCATCTTTTTGAATCTTGCGGTTGTTTTTGGGAGGGATGGAGGAGTTTAGAAGTAATGTAACTCTCAAAGATGGGATTAAATCACATTTTCTATTTTAGCCCATTAATACTGTCTCTTCGATAATAGTTTGCTTCCAATCATCAATAGTGGTGTGTCATCATAACTGTGCAATACAAGTCACTGTTGGAAGGAGGCAAGTATCTTAACGTCTCACATCTAGATGACTCTTCAACAGAGCTAGTGAAGAATCATCTAGACTTGAAACATTAGCTTGCTCTGTCTGCCCATTGATACTGCCTGACTCACTGTAATCTCCAGCATTTTGTTTTCTGTACAGATTCGAGCATCTGCAGTAATTTACTCCTACAGCAAAGAATCTTACCAGCTACTGGCACCAGTGTAGATTCCTCATTATTCCCCTTTACAGCTGACGATAGCTGAAAAAGAACAGAGCACAGGAATTTTAAACTTCATTTGTATATTTTACAAAAACATCCCTCTTACCCATTTCCTTGACAGTACAAATGCAGTCTGACATCAGGTTAAAGGGAAAAACAGTAAACCCATTAAATTAGCCTGTGGATCACATCAAAAATGCACATATAATACACTGAACTTACAGATGGCCCTGGAGAAACAGGGGTCCTATTATGATCATAATTCTCACTATGCTTCCCACAAACAGCAGCATCACTTTTCTGAGTTTTAACTTTCTTCTCTCCTGTATAAAATACAAAACATTCATATTCAATCTGCAATCATGGAGGACACGTACCAGACACAAATCCCTGACCATCAAAAGTAAGATCACAAAACGAACTGAGCCATCAGTCTAGTGAAAGGTCAGGGTCATACAGGATGGAAATAGGCCCTTTGGCCCAAATCGTCCATGCCAGCCAGGTTTCCTAAACTGAACTAATCCCATTTGCCTGTGTTTAGCCAATATCCCTCTAAATCTTTCCTATCCACATACCTATCCAAATGTCTTTTAAATGCTGTAATCGTACCCACCTCTTCCACTTCTGCTAGTAGATTGTTCTATACATGCACCACCCTCTTTCCTTTTAAATCTTTCCTCTCACCTTAAATCTATGCCCTCTAGTTTTGGATTGCCCTAGCTAAGGGGAAAAAGACCTTGGCTATTCACCTAAAAACCTATTCACCCTCATTATTTTATAAACTCCTACAAAGACACCTCTCAGTCTCCTTTGCTCCAGGGGAAAAAAAATCCTAGCATACCCAGCTTTTCTTTTATAAGTGAAACCTTCCAGTCTCAGTAACATCCTTGTAAATCACTTGTTGCACCCTTTCCTGTTTAATAACATGATCAGAAGAAACCTTACTCAGAGTTGTTAGAATTTAGAATATGTTACCTGGGAGAGTGGTGGAGGTGAATTCCATAGGATGTTTCAACAGAGAGCTGGATATTTAGTTGAGAGTGATGAATTTAGAGGACGACAGAGATAGGGTTGGAGAATGGGACGACCTCACAACTCTTTTGGGAGCCATACAGACACGATGGGCTCTTTTTGTACTGTAAAATTCTATGATTCTAACATCCTTCCTATAGCAGGACAACCAGAATTGCATGCAGTACTCCAAATGGGGCCTTACCATTGCCTTGTACAGATGTAATATGACATCCCAACCGATAAAAGATTCATGTTTTGAAGATAGGAATGATGATGGAAGATTTAAAACAATGGGGGACGATACATGAGAAATAACAAGAGTTAACAATATCAGCTAATATGGAAAGTAAGAAGGGATGCTGGTTAGCAGTTTAATGGAATTGGGCCAAGGGAGCAGGCAGTGCATCTCGTGAACCAAGTCAGCTCACAGAAGTATCAGAGGAAGTACATCCTTGGAATTTTCCTGACTGTGGCAACAAGGTTACAAAGCCACAGGTCAAAACAAGAGGAGAAATCAAAAGAGTAAAGGCAAGGAAGATAAAGTTCAATTATCAAACTATTTTTGAGCAAATGGTTGAGGACAAAGTGGACATTGTTAGTTCAGAAGTTAACAGAATTACAAGGAGATGAAAAATAAAACAGGTGGATAAAAAAAAAAGCATGCACAGAAGAAGAATGAGTATATCCCAGAATGCTACTATCCTAAAATTGAAGTCTTGATGAGGAAATGGAGAACATCACATATTCAGGTGGATGAAAAATGGGGAAAAGTTCATCAACTTGAAACATCAACTGTTTCTCTCTAATGATGCTGTCTGACCCACTGAATTTCTTGAACTTTACATTCTTTCTTCAGATTTAAGCAGCCACAATAAAAACAATTATGTCCCAGATTTACATTTGATTGACATAGGCGTTTTAGCCTCATGCTGAAACACAATTTGTCAGGGCTGCTACAATCAAACTATGAATCAGTGAATTCTTCCGAAATATGAAGTGACACGTTGAGTGTGCATGCGGTCGTGGTGGTGTGACCTTCCCTCCAGTGTAAAACCAAAAGTAGGGATGTTTCCCCAATGATTGCGCAATCTTCAGCGTCATTCATGACTTCTCACATAATGATGTGGTACATGCCCAACTGCAGCAAGACCAGACATTATCCAGGCTTGTATTGGCAAGTGACAAGTAACGACACTCATACCACACAAGAGCTGGCAAATAAACAACATGAGAGAATCTAACAACTACCCCTTGACATTCAATGACTTCACTATCACTGAAACCTCCACTAACATCATCCTGGGAGTAACCACTGACCAGAAACTGAACTAGACTAGTCTTAGAGTTACTGTGACTGCAAGAACAGGTCAGAGGCTGGGAGTCACGCAGCAAGAAACTCTCTTCCTGACTTCCCAAAGATTGACTACCATCTACAAGGCACAAGTCAGGAGTGTGATGGAATACTCCCCACTTGCCTGGATGAGGTGCAGCTCCAACAACACACAAGAAGCTTGACTCCATCCAGGACAAAGCACTCTGCTTGACTGGCACCACATCCATAAACAGTCCCTCCACCACTGATGTTCAGTAGCAGCAATATGTACTATCTACAAGATGCACTGCAGAAATTCAAAGTTCCTTAGACAGTTTCCAAACTCATGACCATCATCATCTAGAAAGAAGAACAAAAGGCAGCAGGTACAGTTTTCCCTCTGAACCACTATGACACCATTATGACTTGAAAATATCACTGTTCCTTCAGTGTTGCTGAGCCAAAATCCTGGAATTTACTTCCTAATCGAATTATGGGTACACCCATGTCAAATGGACTTCAATTCAAAAGCACAGCTCATCACCACATTTGAGGACAACTAGGGATGGGCAATAAATGTCAGCCCAGCCTGTATCAACCCCATCCTCTGAATGAAAAACAAGCCCCCACTTTTCTACTTAAAAAATGCACTGATTCATATTTGTCTAGGTCAGCACTGTGTTACCAGTATGCAAAGTGTATCTTACAACACAACTGTTTATAAACATTGGGTAAATTCATACAGGCAGATAACATCCTGCCTTTGGCATTGTGCATTCCTGGACACACAATCTGCACTTTGTTGATGGGAACAGCAAGTTGCAAGTGTACATTTGCAGATTGATTAAACTCTAATCTGCCACAAGTGTATCCAATCAATGTGGAGAAATGTGAAGTCATCAATTTTGGACTCAAGAAAAATAGATCAGAGCATTTTATATATGGCAAAAAGCTAGGAAATGTGGAGTAGCAGAGTTTCCAAAGATCACTAATGGTAGTGGATTGATATAAAACATGTCTTCAGTCAGATATCAACAATAATAATACAATAATAAAACAGTAATAGGAACTGAACTAACTCCAGACAGGCCGGTATCCCGTCACCCTCTACTTACATGCGGAGAGTCCTTGACAGATCCAGCTCTCAGTTAATAGGATGTCTGACTCTGTTCTTATGTCAGCCAAAGCTCCCTGATTGGGGCTGTTAATCTGGTTCAATCTGGGAACTCATTCTGAGGTCCACCTGATTGACCTTGTCACAATCACTGCAGGAATGTTCTTGGTTCAGTCAGGCACTTAAGACAAAGCATAGGGTAAGTGACTGAAGTGTTAGTGTGTGTTGGGGGGGGTGGGGTGGTGGGTGGGGGGTGGCACTTTAGGACCACTGATCATAATTCTATTAGTTTTAAAACCATTATGGAAAAGGACAGGCCTTGTACAAAAAGTTAACGTTCTAAATTGGAGTAAGACCAATGTTGACTGTATGAGACAGGAACTTTCAAAAGTTGATCGGGGTAGACTGGTCGCAGTTAAAAGGGACAACTAGAAAGTAGGAGGCTTTCAAAAGGTGAGATATTGAGAATTCAGAGTCAGTATGTTCCTGTTAGAGTAAACAGCAGGGTAGTAGGGAAAAATGGATGACTGGAGATAGAGGCTCTAGTCAAAGAGAATAAAGAGGCCGAGTCAGGTTATAGATAACGAGGATCAAGTGAATCTCTTTAAGAGTACAAAGGGGAGTAGGGGCATACTTAGGAGAGAAATGAGGAAGGCAAAAAAAAAAACTGAGACAGACTTGGAAGATTA
This sequence comes from Ginglymostoma cirratum, assembly GCA_024137785.1. Classification (NCBI taxonomy): domain Eukaryota; kingdom Metazoa; phylum Chordata; class Chondrichthyes; order Orectolobiformes; family Ginglymostomatidae; genus Ginglymostoma; species Ginglymostoma cirratum. Next base: position 1,358,874 of record JAHRHZ010000092.1, on the reverse strand, counting down.
GGTTAAGGATAATCCAAAGAGATTCTACAAGTACATTAAGGGCAAAAGAACAACGAGGGAGCGAACAGGACCACTTAGAGGTCAGCTACGTGTGGAACCACTAAGATGGGAGAGATACGAAAAGACATGGAAGTTAGGGAAATAAATATTGATGTCTTGAAAACAGTCCGCATTACAGAAGAGGTGGTGCTGGAAGTCTTAAAAAGGTAGATAAATCTCCACAAGAGGGATATGGACAAATGCAGGCAAGTTGGACTAGCATAGTTTGGGACACTTGATTGGTTTGGATGAGTTGGACCAGAAGGTCTGTTTCCATGCTGTATGACCATAATCCGATCAAGTGTATCCTATAACGCTGCCAATCCTCTTGCAGAGATACCTGTATCATTTACAACCATGGGTGAGGTGCCGGAAGATTGGAGAGTGGGCTAACATTGTGACTTTATTTAAGAACAGCTGCAAGAAGCTAGCGAACTATAGACTGGTGAGTCAGACATCAGTTGTGGTTAATTTGTTGGAGGGGACTCAGACAGGATTTACATTCATTTGGAGAGGCAATGACTGTTTAGGGATAGAGAGCATGGCTTTGTGCATGGGAAATAGTGTCTCTCAAATTTGATTCGGTTTTTTTGAGGATATGGTCAAGATAGAGAGAGGAGGGCAGAGAAGTAGATATAATCTACATGAACTGTAGCAAGGCCTTTGAAAAGGTTCCACACGGTAGACTGGTTTGTAAAGTTATATCACATGGAATTCAGAGACAGCTTGCCAATTGGGTAAAATGTTGTCTTGACGATAGGAGAGGGAGGATGAAGGTGGGAGGGTTGCTTTTTGGACTGGAGCTCTATGTCCGATAGTGTTCTGCAGCAATCAGTCATTTACATGAATGATTTGGATGAGAACACAAGAAGCATGGTTAGTAATTTTACGGATGACACCAAAATTGGTGGTGGTAGACACTGAAGGTTACCTGAAATTACAAAGGGATCTTGATCAACTGGGCCAATGGGCCGAGAAACATCAGATGGAGTTTAATTTGGATAAATGTGAGGTTTTGCATTTTAAGACGAACAAGGGGAGAACTTATATAGTTAATCATAAGGCCCTGGGGAGCACTGTCAAACACAGAGACCTAGGGGTTTAGGTACATAGTTCTTTGAAAGTTGCCTCACAGGTAGACAGGCTGGTAACTTGCCTTCATTGCTCAGACCACTGGAGTATAGGAGTTGTGATGTCATATTGCAGTTGTACAGGACGTTGGGGAGGCCACTTTTGGAGTACTATGTGCAATTCTGGAAAAGGTTCAGAAAAGATTTACAAGGATGCTAATGGGACTGATGGTTTGAATTAAAAGAAGAGACTGGATAGGCTGGGACTTTCTTCACTCGAGTGTCAGAGGTTGAGGGGTGATCTTTAAAAAAGAGATTTATAAAATCATGAAGGGTATAGATAAGGGGAATACCAAAGGTCTGTTCCTAAGTTGGTGATTTTAAAACTACAAGGCATGATTTTAACATGTGAGGAGAAAGATTAAAAGGGACCTGAGGGGCAACTTCTTCCAGAGGGTGGTTCGTGTATGGAAATGAACTGCCAGAGGAAGTGGCAGATGCAGCTATGGTTACAACATTTAAAAGACATTTGGACAGGTATATGAATAGGAAATGTCTACAGGGATACAGGCCAAACGCAGGCAAATGTGACTAGTTTACGTTGGGAAACCTGTTCGGCACGGACTAGTTGGACTGAAGGGTCTGTTTCCGAGCTGTATGACTCTATTCACTAGCTTCATTCTAAACAAACCTAAGTGTCATTTTGGGTATTCAGAGAGAGTGTGGGCTCAAACTCAGGACTTGAGTTCAGAAGCTCAGTTGACATTTCAGCCTATAGGAGCAGGACTGCAGACTTAGAAGGGTTCATTCTCCTCATAGAATGTTAAACATTGACCATCAGTTTATTTCATTGTATCAGAAAGATACTAAAGAGCCCAATGCAGTATTTGAAAAGACACTGTGGACTCTGCAACTGACCTGGTCAACATTATATGCAATATCAAACAGAGTAACATGATTACAAGTCACATAGTATAACCTTGTTATTTCTATTTAATTTTCAATTATTTCAGCCAAGTGTTAAATTATCCCGTGACAATTCTTCATTCCTGCACCGCAGCAGAAAAACCTTGTTCACAGGAACTGAGAGATAGCAGTCGAGTTATAATACCGTAGCAAGGGTTTCTGACCTGTAATACTCAATACCAAAGCACCACCCTGTAGTTTATGTATCAAGCCTCTTATATAATGAGTAAGCTGATTTTTCAAAATTCATACAACCACATACACTTAACCTATATACATACTTCCTCAATATAATTTTCTGAAATAACAGACCATGGTTACTGCATTCATTTGGGAACAGTCTTAAAGAGCTGAACAGCCTACCTCTGTGTTGCTATGTTGACCTCATTATTATTTGACAGATATTGCAACATGCATCTGCAGTGACCTCAATTCTGGACATCACATATGCACGCAAACCAAGTTACGTTCAATAAAGTGGATATCCTCTTTACGGAAGAGCCTTGGGAAAAGTTGATGAGCAGAGAGATCTGGGAGTTCAGGTCCATTGTACCCTGAAGGTGGCTGCACAGGTGGATAGAGTGGTCAAGAAGGCATATGGTATGCTTGCCTTCATCGGAAGGGGTATTGAGTATAAGAGCTGGCAGGTCATGTTAAAATTGCACAAGACTTTGGTTCGGCCGCATTTAGAATACAGTGTACAGTTCTGGTCGCCACATTACCAAAAGGATGTGGAAGCTTTGGAGAGGGTACAGAGAAGGTTTACGAGGATGTTGCCTGGTATGGAAGGTGCTAGCTATGAAGAGAGGTTGAGTAGGTTAGGATTGTTTTCATTAGAAAAAAGGAGATTGAGGGGGGACCTGATTGAGGTCTTCAAAATCATGAAGGGTATAGACAGGGTTGATAGAGATAAGCTTTTTCCCAGGGTGAGGGATTCAATAACAAGGGGTCACGCGTTCAAGGTGAGAGGAGAAAAGTTTAAGGGGCATACACGCGGAAAGTACTTTACACAGAGGGTGGTAGGTGCCTGGAACGCGTTGCCAGCAGAGGTAGTAGAGGCAGGCACGGTAGATTCATTTAAGGTGCGTCTGGACAGATGCATGAGTAGGTGGGGAGCAGAGGGATACAGGTCCTTAGGAATTGGGCGATAGGTTTAGACAGTGGATTTGGATCGGCACAGGCTTGGAGGGCCAAACGGCCTGTTCCTGGGCTGTAAGTTTTCTTTGTTCTTTGTTCTCTCCACTTCCCTCACCTTCAAAATAAAACCATTCATGGGTGCAATCACTCTGAACGGATTATACTATAGGCCGTCCAACAGCCACTGAGACATTGAGGAACAAATATGTAGGCAGGCATTGGAAGGATGCAATAACAAAGGCGCTGTCATTGAGGGTAACTTTAAATTCCCCAATATTGACTGGGACTCCCTTACAGCAAGAGGCTTAGACAGGTCAGAATTTAAGTGCAGCCAAGAGGGTTTCTTGAAACAGTATGTGGATAGTCCAACTACAGGAGGGGTCATACTGGACCTTGTATCAGCTAATGAGCCTGGCCAGGTGACTGACATTTCAGTGGCAGAGCATTTCGGAAACTCTAAGTTTTAACCTAGCTCTCAATGAGGATAAGTCAGGATAAGTCAGGATCATGCAGGAAGGTACTAAATTGGGGGAGGGAAATTTGTGTCAGTTTTAGGCAGGAGCTAGGGACTGTTGCCTGGGGGGAGCCGTAATCAGGCAAGTCCACGTTTGACATGTGGGATCTATTTAAAGACCTGCTGGGGAGAGAGACTGGCATGTTCCAGTAAGAAAGGAGGACAAGGATGGTAAGGTAAAGGATGCTTGGATAACAAGGACAGTTGTGAATTTCGTCAAAAGGGGGATAAAAAAAGCGCCTGTTAGGTTTAGGAAGCTAGTATCGGACAGGGCCTGTAAGGAATGTAAAGAAAGCAGGGCAGAACTCCAGCAGGGAATTAGGAGAGCAAGAAGGGGCCACGAAATAACCTTGGCAAGTAGGGTTAAGCAGAATCCCAAGGCATTCTAATAGATACATTAAAAACAAAAGGATAACTAGGGAGAAGGTAGGACCACTCAAGGATAAAGGAGGGAACTTGTGCTTGGAGGCAGAGGATGCGGGTGAGACCCTAAATGAGTACTTTGCACAGGTATTCACCCAGGAGAAGGATATGGAGGGTAGTGAGATTTGTGTGGAGCAAGAGAGGGAGGAGGGAGGAGGGAGGCAAGAGAGGAGATTGCTGAGGCCTTGACTAAGATTGATGTATTCTTGCTAGCCACTGGAGTGGTCCCGGAGGACTGGCAGGTAGCTAATGTTGTTCCTCTGCTTGAGGAGGGAAATAGGGATAATCCAGGAAACTACAGACTGGTGAGTCTCACACTGGTGGTTAAGTTACTGGAGAGAATTCTTAGGGATAGGATTTCCGTGCATTTGGAAAAGCAAGGCCTAATTGGGGAGAGTCGGCATGTCGTCGTGCAGGGCAAGTCATGTCTTAATAGCTTGATTGAATTTTTGAGGAAGTGATGAAAGTGATTTGAAGGGAGAGCAGTGGATGGTGTCTGCATGGATTTTAGTAAGGCTTTTGCCAGGGTCCCTCATGGTAGGCTCATCCAGAAGATTGAGATGCATGGGACTACGGTGACTTGGCCTTGCGGATTCAGAATTGGCCTTTTATTTTTCTTTATTCATTCACGTGATGAGGGTGTCGCTGGCTGGGCAGCATTTATTGCCCAAAGAGCCGTTAAGAGTCAACCACATGGCTGTGGGTCTGGGGTCACATGTAGGCCAGACCAGGTAAGGATGGCAGTTGGTTTTTCTGACAAACAATGGATTTACGATCATTATTAGATTCTTAATTCCAGATATTTATTGAATTCAAAGTCCACCATCTGCTGTGCTGAGATTCGAACCGGGTCCCTAGAATGTTATCTGGGTCTCTGGATTAACAGTCCAGCGATAATACCAATTGGCCATTGTTTCCCCCTACAGCTTACACGCTGAGGACAGAGGGTAGTGGTGGAAGGGTGTTTTTCAGGCTGGAGGTCAGTGACTACTGGTGGTTCACAGGCATCTGTACTGGGATCTTTGCTATTTGTGATATAGATAAACGACTTGGATGAAAATGCAGATGGTTGGGTTGGTAAGTTTGCAGACAATACAAAGATCTGTGGAGTAATGGATAACGTAGAAGGTTGTCAAAGGATACAAGCTGTGTATAGATCAGTTGCAGATATGGGTGGAGTAATAGCAGATGGAGTTTAATCCATTTAAGTGTGAGATGTTGCACTTTGGGAGATCAAATGTTAAGGAAAAGTATACAGTTAGTGTCAGCACTCTGAACGGCATTGATGTACAGCAAGATCTTTGGGTTCAAGTCCATAGCTCTCTGAAAGTGGCCACGCAAGTAGATAGGACAGTAAAAGCAGCATATGGCATGCTTGCCTTTATTGGTCAGAGAACAGAGTACAAGAGTCAGGATGTCATGTTGCAGCTTTATAAGGCTTTGGTTAGGCCCCACTTAAGAGTTTTGTGATCGAATCTGGTTGCCACATTACAGGAAGGACGTGGAGGCTTTGGAGAAGGTGCAGAAGAGGTTTACCAGGATGCTGCCTGGCTTAGAGGGTATGACCTAAAAGGAGAGGCTAGAAAAAAAAAAACTCTGGTTGCTTTCTGACGTGGCACAGGCTAAGAGGAGACTTGATAGAAATCTATAAAATTATGGGATGCATAGACAGGGCTGACGGTCAAAATCTTATTCCCAGGGTTGAAATGTCTAGTATTAGGGGGCATACATTTAAGGCGAGAGGGGGGCAAGGTTCAAAGGATATGTGAGGGGCACGTTTTTTACTCAGTGGTAGGAGTCTGGAACATGTTGCCAGTAGTGGAGGCAAATACAAAAAAGGGCATTTAAAGGACTTATAGACAAGCACATGCTTTTGCAAGGAATGGAGATATATGTACCAAGGGCAGGAATAAGGGATTAGTTTCATTTGGCATCATATTTGGCACAACATAATGGGCTGAAGGGCCCATTCCCGTGCTGTACTCTTCTGTGTTCTATGTTCATGCTGAGCATTATACCCATAGCTTCAAACTTTTGTTAGATAAATCACGGGTACAATTATTTCACTCTATAGGCCTCAAATATTCTCTTGAGCAACAAAAAACCAAGCTATTTCTAAGTGAAAACACCGAAACCACGCTGTTTGGAGATGTGGTGACCATAAGGAATAGGAACTGCAGCAGGCCCTGTTCTCCCCCTCAGACTGCTCTGCCAATCAACAGGATCATGGCAATTCTGAATTCCTCATGTCCACTTTCCTGTATGTTCCCCTGAAGCCTTGAGACACTATGAACTGGAAAACTGGGCTACTGATAAGGACACCAAGGCTTAGAGAATAAGTAGAATGCTACCAGGAGACAGTGACTTCTGTTATATGGACAGAGTGGAGAAAGTGGGGCTGTCCTTTTTAAGTTAAAGAGGTTTAAGAGGAGATTTGACAGAATTGTTCATGATTCAAGAACACTTTTTATACACCAAGAAAGAGAAATTGCAGCGTGTTGCTATGCGGAGACACCTGGGTGTCCTTGTCCATGAATTACAAGATGTTGGTTTGCAGGTGCAGCAAATATAATTAATAAGGCAAATGGAATATTGTCCTTCATTGCTAGAGGGATGGAGTTTGAAAATAGGGAGGTTATACTGCAGCTGGAAAGGGTACAGGTGAGGACATACCTGGAGTACTGTGTACAGTTTTAGTGTCCTTACTTGAGGATGGATGTACTGGCACTGTAGGGGGTGCAGAGGAGGTTCACTAGGTTGATTTCAGAGTTGAGGCGGTTGGCTTATGAGACGTTGAGTAGACTTGGGCTATACTCATTGCAATTTAGAAGAATGAGGAAGGATCTTATAGGAACACAAAATAATTAAGGGAATAGATAATATAGAAGCAGGGAGGTTGTTTCCACTGGCGGGTGAAATTAGATCTAGGGGACATAGCCTCAAAATAAGGAGTAGAAGATTTAGGACTGAGTTGAGGAGGAAATTCTTCACTCAAAGAGTTGTGAATCTGTGGAATTCCCTGCCCAGTGAAGCAGTTGCAGCCACCTCATTGAACGCTTTTAAGGCAAAGATAAATAGATTTTTGAACCATAAAAGGAGTTCAGGGATATTGTGCGTAGGTGGATAAGTGGAGCTGAATCCACAAAAAGAAGATCAGCCACAATCTTATTGAATAAAGTCTGAAGTCACAAGACACCAGGTTATAGTCCAACAGTTTTATCTGAAATCACAAGCTTTTGAAGCACTGCTCTTTCATCACTTCACCTGACGAAGCAGCAGCGCTCCAAAAGCTCAGGATTTCAAATAAATCTGTCGGACAAAATCTGGTGTTGTGTGACTACTGACCTTGTCCACCCTGGTCCAACACCAGCACCTTCATATCATGGCTACGATCTTATTGAATGGCAGAGCAGGCTCGAGGGGCAAGATGGTGTACTCCTGCTCCTATTTCTTACGTAAATCAGTTTCCAGTGACAGAAGCTTCAATAACCAAAAGACTGAAGTTTGAAAGTGCCTAGCAAAAGAACGAGGGAGGGGATCTTTTCTTGGGAACAATGCAGTAATTTCTGATGAACTGAATTATACACCCCAAATGAGTGAGGAATTCAAATTCAATGGTAACTTTCAAAAGATATATTGGATAAATGCGGGAGAGGAAATCACTTACATAGCCAGCCATAGAGAAAAGATGTAATTTGATCACTGGCAAAGAGCCACAACACGTCACATGGTTTCCTCACATGTTATATCATCCACTAAAGAACTGATTGACTGAATGGCCTCATTTAGGAGGTCCCTAAACAGCTATATTTCCAGATTCACTTTCAGGATCGAAAAGAAACATTTTCAAAAGGTAAGTACCTAAAAGGCTGCTAACCACAAATGCTGTATATTGATGATAAATAGCACATCACAATGGATCAGGTTAACCAGTGATTAACGGATAAAGAGTGAAAATAAAAAAAAAAACTCAAAAAATTACTATGGTTAACATTTACATTGGTGAAAAGTTAGAAAATAAGCCTTACCAGAGAGTACAGAGATTATTTTTAACAATGCTTTGTGTTTTTTCATCAGTAGCTTTTTCTCCAAATAAAGTTTATGTCCTTGCTGACACAGATTTTGAATTTCACTGATGGCCTGTGGTGACAATTAAATAAGTAAAAGTTTTATGAATGGAGCAAAATTATATACTGTCAACAGCGGCAATCATTCAAAAGTCATGTCATCATCTAAAGATTACAGTAAGTTAGAATATATTGATTTACACTCTTATTGTAATTCTACATTAAACAAAAATAGAAAAATAAAACATTGCTATTTATGGCTAGTCCATGTTTCTAAGCTGCACAGGACAAGCTTAATTAGTGCATAATAAATTTTTGATGGCTTGGTGACTACTTGAGTAAATAAAGCTTGCCTGATCCTTAATCAAAGGTACCAGCTGGGTGACCATCTTTAAGTCAATCAACAATGATAGGCCAGATAAGGATATTTAACCAAACAAGATACCATTTTGGGGAGCACATTAGTGTGCCAAAAATATATATAACAGATAGATTGTGTCATTTGATTTGATAACAGTTATGTAAGTTTATTACCCTCTCTCAACCTCACACAACCAAATGTGCATTCAGCAGTAGGAAGGACCACCAACTAGTTTTACTTAAAGGGATCAACTAACTTCACATTAGTTGCTGATTTATTTCTACTGCTGTTTGTGTGATTGGAGCAGTGTTGGGTTTCCTGAGTAATTTAAAGTTGCTAACATTTACAGGGATTGCTTGGCAGATGCTGAAGGACTTAGTGCTGACATCAAGAATTCTGCATAAACCATTTCCTCCCAATACGAGCAAAGTAATCTGCAACCAGCTTAGAATACAGTGGTAACACGCAAAAGTCACTCCCAAATGACATTGTGGGTCAACCCACAGCAGGTGGACTGCAGTGATTTAAGGCGGCAGCTCACCACCACCACCTTCTCGAGGCCGACTGGGAACAGGCAATAAATGCTGGCTAGCCAGCAAGGCTCACATCCCATAAATGAATTTTTAAAAAAAGAGTAAAGATGATATGCAGCACGTCAAACTGGTTAGGATGAGAAAACAAACAGATGGTCATAAAACAATGTGGAGGAATGACAGATTCAGTATTTTCAGGCTTAGAAAGGGCACAGAAACAACTCCACAGTGAGCCACTATTTCCTGTTCAAAGTAGGACAAAGGGGCACTGCTCCAAAACGTTGGTAATTTCAAATGAATCAGTTGGACTATAAGCCGGTGTCGGGTGATTTCTGACCTTGTCCACCTAATGCCAATACCAGCAGCTCCACATCACCGCTAGAAGTACTTCAGGGTGGATATCTAAGGACTGCAGCACTTGAGACAGCTTTAACTATGATCTCTCCTTCTCTCAACTCCCAGACATGCAGCTTACTAATAGCCTCTTGGAGTGTTGCCTTTTTATTGGGTGGGGTATTCAGAAATCCGAGAGACCATACTCTGGCATCAACCATTATTTTCAGACCTTAGTGGAACATATCTTTGCAGGAAATACGAGAGAATTATGAGCAAAAATAAACAAAACACTAAGGAAATTCTTTAACAAACCTCATCAAGAATGGCACGTTTAGAAACCCGCTCGTCCTCAAACAGCAGCTCTCTTAACTCACTGAAACGTTTCTGCATAAGTTTGCGCCACTCTCTCTCTCTAATAGTGTGCAGCAGTGGATTCTTTCTGCTTTTCCTCAGCTCCGATGAATTGTAAATCTTTAAAATAAAGAAGATTACTTGTTGCATTGACATACAAGCCCATGACTGCAGAAGATAGCTGCTTTTGTATTCAATTAATCCAGTAAGTTTTGCACAGTCAGGAAGGATAGATCACATCCAGAGTTGATGCAGCCCAAGGTGAGTATATAGTGCAGGGAACTTGGTGAAGAGGGGAAGAGGTGCTTTTTGCTTGCTTTTCTTTTGGCTCAATTTGTAAGGCTTTTATTTAACAGGATAAAATGAAGCCCAGGATCAGGGACCCAGCACAAGAGTGACAGTGCAGGTAAACCATAAGTTTACTGGGTTGGTGGCAGGAATTAATTTGACTATTATGGGTTACTTTCAATTGAAGGTAAATAAGGGAAATATTTACATGTAACAAACTAAAAGACCATTCAGAAATATTTAAAAATCAATTTAACAAGTAAGTAGGGATGCAGGGCCAGGTGATAAGTTATATCTGCATGACGTGGGAGCTACTGGACCCCATTGTAGATCACAGTGCCCACATCTGGAGCAAGTGTTGGTTGCTTGAGGAACTCCAGCTCAGAGTTAATAAGATAGTGCCTGAGCTTCAAACACTGCAACACATCATGCAACACATCAGGAAGAGGGAGACTTACCTGGACACTATATTTCAGGAGGCAGTCACACCCCTTAGATTAACTGCCTTAAATTCAGTCAGCGGTCAGTAAAGGAGGTTGTGACAAGAATCAAGGCAGGTAGAGGGTTCCAGGAGATAGTACTGAAGGAACCTCAGCCCTTGAGCTTGTTTTGAGATTCTTCTCCCTGTCTGGCTGAGATTTGGAGCTGTAGGGAGCAGGAGCATAGCACTGTGCTTCAGGAGAGCCATTCAAGAGGGAGGAGAAAAGAGAAATGTAGTTGTAATTGGGGACTGTATAATCATGGGAATAGACATTGTTTTCTGTGGTCAGAATCAAGTGTCCTGAAGTTGTATTGCCTGCCTGGTGCCAGAGTTCAGGATATTTCATCTGGGCTACAAAGAAACTTGGAGTGGAGGGAAGGATCCAGTTGTCATGGTTCACGGAGGTACCAACAATAGATAGAGGAAAGGGGTTCTATGGAGGAAATATAAGCAGCTAGAGCAAGATTAAAACGCAGAACCAAAAAGGTAGTTTCTGGATTACTATTTCAGCCACACGCTAACTGACACAGGGTCAGCAAGATTAAAGTAGTAAAAGTGTGGCTCAAAGATTCGTAAGGGAGAAATGGGTTTGAATTCATGGGACATTGGCACCAGCACTGGGGAAGGAGGGAGCTCCACCTGAATCATGCTGGGGCTGGAGTCCTGGCGAATCCATAACTAGGGCTGTAGATGGGGCTTTAAACTAAATAGTGGGGGACAGTGGGTTTAGTTGCATGGAAAATTATGGAAAAAGTCAAGGGGGAGTAGAGGGCTCAACGGAGGTTATTAAAGTTTCCAGAACAAGTAATATGACTAAGTATGGAAACATTCAGAAATCTAACTTCAGGCACAGCAGATAAGGGCCCAATTATCAGAAAGGGGGCAGTCAATGCAGGACTGAGGGTTTTGAACTTAAACACACAGTATAATAACATAAGGTAAATGAGCTTGTTATGCAGATTGAAATTGGCAGGTACGACGTTTGGATTTTAGAGGCGTGACTGCAAGGGAATCAGGGCTGAGAACTAAATATCCAAGAATCAATAGGACAAGCAGATTGGGGGGGCGAGGGTGGTGGAGTTGCCTTGCTAGTAAGAAATGAAATTAAATCAACAGCAATATTGAGTCAGCAGGCACAGAATCCATGTGGGTAGAGTTGAGGGACTGCAAAGGCAAATAAAAAGACCCTGACGGGCATTATAGATAACAAGGTTTAGAGGTGGATGAACACAGCAGGCCAAGCAGCATCATAGGAGCAGGAAAGCTGACATTTCGGGCCTAGACCCCATTTCTGAAGAAGGGTCTAGGCCCGAAACGTCAGCTTTCCTGCTCGGCCTGCTGTGTTCATCCAGCTCTAAACCTTGTTATCTCAGATTCTCCAGCATCTGCAGTTCCTACTATCTCTGATGGGCATTATATACAGGTTTCCAAACAGTAGTGTCAGGATGTGGAACAGAAAATAAAACAGGAGATAGGAAAGGCATGTAACAAAAAAGACACAATTATATTTATTATGGGGATTTTTGATATGCAGGTGGAATGGGGAGAAAGAAAATCAGGCTGGTGGTGGATCCCAAGAAAAGGCATTTGGGGAATGTCAACGAGATTTTGTTTCAAGAGCAGCTTGTGGTAGAGCCCACTAGGGATCAAGCAGTTCTGGATTTGGGGATACATAATGAGGCAGACTTAAAGTGAAAGAATCCTTAGGGGGCAATGACCATAGTTGATAGAATTCACCGCAAGAACCGCAACTCCCCCGCCCGGCCCTCTTCGGTGGTCGAAAAAACCTCGACCGCACCTCTTGCGTTTCCCGCACCTCTGCCCTCACACCCCTCCCCGCAATAAAACCAAGACAGAATTCCCTTTGTCCTCACATATCACCTCATTAACCTCCAGATTCAATGCATCATTTTCCGACACTTCGCGACCTGTAATCTGACCCCAGTACGAAGGATATACTTCCCTCCCCACCCCTATCTGTTTTCCAGAGGGACCACTCTCTCCGCGACTCCCTCGTCTGCTTCACACTTCCCTCCAGCCCCACCAACCACAGCACCTTTCCCTACAATCACAGGAGGTGGTACACCTGCCCCTTCACCTCCCCTTTCACCTCCATCCCAGGCCCCAAAAAAAAACCTTCCACATCAGACAGATGCTCACCTGCACATCCACTAATGTGGTATATTGTATCCGCTGTTCCTGATGTGGTGTCCTCTGCATGGGTGAGACCAAGCGGAGGCTCGGAGACCGCTTTGCAGGGTGTCTACGCTCGGTTTGTGACAAACAACATCTCCTAGTTGCAAACGACTTCAACTCCCCATCCCACTCCCTGGACGACATGTCCATCCTGGGCCTCCTCCAGTGTCACAACGACACCATCTGGAAACTGGAGGTGCAGCGCCTCATATTCCGTCTTGGGAGCCTACAGCCCAATGGTCTCAATGCAGACTTTACTAGCTTCAAAATCTCCCCACCACCCCCGCCTCATCCCAAGACCAACCCTACCTCTCATCCCTGCTTCCTTGACCTGTCAGTCTTCTCTCCCACCTATGTACTCCTCCCATCTCACTGACCAGTTTCCACCACTACCAGCTAGCACCATTGCACCTACCTTCCCCCGCCCACCCCCCCCCCCCCATTTATTACAGAGCACCCTTCCCCTCCCCCATTTCTAAGAAGGGTCTCCACCCAAAATGTCAGCTTTCCTGCCCTTTTGATGCTGCCTGGCCTACTGTGTTCCTCCAGCTCCACACGGTGTTACCTCAGACTCCAGCATTGGCAGTTCTTACGATCTCCGATGATAGAAATCACCCTATGGTTTGACAGGGAGAAGCTGTAATAGATGTAGCAGTACCACAATTGAGCAAAGCTAACTACAAAGGCATGAAGAAGGAGCTGGCCTGAGTTGACTGGAAGTGGAGCAGGTGTTTCTGGGTAATTTGAAAGGCGCAACAGATATTTATCCCCAAAGAAGAACATACATACGAAGGGGATGATGAGGCAATGATGACTGACAAGGGACATCAGGTGCAGCATTAAAGCAAAAGAAACAGCATACAATTGTGGTGAAGATTCATGGGAAGACAGAGGATTGGGATGTCTTTAAAAACCAGAAAATAACTGGAAAAGCAAGAAGCAGGAAGAAGGCACAATAATAGAGTAAGCTAGCTAGTAATATAAAAGAAGACTGCAAGAGTTTTTTTGATATATAAAAGTTAAGAGTGAGGCAAGAGTGGACATTGGACTGCTGGAAGATGAGGCTGGAGAAGTAGCAATGGGAACAAAGAAATAGTGGAGAATGTGAATAGGTATTTTGCATCAGTGTTAAGGGGGAAGACACTCACAGCAAACCAATCAGGGAGGGTCTCAGAAGACTGGAAAATAGCTAACGTAATACCCTTGTTTAAGACAGGGGAACTGTAGGATAGACTGACCTTAGTCATTGCTAGGATTTGAGAATCCATTATTAAGGATGAGATTGCGGAGCACATGAAAGCGTATAGTAAAATAGGCTGGAGTCAGCGCAGCTTCGTCAAGGGGAGTTCATGCTTGACGAATCGGTTAGAATTCTTTGAGAAGGTAATGAGCAAGTTAGCCAAAGGAGAACCAGTGGACATGATCTATGTGGGGAGGCAATGGTCTAGTGGTATTGTTGCTGGACCGTTAAATCACAAGATCCAGGTAATAATCTGGGGTCCCGGATTTGAATCCTGCCATGGCAGATGATGAAATCTGTATTCAATTAAAATCTGGAATTAGGAGTCTAATGATGACCACAAATCCACTGTCAGAAAACCCCATTGGTTCACTAACGTCTTTTAGGGAAAGAAACTGCCACCCTTACCTGTTCTGGCCTACATGCGACTCCATAGCCACAGTGACGTGGTTGATTCTTAACTGCCCTCTGGGCAGTAAATGCTGGCCTAGCTATCGAAGTCCTAAGCACATTAATGAATTGAAAAAAGGACATCTGGATTTCCAGTTTGCCTTTAACAATGTGTTGTACAGGAGGCTGCTAAAAAAGATAAGAGCCCATAGTGGGGTTTGGGGCAAGGTACTGGCATGGACAGAGGATTGGCTGACAGGCCGAGGTAGAGTAGGATATAGTGGTCTTTTTCAAGATGGCAGCAATGACCAGCGAGGTTCCACAGGGGTCAGTGTTGGGACCACAACTATTCAACCTATATATTATACATTAACGATCTGGACAAAGGAGCTGAAAGCATTGTTGCTAAGTTTGTAGATGACACCAAGATAGGTGCAGGGACAGGTAGTACTGACGAAGGAGGTTACAGAAGGACTTGGACAAGCTACCAGAGTGGAAAAAGCTGTGGCAGATGGAATACAATGTGGGAAAAGTGTGAAGTTATGCACTTTGGTAGGAAGAAGAGGGATAGACTATTTTCAAAATGGGGAAAGGCGTCTGAAATGTGAAGCGAAAAGGCACCCGAGAGTCCTAATTCAGAATTCTCTTAAGGATAACACGCAGGGTCATTTGACAGTTAGGGAGGCTAATGCAATGTCAGCATTCATTTCATGAGGTCTAGAATACTAGAGATCTACTGCTGAGGCTGTATAAGGCTCTGGTCACAATGCATTTGAAATATTCCGCGCAGTTTTGGGGACCGTATCTAAGGAAGGATCTGCTTGGGTTGGAGGTGTCAAAAAGAGGTTGACAAGAATGATCCCCAAGATGAAGAGCTTGTCAGGAGTGGTTGAGGACTCTGGGTCTGCACTCAATGGAATTCAGAAGGACAAGGAGAGGATCTCATCGAGACTTACAGAACGCTAGAGACCTGGATGGAGTGGATATGGAGCTGTTTCCACTAGGGGGAGATATTAGGACCTGGGGCGTGGCGTCCTTTGGAACTGACATGAGGAGGAATTTCTTCACCCAGGTGGTTAATCTGTGGTAGTCATTGCCACAGAATGCTGTGGAGGCCAAGTCATTGTGTGTATGTAAGACAGAAACAGATAGGTTCTTGATTAGTAACAGGATCAATGGCAGAGCAGACTTGATGGGCCAAATGACCTAATTATGCTCCTATATCTTATGGTCTTATGGCCTATGGTCAATAGAATACTGGTAAAAGGAAAGATTGCACATTTCCGGCATGGAAGACAAAAGAAATTCCTTCACAATTACTGACAGGAAGTGAACCAGAATACAGACAATTATATACACAAGTCTGCAGTACTGGATCAAGCCAGGATAGATCCCAAAAGACTTTAGTACTATTAGGAAAGCTGATTTGTTATAATTAGTCATGAATTAAGAAGAGTTATCTACCAGGCTGATAAGATTGTATTAATTGACACCAAGACTGCAAATTTAATCAACTCCAAGATAAATCAGGGATTATAATTTATCAGATGAAGAAAAAACCTAAAAAGGAAGAACATTCAAAAGCCTGAAGGCTGTAGAAAAGTTTGACTTCTGATGTTTAAAATGATATTTTACATAGGTTAACCTACGTACCGATAGATGCGATCAATATTAATGGTAATAAAGTAACTAGGAACAGGTCCTTTGCACCCAATAACAAGGTAACAAATTAAATGAATCACAAAAAGAATGTGCCAAGCTGGAGAAATACACAGCAGGTAGTTAGAATAGGGTCACTGCAGTGTTATTCCAGGGGTATGTGCAGAAGCCAGGTCACCTGAATTCCACAATGGCTGCAGAGACTTGACAGTCCCAAATGTTTGATGGTCTATCATTCTGTAATTTTGCTTCAAAAGTCAAATTTTACAGAACTAACAAAGGCTTATTCTATCAGAATACAGATATCACAGAACTGCAAAACAGGATTAAATCAAACAGAAAGTAGGAACTGCTGATGCTAGAGAATGAGATAACAAGGCGTAGAGCTGGATGAACACACCAGGCCAGGCAGCAGAGGAGCAGGAAAGCTGATGTTTCAGGTCTGGACCCTTCTTCAGAAAAGCTTAAATCAATTAAATCAATGCTGTATATGAAGACTTACCTTTCTCTTGGGTGAAAACTTGTGAGATTGCGAATAATTGTGAAAATGCCATCTGAAAAAAGAAAATTCAATTATTACAAAATACATCCATGCTGAGTGAGAAGAGGATTCAGCCCCTACAGTACCGGCTGCAGATGAACAGTTCATATCCAAGCCAGCTATAGGCACATACTTGCAGAATGGTAATTTGGACATGGTGTTGTTTATGTGTTGTATAGAGCTTTATGCTGGGTTCATCAGGAAGGATATGAGCCTGAGAAAGGTGACTAGTCCAAGAAACACAGGTCTGTAGGTCAAAGCATGGATGATATCACCATTTTCTACTCAGATTCACTGTCAGTGTGCAGATTCGTGAGCATCCGCAACCAGTTCAAACTGGCCTCGGGAGCCAAAGTAAATTGAGGCAAGAGCGAGGCCATGTCTTTTTTTTGGAACTGGGCTGACCGATCCTTTATCCCCTTTGCCATTAGGTCTGATTATCTGAAGATGCTAGGGTTCAGAGGGGTTGGGGCACATGGGACAACTTGGGAGGAGCGTATTGCCAAGGTGATGCAGAAACTAGGCTTATGGGAACACCGGTCCCTCTCCATGATGGGTAAAAACCTGGGCATCAGGTGCGAGGTAGTCTTGGTGGTGTTATGTGTGGTGCAGGCTTGGCCCAATCCCCAATGCACCACTGCAGTCACCTGAGCCAGCTGCTACTTCACCTGGAAATCAAAGAAACACCATGTCCACAGGGACACTATACACAAAGCTCTGGATAAGGCCGGTGTGGAAGACGTACCCAACATTGTCCTCATCCTGATGGCCACCTTTGTGAGAGGAGGAGAAAGAATTGTGTAGGGGGGTGGGGTTTGACACGGATGACACTATCATACTTCTCCCTTGCAAAAAAAAGGCCAGGAGAGAGATGCAGTTGTTTTTATCAAGGTTTGTTCCAAGCAGCTCTGTGACTCAGCACTCTATCTTCTACAATCTGCAACCTGGGACGCAGACCAAGAATACAAACTTGGTGAAAGAGGCTTTGTGGTTTCTCATCGTGAACAGTTGATCTCGACCAAGTGTTGCAGACTGGCACATTCCGAGGTGTAGGACTAGGTGCTGAGGGTTGCAATAAGGCTTGGGGTAGCTCCCACCAAAGTGCAGTAGGGAAAGACCACTGCCTAGGGTTTTTCTGCCAAAGTACAAGGGTCCGTTCAACTATCACACCCTCTCTTTGCCTCAGTGTATGTAAACAGTGACGTGAATGAGTGGAAAATGCTTTTGGTGGCAACTACAAGGAATGTCAAATTTCAATTATTTTATACGTAAAGACTGTACAAAATGCTTACTGCCTTGTGTATATATGTGAGAAAAAATGTAACGAATAAAATATTTTTGCAATAACAAAGAACCCAAACATGGCGATGCAAAGCGACCATCTGTGGAGATAAGACTGAACAACAGCCAGCACCTTAAGGACAGGAGGAAAAAGGAACCTACTCAGCAGGGTGTTCTAAAGCTGATGTTCTCATTCCTTGTCAAGCAAAGTGGAGCTAATGCTACTTCTATGTGGTAACTGCGGAGGCTGGCGTGGGGAGGCGGAAAACAAAATCAACAAAAGTTGTGAATGGGCAGCTTTTTCATATTGTCTAATGGGTGACTCAACAACATTGGAAGCCTACCCTGAATGCAACAGCTGTATGGACCAGGGAGACCAATAGTAGAGAAATGTGTATTCTACCGAAGTTACTGGTATGATTTAATATACTACTTCACATATCTAAAACATTCATAAGTAAAATGGCACAATGCCAACAGCATTAAATCTCTGACTGCCAGTTCCACATTTTTAGTAAGTTTTTAAAAACTAGCAAGGTCAGACAGCAGGCAAGCATTCCGATGAAATTTAAGACAGGGGCAACACTTGCTGCCCTACAAATGTGGCAAAGTGTGGCTGTGCATTCTTCATTCCAAACAGTGAATTCTCACTTCAACAACAGGGATGAGGCAGAGAATACGTAGCTGTCCAGTGGTACTGGAAGAAATGCTGGAGGGACAACCCTGTGGTTCTGGTCTGGAAACAGACGACAACAGAAACACAAGACAACAAGAAACTTCAATGTCAAAGTGTAACAATTGTTGAAATGATCCCACCTGGGAGGTGCACATAATTTCTCAGCTGTTGAGGTTCCATCAGCGACTTCACCATCTTCCATCTCAATATCTAAATATTCACTGTCTGAATGACTCTGTATGGAATGTATGAACACAAGAAATATTAAAGATGAGAAAAGGCCGTCTGACCTGCAAATAATTCAATTCACCTGGCTAATCATCTACTGCATCTGGAACCTAAAGAGCTAAATTATGCAGATTAAAGACTTTTGTTTCCAAGATTAATTTTGAATTTGCATTTCACTAATTGAAATTTCAGTTCCGTCGTCTCACCGGTCTAACTTACCTTGAATTTATATTCCCAATGTCTATGGTAGGGGAGCCTAAACTTTCATGGCTGTGTAGGTGGGTGCAATTAGCCAGTGGCATTAATAAAAAACTCTAGGTTCTGCAGAAGATTCATTGGACTCAATGTTAAATCAGCTTCTCTTCCCACAGAATGCTGTATGACCTGTTGAGTTTCTCCAGCACTTTGTTTTTACTTCAAATTTTCAGCATCCACAGCATTTTGCTTTTACAACAGCAGCTGTTAGTTTGCATATATCTCAAACTGTTGATAATGATAATTTTAGTTCTGGTTTCAAACTTATACACCAAATGAGGTAACAAAAGTCTAAGAAATGTCCTTTCCTAAGCCCCAACTACATAAAATTCAAACGAGAAGAGTGTACAAGAAATAAAATGTGAAATGTGATGTCCAAATTTTAATTACACTATGACAGAGTTTAGATTTCTCTCATTTAAGGGAGATGGTGGCACTTCAAAGGGGCAGAGTAATGCTCAGGAGACATGGGCTCAAATCCCACCAAAGCGGCTGCTGGAATTTAAATTCAATTAATAAATCTGGTATGGAAAGCTAGTCTTAGCGATGGTGACCATGAAAGTATCGATTGGTGTAAAAATACGTATGTTCTTTAGCAAATTTCCTTGTCTATCTTTGCCTGTCTGCACTACGCACGACTTAAGTGGATAACTTTTAAAAATGCCTCTGAAATCGTCTTGCAAGCCAGTCAGCTCGAGGGCAACCATCAATGGGTAACTAATGCTGGTCTTGATGGTGATGTCGACATCCCATGAAACGAAACAAAGAACAAATTAAAGCTCCAAAACATTGGTACTTATGAATTATTTACAAGAAAGTAACTTTCGGCTTTGTGCTTTCTAAAGTAGTTAAATTATTAGTTGCATAAACAGATGGGTAATGGCACCCAAGCATGGCAACTAAGGAAATCTATCAAGTTTTCAAACTTTTCCAAGGATCAGAATGCAACATGAAGCATGCGAGTATTGTAGCAAATCTGCAGCTAGTACGCAAGGACAAATATGAAGAATGGGAGCTCAAATAGAAACTAGAAAATCTTTTTTCATCCTATTTGCATTGGAGAGTGTTGTACTGTCAGAAAAAATATGGTCATGTTTGATTAAATAAAGCATCATTGATAAGGTGACAGACATACAGTGAATCACCCCCCATCAGTGCCGTGAGCATACTCGAGTCATTCAGCAATTTAAGGAGGCTCACCACCACTTTCTCCAGGACAATTAGTCATGAGAAATAAACGTTGGTCTTTCCTCTGACCCCCACATTCTACGAATAAGTCGAGATCATGCTATAGTGTTCAATTCTCGCTCTCCTGATACTATTTTCTATCAGCCACTGTGGACCATGTTGGAGGTGGTCTGTAAATTGCCATTACGGCAGATGACTATCAGCATTGTTTACATGCTACTCGTGCTCACAGTTCCCTGGATCATACATGCAAGTACAGTGGATCACATGTAATTGTCGCACAAACTTTGAATATATTGTAAAGTATTGAGCAATAAATCTGGTTTTTATGCACCATCATGGCCTAATGTGAACAAATCTTAAGTGATGTAATTGTGACAACGTTCCAGCTATGCTGTAATCACCCCTTATCAAAGATGCACTATTGCAGATAACGATTTGGGGTTCAGATGATTGTCTTTCAACAACCACAACAATGAAGGGTTTGATTTATAAGGAGAGGCTGGGACGTTTTTCACTGGAGCGTAGGAGATTGAGGGGTGACACTATAAAGGTTTATGAAATCATGAGGTGTACAGATAAGGTGAATGGCAGTTGTCTTTTCCCGAGGGTGGGGAATTTCAGGACTAGGGAGCATGTTTTTAAGGTGAGAGGAGGAGGAGGAGGATTGAAAAAAAATACATCAGGGACAATTGTTTTCACAGAATGGCCTGTGTGGGGAAATAACTTTTGGAGGAAGTGTTGGATACAGATACAGTTGCAATGTTTAAAAGACATTTCAACATGTATATGAATAAGGAAGATTTGGAGGGATATGGACCAAGCGCAGGCAGGTGGGACTAGTTTAGTTTGAGATTATGATCAGCATGGATAGGTTGGACAGAAGAATCTGTTTCCATGCTGCATGACTGACTCCAGCCAGTGGAAATTTTCCCCGATTCCCACAAACTTCAATACTGAAAGGGCTTTTTAATGCCACACTTTGTCGAATGTTGCTGTGATGTTAACAACAGTAATGTAACGTGTGATGATGCTGTGGTTTTTTTTTCTATTCATCTGTGGGACATCGACATCGCTGGCCAGACAGCATTTCTTGTCTGTCCCTAGTTGCCCTTGAGAAGGTGGTGGTGAGCTGCCTTCTTAAACCGCTGCCGTCCTCCTGTTGTGGATTGACCACCAAATGCTATTAGTGAGGGAATTCCAGAATTTTGCCAGTGACCGTGAAGGAACAGCAGTATATTTCCAAGTCGGGATGGTAAGTGGCTTGGAAGGAACTTGGAGGTGTTCCCATATACGTCTGCTGCCCTTGTCCTTCTAGATGGGCATGGATTTGGAAGGTGCTGTCTGAGGATCTTCGGTGAATTTCTGCAGTGCATCTTGTAGATAGCAGCAGCAGTGTGTACCGGGTGTCAGTGGTGGAGGGAGTGGATACTTGTAGATGTAGTGCCAATCAAGATTGATGGTGTCAAGCTTCTTGAATGTTGTTGGGGCTGCATTCATCCAGGTAAGTGGGGAGTATTCCATCACACTCCTGACTTGTGCCTTGTAGATGGTGGACAAGCTTCGAGGAGTCAGGAGGGGAGTTACTTGCTGCAGTATTCCTAGCTTTTGGCCTGCTCTTGTAGCCAGTGTTTATGTGGTGAATCCAGTTGAGTCTCTGGTCAATGATAACCCCCAGGACGTTGACAGCGGGGGATTCAGCGATGTTAACACCACTGAATGTCAAGAGGTGGTTAAATTGTCTCTTGTTGGTGATGGTCATAGCCAGTGTTTGTGTGGCGCGAAGGTCACTTGCCACTTGGCAATGGATATTCTCCAGATCTTGTTGCATTTGAACATGGACTGCTTCAGTATCTGAGGAGTCACGAGTGGTGCTGAACAATGTGCAATCAGTGATGAAGCAGCTAAAGATGGTTGGTCCTAAGACACTACTTTGGAAGCTCCTGCACGGATGTCCTGGAACTGAGATGATTGATCTCCAACAACCACGACCATCTTCCGACATGTCAGGTAGGACTCTGACCATTGGAGAGAGTTTGCCCTGATGCCCACTGATTCCTGTTTTGCTCCTTGATGGCACACTTGGTTGAATGCAGCCTTGATCTCAAGGGCTGTCACTCTCACCTCACCTCTGGAATTCAGCTCTTTTGTCCATGTTTGAACCAAGGCTGTAAATGAGGTCAGGAGCCAAGTAGCCCTGGTAGAACCCAAACTGGGCTGGTTATTGCTGAGCAGCTGCTGTTTGATAGCACAGTTGACAACACCTTCCATCACTTTACTTGGAGTTGGAACAATATAAGCAGCCAGAGTAGGTATGACCAAGCTCTTGCACATCCAAGACTTTGTTTTTAAGTTAGCTTTCAGCAGGGCTGGAAGGCACAGCGTAAGCTCTAAGAACAACACCTCATTTTCTGCTTGGGCACCCTGTAGCCCTCCTGGCTCAATATCGAGTTCAATAATTTTAGGGCCTGAACTGTCCCATGTCCTAGCCCTCTACCCAACATACCGGGCCTTGTTATCACACGGTCTGCCATTACACAGTCTCCATTAACAGCTATTCACTCTCCTAGCCAGATTGTTACCTACTCCTTTGTCTGTGCAACTGCTCTTTTCTCTCTCTGGGCTCTATCCCTACCTATCGTTTACACTTTACCACCTCCCCCGACCCTATTTTTTGCATATAAACCGACAATTCAAGGGGAGGCGATGGCCTAGTGGTATTATCGCTGGACTGTTAATCCAGAGACCCAGATAACATTCTGGGGACCTGGGTTTGAATCCCACCATGGCAAATGGTGGAATTTGAATTCAACAAATATCTGGAATTAAGAATCTAATGATTACTGTGAATCCATAGTTGATTGTTGGAAAAACCCATCTGGTTCCTTTAGGGAAGGAAACTGCCATCCTTACCTGGTCTGGCCTACATGTGACTCCAGATCCACAGCAATGTGGCTGACTCTGAACTGCACTCTGGGCAATAAATGCTGCCTAGCCAGCAATGCCCTCATCCCATGAATGAATAAAAAAGAACAACTATCACAGGAGGTACCTGGGAAGCATGAGGTGAAATATACCAAATCAAGTCCAAATGAGCTAGTACCAGAAGCCTATAGACAACGTTTCAGGAATCTAAGTCGGAATCCTGGTCAAATGTACATTGAGTTTGAAAGGATTGGAGTAATTTTGAAGGGTGGATAAGGGCATTGAAAATAGATCAAACAAATGACGCTCTCAGAGATGATTATTTTGGAGGAGTTCAAAAATTCACTTCCTGAAATAGTAAGAACTCATGTGAAACAGCAGAGTTAAAACTGCAAGATTAGCAGCAGAAATAGCAGATAATTAGGAGTTACTTCATAATCAAAATTTGGCTTCTGACATCAATCTCAATCTGTGAGGGACAGAAACTGGGGAGAAGAGAAATCCTCAGGTGGTAAGGGGAAAGGAGATTTCATTGAAGAGAATAAAGATACTTTAGAAAAAGCACTGGGAAGAAAGATGTGGGAAAACAGGATAAGTTTTATTGAAGTGGTAACGGAAAGCACAGTGGAAGCTAAAAAGCTGCATCAGAACATACAAGTGGTCGGCGTTGGAGGAAAATAAACTGCCAGATCTACTGGAAGAATTCACTTGTAAGAATAAAGTTTACTCGTATAGGCCAGGATGAGCACGTAAAGAAGTTAAAATTTTGAGAGATTGGGGAGCATGTCAATATTTGATCGTGAGAGATGAGGAGGTATGTAATTCAGAAGGAGTACTGCCAGAAAAGGTGATAAAATGTGGAATTCATGATAAGAGCAGTGTCTCACTATATTAAGAAAAAATTGGCCAGTCCAGTGAATAGCGGTGGTAAGATAAGGAAAAAGAAGAGCAATCATCAGAAATCAAGTTTGATCAAAAGGTTAAGAAACAAAACAAGAACAGGTAGAGGACAAAGAGGATATCTTTAGTTCAGAGAAATTAACTGAACTAACAGGAAGATGAAAGGATAACAGTTGTATCAAAAAGCATACACAGAGGAAGAACCAGGATGTATCCCAAAATGTTGCTACCTTAAAAATGATGTCGAGGAAATGGAGACTATCACATATTCAGACGTATGACAAATGGGCAGTTCAAGTTGTATTATCCATGGTTATAGAAAGGAGGTGTTGAGGGTATTACCAGTAGGTCATTTGTGAGTAAGGAAATCTCAAGCCAAAATACAAAAACATTTTTTATTTGCCTGGATTGCATAAAGATGTGATTGAATTTTGCTAGACGTGTCATACCTGTCAGGTAAAACCTCAGGTAGAGATAAAACCAGCACCCTTAATACCCATTCTCGCATTTAAGGAACCTTTAACAAGGGTCTAGGCTACTTTCTTAATATATTTTGAGGGGTTCTGGTCTGGTCTGTAACAAATGTAGGTTAGCCATGGAGTTGTCACTGCCAAAGTCCAGACAATAGCAGCAATAGATGAAATTTAACTCTGATAAATGTGAGTGATACACTTTGGAAGAAAATAGAAGGGAATATTCAACGAAAGGTAGGAAATTAGAAAGCTCAAAGGCGCAGAGTGATCTTGGGATGCTGGTCCATTGAATCCCTAAAGGTGGCAGGATAAGTCAATAGGTTAGTTAAGAAGGCCTACAGGATGCTTGCCTTATCAGTTACGGTATAGATGAGAAGAGAAGGGAGGTGATATTTGAGCTGCACAGAGCTTTGGTTAGGCCAAAGCTGGAGTCACTGCACAACAAGATGGTTGAGATTGCACTGGAGAGATGGGAGAGGGGATTCACCAGTACATTGTCTGGGGTGTGGCATTTCAGCTATGAAGAGATGCTGGTTAAGCTTGGGTTTTTTAAAATTTGGAGCAGAAAAGGTTGAGGGGGGACCTGATTGAGGTGTATACGACTATGAGGGACCATGAACAGGGTATATAGAAAGCAGATGTTCGCCTTTGTCGAAGGGTCAATAATAAAGGGGGTATAATGGTAAAATGAAAGACAGGAGGTTTAGAGATGTTTTGAGGAAGCATTTGTTCACCCAGAGGGTGGAGGAGGTCTGGAATGCACTGCCTAGGAGGGTAGTTGAGGCAGGAAACATTACAACCTTTAAAAAGTACTTGGATGAACAATTGGAAATGTCTAACATTCGAATCTATGGGCCTAGTGCAGGAAAAGGGGACTAGTGTAGGTAGTACTGTAGTTTTTATTCTTATCTTCACACTATTCAGACAATTGTGTAATAGTTCTATACTACCATGAAAGACATGCACTGATACAATCTAGTTTTCTGAGCAGCTATAAAAATCACTCTCTACAGACAGAGATTTCTTAAACTGGAATATTACTTCAAGTTTGGACAAATGAGAGGG
This sequence comes from Ginglymostoma cirratum, assembly GCA_024137785.1. Classification (NCBI taxonomy): domain Eukaryota; kingdom Metazoa; phylum Chordata; class Chondrichthyes; order Orectolobiformes; family Ginglymostomatidae; genus Ginglymostoma; species Ginglymostoma cirratum. The sequence continues at coordinate 1,333,291 of JAHRHZ010000092.1, read as the reverse complement.
AGCAGGGGTGGCATGGTGGCTAGTCCTGCTGCCTCACAACACCAGAGACCTAGGTTCAACTCCATTCTCAGGCGACTGTTCGTGTGGAGTTTGCACGTTCTCCCTATACCTGCATATGTTTTCCTTGGGTGGTCCGGTTTCTTTCCAAATCCAAAAGGTGTGCAGGTTAGGTGAACTGGCTATGCTAAATTTCCCATAGTGTCTAGTAGGGGAAATGCACGGATAGGATAGGGAGTGGGTCTAGGTGGTATGCTTTTTGGAGGGTTGGTATGGACTCAAATGGGCTGAATGACCTGCTTCCACACTGTAGAGATTCTATGACAAACAGCAACTTTTATAAATATTGGGAAAAAGTTCTTAAAGTGTCTTGAATAATTTACCATTAGCAGACAGGAAAACATTCACCAATGTTTCTTGGACAGCACCTTCTAATTCCGACGATCACTACCATCTTGAAGGTCAAGATAAATGGGAACACCTCCTCCTGCAAACTCCCCCTCAAATCACTCACTATCCGAATTTGGAACAAAATTCTTGACTGTTGCTGGAATTCCTGGAAAATCCTCAAACTCCCTTCCTAGCAGCACTGAGGGTGCACCTACACTCCAAAGGTCTGCAGGAGGTTCAAGAAAGGTACTCACCATCATCTTCTTCAGGGTAATTAGGGTTGGGGAACAAATGCTAGCCTGCCCACAACCCAAGGATTAATTTAAAATATAGATGAGAGATTATGGATGGGAAATGTTTTGTACAAAAACAAAACCAAAAAGGCACCCCCCTATACCAATCATTTAAAGCAAGCGTGGTGTAGCAAGGAGTTAAGGCAGCATATGGTAGTTTGAGTACAGGAACAAGGAAATCTTACTGTAGTTATGTAGGGCCTAGGTAAAACTAAGCTTGGACTGCTATGTGCAGTTTTCGTCTCCTTATCCAAGAAAGGACATACTTGCTAAATACGGATGTGCAAAGGTCATCCCAGGAAACAGTCAGGTGAAAAGTTTATTATAAGAGAGACTGCGTCAACCAGGCCTGCACTCACTAGACTTTGGAAGACTGAGAGGAGATCAGTTTGAAATGTAAAATATCCTAACTGGGCTTGACAGACTGGATGAAGGGATGATACTTTCCCCAGCTGGTGGGTTGATCCAGAACAAGGAATCACAGTCACAAGACACAGGATAGGCCATTTCAAACTGGGAGGAGAAAACTTCACTCAGATGGTGGGGAGACATGAAATTCTCTGCAACAGATGCCCATGGAGGCCAAGTCACTGAATGTGTTTGAGGAAGAAATGGATTTTTAAAAGCTAAGCATGTCAAGAGACTTCGGGAGAAAACAAGAGAATATGACATTGAGATAGGCAAGCAGTCATGATTACATTGAACGGCAAAGAGGACTGAATGAGGCAGAGAGGGAGCAGCTGTAGCCATCTCCAACAGTGAACAATTAACCAGGAATCATTTAAGTATTTATTGAATTCTGTTCTACAAGATAACTATGCCAGAATCATATAGGGAATGCAGTGTTACATATCACAGAGTGAAGTCTACCCTAAATTCTCTGCACATGAAATGGCTTCAGTTTTCCTACCCTGGGAGGGTACATAGCAAATACTGAATTCCTGCAGGAGTCAAAGGGAAGAACTGAAACTGGATTGGGAAAGGTCTCAGAACACAAGGGATACTACATTGTTCAACACCAAACACTAAATTATGATGTCAGATCGAGCAAATCTAAGCAGGACTTTTGAATCAAATTTCTAGTTTGTTGGGTGCAGGATGCCACACTTCAGAAGCTAGCATATCAGGGGTGGGATTAGAATCTGAACCTTCGATGCCATTGTCACCAAACCTTTATAGTTCTCGTTTATATAAAGGTCACAAAGCAAAATCCATCTGCCACAAATTACTGTAATGCGAAATACATTATTATGCATCCTCTCTGCACTTTCTCGTTTTACAACACTTGGAACATTCCGGATCATAAAGTCGTTGTCTCCTGCCAAGTCACTTGTGGTACATTGTGCAGCACGTATAAGTATCCGCTAATTGGACCATTTTGGCATAGCAGAATAAACCCTCCTGAGTTTAAGTGCCTCATGAAGGCAAAGCATCTAGCAAAGAATCTGGGAACAGACTATCCTCCCAATTCAAACGCAGGTTTCTTGCTTACTGCTTCAAGAAAATACTGGACCAGGCAGTTCTATCAAAAAAAGCCAGTATGAAATTTAATAATAATTAATTCCTCATGCAGTTTATGCATTACCAGTTCTGGTCATTGCTCCTCCAAGATATCAATATATTGTTTCAGTAGGTTACTTCACACATGCTGGGGTATGACTTTCTGGACGCAATATTCAAAATGCTGCCACAGGCAACACAAACAGGGTTTGCCAGTATCCACGCACAAACAAAACTCCAAAGGGATTATTCGCAACCAACAGAAGAATTCAAGCCAGTTGCCATACTACCTGACTGTGTAAGGGAATCTGAAAAAGTCAGTACAGCCCAGGAGTTTACCTAATGAATAGATCAGTGAATAGAGCAACGAAGAGGAGAGCTAGTTAACCATTGTAAAAGTTGACTGGGAATATTAATGAATACCATAAAAATCAGCTATTCACAATGTCAATAAATTAATTTGACTAGGTTTTCTATACATACCAGTATTTCCACATCAATTTCATTCACATCGTCTGTATTTACATCAAAATCCGAATGACTGCCAAAGTCAGAGCTCCCAATGGACGACTCTCTTCCTGCAGTGAAAACAGCATCTTCATCTTTACCATTAAAAATCCTTCTTCTTAAAGTAGTGGAATCATAACCATCAGGATTCAGTGGTTCCTGGTAATGTTTCTCTTTGAGGTCTCCTGCAATCTTAACTGGAAAAAGACTATTGGCCTTTAACTTATCTTGCCCCCAGTCAGCTCCTCCTGTGCAATCTGCATCATGACGTTCTGATAAAACAGAAACCACGTTGCCTTTCATTACTGCAGTGTCAGATGGGTTACTGTTTTCGAGCCAGTGTGGTTCAGGTTTCTGAAATGTTAAGCCTCTTGCCCCTGAGGTCTTCTTAGCACCAAAGTAGTGCTCATCTTCTGCTTGGTCCTCAGTTGCATCAGATCTTGTATCTACAAAAGAGACAGCTGATCAACTCAACTCTTCAAGTATTCAACTGCTTACTGCTGTGAAAAACTTGTACCTATGTTCTTTGTGGTTCCCCCACCACCTCTGTGATGTCCCTCATAGCCCTCACAGACAGTGCAGAAATAAACTAGTTTATTTTCTAAATTTTAAAGTCCTTCTACAAATCTGTTGATTTAGCGGGTGCAGTTAAGTAATATTAGGACACGAAAGACGAATGTGTGTTAACAAGGCAATTCCTGATGAAGCACTACCAACAGGATTCAGACGAAGTGGATAATTCCACATCGGTGAAACCATGAAAAGTACGATCCAGCACAGAAATGGTCATTGATGATAAATTTAATATTCTAATGGCAAAATTTTAGAACATATTTAACTTTAACCATTTTAAAGTTTTGAAATGGCGACAGACTGAACATACCATGGCTAACTAACAACTCAAATTCTTAGTATGGTATTAAATCTCACAACATTGACTGTCAACAGAAATGATGAGAAACACTGAACACAAACGTTCAGGTAAAGGGGGGAAAAAGTAGGGGATGGGGGAAGGTACCATACCGAAACTGTATAAATGTCAATTAAGCTTTACTTGAAGTCCACAGGCCATTATACATGGCAGAAAACTAAGAGCAACAAAACTTCTGATCTGGGATATGAGCAGAATTCAACTTAAAAATAAAAAAATTCATACACAATGAACATGGCTTGACCATCCAATTACTGAATGCGTATATTTTATAATGTTAAGCACATCACCTTTCATTTTCCATAGTCATAAAGGTGTGCAGCATGGAAATAAGCCCTTCAGCTCAACCAGTTAATGTTTCCCAAAATAAACTAGTCCTACTTGCCTTTGATTGGCCCATATCCCTCTGAACCTTGCCAATCCATTTTCTTGCCCAAGTGTCTTTTAAACGTTGTAACTGTACCTGCCACTACCACTTCCTCTGGCAGCTCATTCCCTATACACACCATCCTCTGTGAAAAAATTGCCTCTCTGGTCCCTTTTAAATCTTTCCCCTCACATCTTAAACCTATGCCCTCTAGTTTTGGACTCCTCTACTCTGGGGAAAAGACCTTGGCTATTCACCTTCATCTATGCCCCCACATGATTTTATAAACTGCTAGAAGGTCACCCCTCAGCTTCCTATGCTCCAGCAGATAAATCCCAGCTTAACTAGCCTCTTTTTATTATTCAAACCTTCCAGTCTCCATAACATCCTTGTTAATTTTTTTTGCAACCTTTCCAACTACCTGCTTTTATCCTTCATTTGTTTGCATGGGATAACAGAAATAGCTGTATTTGTAGGTGAGCATAGATAGTATGTGGGAAACAAGACACAATCAACAACCAATTACATTGTGTTCTTTTCACTGTCGGGTAGTGGAATCATCATTATAGCCCATTTTTAGCTATCAAGTGATGGTGACAGCCCTTCCTCAATTGTGACAGAGCAAGTAGTATTCTTAACAGCAGTTCATTCAATTGAGTGGCTTATTGAGTCACTTCAGAGAGTGGTCAAGAGTCAGCTACAGTGATGTGGGACTAGCGTGACCTGTGAGCCAGACTAGGTAAGGACAGTAAAATTCCTGCTTGTAAGATCATTAGAGAATCAGCTGGGTTTTTACAATAAAATAGCTTTACAGTCACTTTTATTGATATAATTCATATTTTCTTTCAAAACTGAACTCTAAATTTTTAAACTGCTATAGTCTGTCCAGTAGTATGCTACCATACTCACAATGGATTCCTTTAATCATAGTTGTATTTAAAATTTGTCACGTTAATAGCACTATACAGTTGGCTGCTTTCATTCTGAAAGATATAATCGAGGCAAAAAGGCAGTCTTCTAACTCATTACTTCCACAAATTCCTCAAAATCTGATTTAGCTGTCAACTTTATGATAAACCAATATGAGCACTGTTTAAAAAAAAGGCTTGTACTCAGGAAAGTTCACAAGAATACCAATTAAAAGGTGAAAGTATTGCAAAGCCTCTACCAAACAGATCAACTTGCCACCCAGTGAACGCAATCTTCTCGGAGTACAAAATATTACTTTTCACATCGAACTGACATTCTTGAAGAAAAAATCTCAACAAAACGCAACTTTATAGGAATTACAGAACAAGCATGTTATTGAAGATAATGTTTTAAAGACTCAAGTACTCAAATCACAAAACATTTCCTTGTGGCAACAAACATACCCACAAACTGAAACATGAGAAATGAAATTGTTTATTGATTCACATGGAATACTGAAATTCCTTTCCGAAAAACAGAAGTCATACCCGCTAGAAGTGAAATTTCCTCTAACAACTTCTTTTGCTTTTTCTTTAACAGTTCCTTTTCCCTGAATAGTTCTTCTGATTGCAAATCCAAGTCACTGATTACATCAATGGCCTGGAAAGATAAAAATCAAGACAAAAGCACATGACTAATATGGTGCTAGATACAACTGAAGCTAGAAATCACTATTAACACTTTGATAGGCCACTACGTAAGAAACCTCTAGCAGGCAGTAGTGTTTTTTTTGTGGCACTTTCAGTGGAATGGAATATTGCAACAGAATGATTTAACCTCTTCATAAACAGAAACAACAGAAAATCCAATTGAAGAAGCTACTCCATTTGGAGTGGTGCAATTTCACGATGGAACTTATCAAAAATGCTAAAAGCCAAAGTGATGTGGAAAATCTTCAAATTCAATACTTTCATGGTCATTAGGGTGTGCTAGTGCACGACATGGAAGTCAGTAGTACATTAAAAAAAACCCTGAAAAAAAAAAAAAAAAAAAAAAATCAAACTACGTTGTTTTGGGCAGTTCTTGCTCAGGCACCATTCCCAAGCCCCTTTTCATTAAAACATAATGATTCAGTTGCCAAAGTACTGCTCTTATGATTCCCATTTGCTTAAATGAAACAAATTTTCAGTTACACTTGAGCCTCAACACAGTGTCACACACAGCCCATCAGCATAAATTCACTTTAACAAAACCATTAAGAATTAGTGTTACCAAGTTGAAAAACAACGGGGAAGGGAGCATTAAATATAAGATGTCAAGTGATTATTCTACTCTGCCAGCCTACTCCTTAAACAGACTCAACAAAACCTCAGGCTTCCTGTCATCACCTCCTTCCTTCAACCAATTTTCCTCTTTCCTCAGGGATTAGTACAAGGCTTCATTGCTGTTGAGTTGTCACTCAAGTGTCAACTGTTCATGGATTAGCCTTGAATGATTTAACTATTCAACCACAAAGAGCACCAGGGGCTACATACAGATGCTTACAGTTTGAAGAAAAGGTATGGGTGGAAGGACAGAAATAGAGAGAGCAGAATTTTATTTTCTCTGAGGGTTGTATGACTATGGAACACTGCCTCACAAGACAGGAGGTAAGATCACTGAATATTTTTAAGACAGATTCCTCCTGAGCAGGCAGAACAAGGATTAACGGGGGTTGATGAGAATGTGAAATTCAAAACACTGAGATCAGCTATGATCTTACTGACTGGCCGAACAGGTTTGTGCTGCCAAATGGCCTACTTCTACTCCTAGTTCATATGCTGGGGGGGAATGCTGGGATTGTGTTGCTGGATGAAGTTCATTTGGAAGATTTCCCCTGCTCTTCTATGCTATTGATACAAGAGTTTAATTGTAGTACCTCTGTATAGCCATCATGGCCTGTGGCACTTTTCAAAGAATGTGAGAATTCACCTTGGTAATATTTATTCCTCAATCAACAATTTGATCAAATTACTCTTCTGGGATCTTGTCAGGCTGCAAGAGACTTGGAGGTCTTTTGGTCAGTGAATGGGTTGTGAATCTTTAGAGTTTTAAGTGACAGTATGGGGGTGTGTTATGGAGTGAATGAAAGACAGGTTGATACATTTTTGGGCATTAAGGGAAGCAAAGGGTATTGGAATAATGTGGGAAGGTGGATTTTTGATAGAAGAGGGATATTGTGAAGTCTAAGGCAGGTTCTTGCATTATCAAACACAACTGAACACCATAACACATAAGACATTAGGACACATAACCAAGCTTTTTGTCAAAAAAGGACCATTTTAAGTAGTGTCTTAAAAAGGAGGTAGAGAGCAAAAGTTTAGGCAAGAAATTCTAAATTTTAGGGTCTAAGCAACTGAAGACCTGGATGTCGAAGGTGGGAAGTTTGCCAGACTGTAAGCCAGTGTAGATCAGTGAACTCAGTGATAGATAAACAAATTTGGTGCAAGGACACAGACAGCAGAGTTTTTGACGGGTGAAACCAGCCTGGAACTCAATGAAATAAATCAAAACTAAAAGCATGGATGATAGTTTTAAGTAAATGAGGAAGGCAGGGATGGAAATTGACAATACTGCAAAAGGAGGAAGTATGTGATCTTTGGATGGATGGGACAAATAAGAAGCATACTTCATGGTGAAATTGAACTGTGAGACTGTACAGCCTTAGTGGCTGGGGGAATTGGTGCCAAGGGAATGCAGGTTATGATGGGGACAAAGTGTCTCCAAAATTGCTGGAGGGATTTTCTGCTCATCTAAAAAAGCAGTGTGACAAATCAAAGACACGACAACTGTTTGGGAAAGTTCAAGAAAAATTTGGAGTGGGGTGGGGGGGTGGACATGATCATCAAGTATGCAGATGCACAAAGATTGACTGGATGATTACTGTTAGAAGGTAGGTATTTGGTCACGAGAGGATACAAACAGATTGGTCATGTAAGCAGATCAAAGGCAGATGGAAATTAATCCTGATAAATGTGTTAATAGTTAATAAGGAATTAAGGAAGCATATGGGACACTTGCCTTTAGCAATCGCAGCATAGATCATAACAGTAGGAAGGTCATATTAGAGCTATACAGAACTTTTGTTAGGCCACAGGTGGAGTACAGCGTGGAGTTTTGGTTACCACACTAACAGGAAGGATATGATTGCACTGGAGGGGTGCAAAGAAGATTCACTAGGATGTTGCCTGTGATGGAGCATTTCATTTGTAAGTACAGGCTAGGTAAGCTTGGCTTGCTTTCTTTAGAGCAGAGAAGATTGAAGGGTGCCTGTTAAAAGGTGTATGAGATCATGGACAGAGTGGATATAAAGCAGCTGTTCCCCTCAGTCGAAGGGTCAATGAAAAGGAAGCATAATTTTAAAAAAGGTGAAAGGCAGGTGGTTTAGTGGGGATTTGAAGAAAAACCTCTTCACTAGAGGAAGGATTTCTGGAATGCATTGCCTGGATGGGTATTTGTGGCAGGAAACCTCACAAACTTCAAAAAGAATAAAAAATGAACTTGGACGAACACGTGGAAATGTCAAAATATTCAAGGTTATTTGGGTCTTGTGTGAGAAAGTGGAACAGTGTAGGTAGAATTTTTTGGTGGTACAGACTCGATAGGCCAGAGTGCTTCTTCTCTACAATTCTCTCCACAGATGCTGCCAGACCTGTCGAGTATCTTCAGCAATTTCTGTTCGTTTCAGATTTCCAACATTCACAGTCTTTTGTTTCTATTCAAGAACTAGGAGGTGGTCAAGGATAAATCCCTGGGAAGCTTTAGGGGTAACTGAAACAATGTACTGGAATCCATTAGTAAAAAGACCAAGCTTGGATCTTACACTAATTTACAACAGCATGCTCTAACTAGCTGCATCCAAACGGCCAGAAGTCAATGCACTCTAACAGTGACAATTTGGAAGCAAATACTCAGAGGGGCGGTTTAGGAGATAATAGTTATGTGATTTTCAAAATATTAATTGCAAATTACAAAGATGCAACAAATCGAGCCTTAAATAAAAAAAGTTACCAAATGTACTATTAAAATAAAAACTATCGTGGGGACAGGAAGGGTGAAGAGTTCCTTTTTGGAAAGAATTATCTTTAAAATTCATCTGAACAAACCTTAGTGAGAATGGCACCTTTTGGAGCTTTTTTGTCATTGAATACAGTGCTCTCCAATAATTTAAAACGATTTTCCATCAACTTGCGTGATTCTCGTTCTCTCAGTGTATGTGATGTTGCCTTCCTGTTGGCTATCCAACCCCTAGATGGCTCACTGCACCGCTGTAGAATTAAAATCACAAAGTACCAAGCCATGACAAAGTGTAAACATAATAGCGTTGGATAATTACTAAGTAGAAAGTTGTACATATTTTTAAACATTTTGTATTTCTCAAATAGGCTATCAACTTGAATTTTCTGATTATTTTAAAATTTAAATTAATAGCTCAATTCCTGCCAGAGGCAAAAAAAATAACTATTTTCTTTAATTATCTCCCACTTCATTTTGACATGTTCTCCCCTTTTCTGTAAATGCAAATGTTTGCTTCTTTCACTTTGAGTTTTTAAGTGAGGCCCCAATACATTTTGTTTGCACTTCCTCTCACCTCCTATACAAGTCCATAGTATCAATCACTATTAGTTATAGAAACAAAATCTAGTTTGTTCTCTACGAGTTCATAAAACCCTACTGAATTTCTGAAAAGAGTCAGCCATTTACTGCAAATATGAGGTGCAACTAGTTTCACACATTTAGAACAATGGCTACATTTGTTCAGAACTGAGTTTGAAGGTGCCAGCCAGGAGGGTGATAGCTAAACAAAAATTACTAAAGTTTTTGCCTGTATTAACATGGCAGTGAATATATTTCATTAAATTCATCACCAGCCAACTTTCAACAAGCAGCTTATATCCTACTAACTGCAATTCATTATCTCTGACTCTTCCACCTAGTCGAGTGCCATTGAATTATTTGTAGTAACGCAGCCTACACTTTCACGGAGTTGAAAGCAGACATTTATAACACGGCTGACAACCTATATTTTTGGTGTCTGCGCTAACAGTTGTTTGAAGCGATTACCTGAAGGCTCTGATGAGAACATATTTCTGGGTGTAGATGCACAGGAAAGACTGGGCTGCAGGTGAGTAACCTGAGGCTCTGCACCTTCAACAGAAAGAACCACAACTCAAAGGGCTTGTCCCTTTGCAGAGTGTCCATGCTGCATGTAGGAGGATGGGATCAAAACATTCTCACATTTTGCAGCCAATGTACTGCTTGCATGGACTTCCTGGCACTTGTTATCACTCTAGCAAGTGTTCATCCTAACAGGCTCCCAAATGTGGTCAGTTTACTAATGGCAACTACTGAACATCCTTTAGGGTAATGATATTCCTGATGTTATATATTTGGAGTTTTAAAAAGCATTTGATAAGGTACCACACATTGGGCTCTCATCTTATTTAGAAGCCTATGATGTCAAGATAGTGTATCAGCATGGAAACAGGATTGGACAACTAATAGAAGACAGAGTTGAGGCAAGGAGAGCATTATCTGGATGACAACCTACAACTAGCGGAGTGCCACAGAGATCTGTATCACAATTACTCACAATATATAGAAATGACGTGAATGAGGGAAGTGAATATACTATAACCAAGTTTGTCAAAGACACAATAACCGAGAAGACCAGGGTTGTACAGGGACACAGACAGGTTAAGCAAGTGGACAAAAATGTGGCTGATGGGAAAATGTGAAGTTATGTAATTGGCAGGAAGAACAGAAGAACATTATGTAAACTGAAACAGACCACAGAAAGCAGAGGGAGATTTGGGAGCCTTCGTGCGTAAATCACAAGGAGCTACATCCAAGTTCAGTAGGTAGTAGGGGAAGCAAGTGGAACGCTGGCCTTTAATTCAAAAAGGTAATGGACTATAAAAGTAGGGAGGTTTTGCTAAAACTATATGAGGCACAAGTCAGACCACAGCTGGAATGTTGTGAATAGTTTAGGGCCCCTTATTTAAAGAAAGATATATTGGCATTGGAGCCAGTCCACGGAAGGTTCACTAAGCTGATCCTCGGTATGGAGGGGCGGTCTTGAGGAGAGGTAGAGTAGGTTGCGCCTGTACTCATTGGGATTCTTAAGGCACTTGATGCAGAGAGGTTGTTTTCCCTTGTGGGAGTTTCTAGGGCTTATGGGGTCACCCACTTAAGAGGGAGGAGAAATTTCTTCTCTCAGAGGGTGGTGAAGGTGTGGAATTCTTTACCATAGACAGCTGTAGAGGCTAGGTACTTAAGTGTATTCAAGGCTGAGTTAGATTTTTAATCAGTAAGGAAATCAAGGTTATGGTGAAAGGACAGGAAAGTGTTGAGGATTATCAGATCAACAATGATTTCACTGAATGGCGGAACAGACTCAATGGACAACTTTTGCTCCTATGTCTTACGATCTTATGGAAAGTTCAAAACAAAGGCAAAGAAAAGTGACACATGGACTTTGGTACACATTCAATAGCAATATTCCTTTTTAAAGAATTCAAGAAACAAATTACAGGGAGATGGAGCAAGCTCCAAAAAGCAGCACTAACTGGTCTGATCTGTGGAAGAGTTGGATGGACTGCTATACTTTTCTCGTGTTAGGATTTGAACAATATAATGCCGGAGGTCAGCTCTCCACACAGTGCTACTGACTGACCAGCCAGCATGTCTTACTGGTCGATTCTGAAGTAGTAAACCCACTACTTAAGGTGGATTTTTTCCTCTATCACGAAGAGTCCAACAAAAGATAGCCATCAGAAAAAGACTGACATTGTTCTCAACAACAAATTGCTCAATTGCTTTGGCTAAGTGTTAGCAGTATTTGTGTGGCTTTGCACCCCCAGCCCCCAAAAAACATCTCCACTCCTTTATATGTTGCAAAGTCACCCTCCCCCATTGGCCATCGTGATGGAAAGGGTCTTTTAGTAGCTGACGGAAAGCCAGCAGATAAGTTGAGACTCTCTGCATTTGGCTTTATGCACATAATTTCAATACGAGAAAAAACAAAACAATAACAAAAAAAATTTCTTGCTGAATAATAAATAGAAACAGGAGAAGTAAGATATGAGAAACTAATTCTCAAGACCATGGAGAATTAACATTTCTACTTTTTGCCTATAAAAATAAAGAAATGTCAATTTCTTCAGAATAAACTTCAAAGAACTATTCAGACCTTAATTGAGCTTAATTAAATAAAGTCCACTTTATACGTACCATGCTCATTTTATTCAAAACCTCCATATCAGTGCCAAAATCTGAAAAGCTACAAAGCCTGGAACTTCCAGAACATTCTTCATTTGCTGAACTGACGGTGGAGCAATCTTCTTGGCTAAGATTTTCTTCTCTTTTCACTGCAAAAGTGTTGGTGCTGCCAGAATAGTCAAGTTCATTGTTACATTTTTCATTGAAGTAGTCACCGACCTTAACAGCAACTATATCATCGGAACCGGTCGAGTTCACCTCATATTTTAGGTTTATTCCGCAATCTGTCCCATGCTCATCCAAAGGACCATCTTCGGGAAACCATTTCATTCCAAAGGAATTCTGGGAAGAGGAAACTCTCCCACTTGAGAAACTCAACGTCTGACCGGATTCAATTATTTCACCAGCTTCAATGCCATCTTGTGTTATACCAGGTTCCATCTCTGCTAAGGAAGACACAGCTGTTCAATTGACCTAACTTGGGCAAGCAGCTACAAAACAATCATTTTATATTACAAGGTTGAGGCAGGATGTGGAGTATTGGTAATGTCTTTGTAATCGTAATTCAGAGGCCCAGACCAATGTCTTGATTCAAATCTCACTACAGTATCAGGGAGAAACTAAATTAATAATTAGAATATAAAGACCTTGGTAATGGCTCCATGGAACAATCATCCATTGTCATAAAGGTTCACTAATATTATTCAGGGAAGAAAGTCTGCCAACCTTACCCAGTTTGGTCTAGATGTGAGCCTCGGTCCATAGCCACAAGATTCTTAACTGCTCTCTGGAATGGCCAAGCCAGCAAACTCAGTTTGAAGATGGACAGCAATTGCTTGCCTTATTAGAGATCCCACGAGAGAAGAGCGGCGAATATGTTCAGACATTGGTGCATAGATTTATGTATAGTTTAGCTTGTGTTTATGACAGCGATACAATTATTCTTGATACCGTGATCGGATACAGCCTGATATTACTGTGTTCCCCTCATCCGAATTCTAAAACAGAGTGTGATCAGCCCCGTGCAGCAATTCACCTGAATCTAGAATAATGCCGTGTGAGAGGAGGCCATTCTATCCATCATGTCTGCTGCTGGTTCTCTGAAGGAGCTATCCAATTAATCTGAATCTGTCCACTCTTTTGCAGAAGCCTTGCAACTTTCACATCTCATATTTATTCAGTGACATTTGGAAAATTATAGTTGAACTTGTTTCCACTGCCTTCAGGTAACGGTTTCTAGATTCAAGATAATTTTCTTTTTTTTGCTAAAGTCCCCTCCAGTTGGTGGAAATTTATCAAAATGCAGCCTTTCCTACCCTTCGCTGCACTAAGCAGAACAATCCTTGTTACTCTCATCTCTGCTCCTATCAACAATAAAAGACCTAAGCTAATTAGATTCCTGGAGATGGAACACTATTTTGGGCCAAGATATCGAGGCCATGTGGTCCCTCAATCATGCTCTGTCATTCAATAAGATCACAGTGGAATTTCTACACCAACGCATTCTTGCTCTCCTCATAATCCTGATTATCTCAACTTACTCAACCTCGAACATGTACTTCACAGACTGTGGACGCTTGAAGATTCACAACTCCCAAAGAGGAATTTCCACATCTTAGTCCTACACGGCAAATACTTTGTCAAGAACATTCTGGACCTCCTAAGGAAATAGCCACTTAGCACCGATCTTGTCAAACCCACTTCAGAATGTATATTTCGACATGGTCAACAAATATACTCCAAATTACTTCAGCACTAGAAAGCTTCTTTTTAAAATAGCTAAAAAGGTCTTACCAGATAACAGTGAGATCTTTTCTAACAGGATTTTCTGTTTTCCCAAAAGTAGTTCCTTCTCCATTGTTAGATTTTTGGATTGCCTATCCAAGTTATTGATTACATCGATGGCCTGGAGAACAAATTAAAATCATAAAATTCAAGTTATGGTTTCAGAACTTCACATGATTGTGGCTGCTGTGCATTGCAAATATTCCATTTATAGCTCCTTTCCAATTTTTAATTCAATTCTACGGACAAGTACATACCCTACAAATGTCTCATTTCTTGCTCAACTTCTCAGCCATAATATTAATTTGAATCAAAACGATGAAAAATACCTCCCCCTCTGTCAGCTGATGCCTTTAGTGTCTAGGTATCCATTTGTTTCTTACATACATGGTTGTTTCTGCTGACAGTGGCAAAAAGGTTCTCACTGCCCATGCTTAAAACTCGTGCACACAGTACCCTGCCAGTACTACAATGACCTAAATCTGTCCTGACTGCTGATACGGATTGTGGTTATTTGGGTAATGTGCAAAAATATGGCAACTCCAACATGTGTAATAAGAACCTCTCAACAGTGTCAGGGGGCACAGGCCATTCAGTGACTTGAGTGCTCTACTGCCTTATATGGTAGAGAATTCCACAGATTCACCACCTTCCGGAGTTCAGAAATTTCTCCTCACCTCAATCTTACATAATCTACCCTGTATCCTAAGACCGTGATCTATTGATCTGGAGACCCAACAGCAAAGAGGAAAATAAAGCTATGATTAGTCTGTCTAGCCTGACACAATTTTATATGTTTGATTGAGATTATGTTCTGTTTCACTGCTAAATAATTCCATTTTTTGTAAACAAAATCTAGTTCAGGATTTACATAATTAGAACATATTATTCATGAAGTTACATAATCAAAATCTGACAAAATTTACCAGCAAGTCAAACATTTGATTTTTCAGTAATCAAATGAGACTGATCCTCTAAATTTACTTAGAAGGCTCATGGCAGTGCCCAACAAACTAGAAGTGAGAAAAAATACCTAACTGCTGTAAAATGTGTTCTATCATTACAAAGGTCCAACATGTACTGGAAAATGAAGTGCAAATATACTTATTGAAAAACTGAAGGTGTAAATCCTGGTGCTTCTTGCACTATAATCAAATGAATTATTCACAAACCTCATCAAGGATGGCACCCTTTGAAGCAATTTGTCGGTCATCAAAAAGTTTATTCTTCAATACTTTAAAACGATTTTCCATCATCCTGCGTGACTCTCGTTCTCTCAAGTTGTGTAATATTGCCTTCTTTCTAGCTTCACATAGCACAGAGGGTTCATATACCTAAAGATTGACAAAACCCCATTGAGAACACGGCTGGAATGCAGCCTCACTGAGCGATCTAGCTTTGGGCAATGTTAGTAGCACAGTCAATATTGTCTGATGCACTAAAAACTAGGTTTGAAGTTAGTGATATACAAATGACCAGGCAACAGAAGTACATTTATTAGACTCACCCTTTTTTCAGTTGAATGGCTGAATGATTGTGAATTCTGGAAAAATCCCCTAGAAAACAGGAATGATTTGTACAGTCATCTGCGGTCTATTGGTATAAGCGAATCAGAAGACAGGGATTAACAAATGGGTGCATGATGATACGAAATGCAAGGAAAACATTGAATTACAACTGCCACAGGTTCACAAGGATGCATTTTCAAAATTCCTGCTAAAAGCTGGATATGCAGTATCCAAAAAGTAGCGCCCAGGTCGAATAACTATTGATAGAGGCTCTCTCATGTTTTGAATGTAGACCTTTCAAGGGCAACGAGGGACTACAAACCTTCCACGTGTGCTTACAGGTTGTGTGCAACAGGGGAAGGGAGGGGAGCTAGGGAGGTGGGGTGGCAGGGAGCAAAACTGCCTCTAGACCAAATTTATACTTAATGGATTTATCCAGCGCATTGTTTCTAAAAGAGGTAAACTATTGCAATAAATGCAAGTTCTTGAAACGGTGTGCTTAGATTATAACCTTGTGTACACCACCTGGGCAACAACAACTTTCAAGTGTAAGGGTGAAGCTAGAATGAGAAATCAGTGGGAAAATACTCCAGTGGTTGGTATCATACCATGCATAAAAAGGAAGAGGCTATGATGGTGGGATGCCAAACATCTCAGTCTCAGGACAGTCAGGACAACTGCAGAAGTTCCTCATGGTGGTGTCCTAGGCTCAACCATCTTCAGCTGTTGCACAAATGACCTTCCCTTCACCAAAAACTCAGATGTGGGAATATTCTCTGATAACTGCATAATGTTCAGCACTGTTCATTATTCCTCAGATACTGAAGCAAGTAAGTCCTGGACAACATTCAGGTTTAGGCTGAAAAGTCATGAGGCATTTGCTCTCTACTGCGACTATCTCCAAGAAGTAACACGTTCCCTGACTCTCCAAAGCTTACCCATCATCTACAAGACAAATCCGGATAGCGATGGAACAACACAGGATGGCACGAAGGTTCAGTGGTCAGCACTGCTACCTCACAGCGCCAGGGCCCCAGGTTTGTTTCCACCCTTGGGTGACTGTTTGTATGGAGTTTGCACATTCTCCCCATGTCTGCGTGGGTCTCTGCTGGGTGCTCCAGTTTCCTCCCACAGTCCAAAGTAGTGCAGGCTAAGGGAATTGGCCATGCTGAATTGCCCATAGTGTTCAGTGATGCGTAGGTTAGGTGTGTTAGCCATGGGACATTAGGGTTACAGGGAAAAGGTATGGGGATGGTCTGCAGAGGGTCGGTGTGGGCTTGTTGGGCCGAATGGCCTACTTCCACACTGAAAGGATTCTATGACTCTATGATCTCTACTTGTTTAATTTTGGAGCTACATCATTCCAGACAAGAAGATTTTTACCATTTAGGTCAACGCAGCCCAAATTGCACTCCATTAACCACATTCACTCCCTTTTCGGCAGCAAGATTCACTACTACAGTAACTCACCAAGGGTCCTTCAATAGCAACTTTCAAACCTGTGAACTCTACAACTTGAAAGAGAAGGGGTGCAGATTCATGGGAATCACTACCTACAAGCTCCCCACCAAGCCACACGAGCCTGACCTGGAACTACATTGCCATTCGTACCCTGTGACAAAATCCTGGAGCTCCCTTCAGTGATTTAAGGTGGCAACTCACCACATTTTTGAAAGCACTTAGGGATGGGCAATAAATAATGGCCTAAACATCAACATGCACACACCACAAATTAGTAAATTCGAAACAGTAATGGAACTTTCTCAGATAAATAACTCTTACATGAATGGGATAGGTTTAGAAACCATCTTATCCTGTGTGGATAAATTAACAAACAGTCTGAACTTTATGAAAGATCACTTTAGATGAAAAGACTTTTTATTCCATTAGTTACTCCATTCTCAGATGCCAATTCTACTGTCTTGAGATTCTTTCAGAGATGCTCTGTACAAAGAAATACTTTGCCATCTTAAATTTATTCTTTCCAACTATATCTCAAACTTCCTATTCCAGTTTAATGTGCACGTCCAAACTAATGCAGTCCAGCATTCTGCCAAATTACCTGTACAGCAGGGGTCAGACATATTTTAAGAGGTAAATCTTCATTTAAATCTTCACAATGTTAGTTAAAGATAAAAGAACACAGGAGTTTTCTCAATTAACACAATCCAGCTATAATGTGATCCCCTTTCTGGATAGAACGCATATTACAATGTATATTCACTGTATATGAAAATATTGCTTCATGTTCACATCCTTTATTCAATATTCTACATACTGTGGGCATTCAGAATAGTTTATAAATATTATACTAATCATTACTGACCTGTGTGGTACTGCAGGATTATTGACAATTGATGAATTTCTTGCAAATCTTGAATTTGACACCAGGTTTCCAACCCCATCTCTATTTTTATTGCTTGAATGAGTCTGCATGAGGGAAGGAAAAAGTTCTCACAATAATAATTGAAACACATCAGGTAAAATACAATCTGAAAAATGGTCCCATGGAATAAAAGCATTAGTAATAACGTGTGGCAGTAACGTGCAGCAGTCAAGAGTCATTAGGTCATACCGCATGGAAACAGATCCTTTGTCCAACTAGTCCATGCTGACCATAATCCCAAACTAAACTAGTCCGATCTGCCTGTGTTTGACTCATATCCCTCCAAACCCTTCCTATTCATGTATTTAGATAAATGTTTTTTAAATGTTCTAACTGTTCCTGCAGCTACCACTTCATCTGGCAGTTCATTCCACACATTAATCACTCTGTGTACAGAAGTTACCCCTCATGCAGTTTCAAAATCTTTCTCCTCTCACCTTAAAAATATGCCCCAAGCGTTGAACTCCCCCATCTTAGGGAAAAGACCTTTGCTATTCATTTTATCTATGCCCCTCATGATTTGATAAGGTCATCCCTCAACCTCCTTAGCTCCAGTGAATGAAGTCCCAGCCTATTTTTCTAACTCGAATCCTCCATTCCTGGCATCATCCTGGTAAACCTTTTCTGAACCCTCTCCAATTTAATAATATTCTTCCTATAGTGGGGCAACCAGAACAGCAAACAGAAGAGGCAATGTCCTATACAACCACAACATAATGTCCCTACCTTTATATTCAAAGGTCTGAGCAATGAAGGCAAGCACGTTAAACACTTCTTTAACCAGGCCGTCCACCTGTGATGCAAATTTCAATGAATTAAGTACCTGAAACCCCAAGGTCTCTCCGGTTTACAACACTACCCAGGGCTGTACCATTAATTGTATAAGTCCTGCACTTGTCTGTCTTGCCAAAATGCAATACCTTGCATTGTCCAAATTAAACTCCATCTGCCGCTCCTCCGCCCATTGACTCAATTGAAGTTCTCCTCACTGTCCATTATACTACCAATTTTGGTGTCATCTTTAAACTTACTAACCATGCCTCCTATATTCTCATCCAAAACATTTATATAAATGACAAACAGAAGTGGACCCAGTACCAAACCCTGTGGAACACAGCTGATCACGGTCTTCTAGTCCAAGAACCAATTCTCCACCACCATCCTGTCTCCAACCATCAAGCCAATTCTGTATCCAATTAGCAAGCTCACACTGAATCCCATATGATCAACGGTCTACCATTGGAACATTAAAGGATTTACTAAAGTCCAAGTAAACAAGGTCTACTGCTCTGCTGTTAATCTTCTTGGCTACTTCCTCAAAAATCTCAATCAAGTTGGAGCGAAATGATTTCCCTCGCAAAAAACCATGCTGACTATCCCTAATCATTCCTTGCCTCTCCAAATGCACGTAAATCCCATCTTTCAGTCTCCTCCAACAACTTACCCACCACCGCTGTCAGACTCACAGGTCTATAGTTCCCAGGCCTTTCCTTAAATTAAGGCACAACATTAGCCAACTTCCAGTCCTTTGGCACCTCACCTGTGTTTATAGATGATACAAATACTTCTGCTAGGGACCCCGCAATTTCCTCCCTTACTTCACACAATATCCTGGGACACACTTGATCAGGTCCTAGAAATTTATCCACCTTAATGCTTTCGAAGACTTCCAGCACTTCCTCTTCTGAAACGCTTTTTAAAATATCAATATTTATATTTATTTCTGCCAAGTTCTCTAGTCTGTTTTCTTTTTTACACAGTAAAAACTGACGCAAAATAATCATTTAATATCTCCCCCATCTCCTGAGGTTCAACATAAAGACAACCTCATTGGTCTTTAGGGGCTATACTCTTTCTCTAGTTCCTCTTAAGGCACTGGTAGAATCTCTTTGGATTATCCTTAACCTTATCTGCCAAGGCTACCTCATATCCCCTCTTTGTCTTCCTGATATCCCTCTTTATACTCTTCAAGGGATTCACTTGATCCCGATTGCCTATCTAGTATATGATTTCTTTTATTCTTGATGAGAACCTCAATATCTTTATTCATCCATTGATTCCTAATCCTACCGACATTACCTTTCACCCTATCAGGAACATAATGCCTCTGAATTCTTGTTATCACTCTTTTGAAAGCCTTCCATTTGTCTGTTTACTTGTGAACAGTCTACTCTAACCATCTTTTGATAAGTTCATGTCTCATACCATTAAAATTTGCCTTATTCTAATTAACTTTTATGCTTATTCTTTTCCATAATTCTATTAATTTTAAAATAGTTATGATTCACTAGTCCCAAAAAGTGTTCAGCTACTTACACTTCAGTCACTTCGCCTGCCTTATTTCCTTAAGAGGAGGTCAGGTTTTGTTCCTTCTCCAGCAGGAACATTTACATTTGATTTATCACAATTTTCTTGAACACATTTAACAAATTCCCCACCAGTCCCAATATTTGAAAAAAATTAAAGCTCCCTACTATTACGTCACAGCAGCATTTCATAAAATGATAGAAGCCCTGCAGTATGGAAGCAGGACATCCGGCATATCAAATCCACACCAACTCTCCAAAGAGCATCCCACCCAGACCCATTCCCTTATCCTATCCCTGTAACCTTGTATTTCCCATAGCTAATCCACTCAACCTGCACATCCCTGAACACTATGCGCAATTTAGCATGGTCAAGCCACCTAACCTGCATATCTTTGGATTGTGGGAAGAAAAAGGAGTACCCAGAGGAAACCCACGCAGACATGAGGAGAATGTGCAAACTCCACACAGACAGTTACCCAAGGCTGGAATCAAACCTGGGTCCCTGGTGCTGTGAGAAAGCAATGCTAACCACTGAGCCACCATGCTTCCCGTTTGAGACAGAAGTGGGGATTTCTTTATTGTATAAATGACTGCTGGTAATTCTTCATGCTTAATGCCCAATATGTTCTCAGAACAGGTTTCTTGTTAGCCTGAAAAGATGGCTCTGCTAGCACATTATGGAGTGCATTCAAACAGGGAGAATTAAAAAACGTAGTTGTGGTAGGTGACAGCACAACAACTGAAATTGGAAGTGCTCAAATAAAAGCAAAGCAGTGCAGATGCTGGAGGTCTGAAATAAAAGCAAAGTGCTGGAGAAACCCAGCAACTGTGGAGATAGAAACAGAGTTAATGTTGAGTCCAAATATGACTTCCTCAGAGCTGGAATCAAAGACAACTTTAGAACCAGAATCAAAGTTCAAAGTTCAGTTTTTGGACTTGAATCATGAACTTTGTTTCTCTCTCCACAGACACTGCTAGACCTGCTAAGTTCCCCCACTACTTTCTTAATTAAATCTGACTTAGGAGAGGTGGTAAGATTACTAACTAGTAATCAAGAGCACAAGGCTAATGTTATGGGAAAGTGGGCTTGAAACCCACGGAGGCAGATGGTGAAATGTGAATTCAATAAAATCTGGAATTAAATCTATACTAATGGTGACTGTGCAACCGCTCGATTGTCGGGGAAAAAAAAATCTGGTTCACTAATGCCCTTCGCAGAGGGAAACGCGTCATCCAACATCAGTCTGGCCTGCACATTATACCAGACCAACAACATAGTTGACTCTCACGGCCCTCTGAAAATGGTCAAGCAAGCCACTCAGTCCAAGGGCAATAAGAACGGACTCCAAACTTTGGTTTGCCAGCAATGTCCATATCTCACGCAAACAAAAGAAGAGTTGGGAAAGTTGCGTTGTTAGCCCAGCACTTGTGTTAAAAAACATTTTCTCATTATAGGAGATACTGAGCAGGATCCAGTTGCTGTGGTCCATTGAGGAACCACCAACATAAATAAAATTACAAATAATTTAGATACCGTCAGATTGTTAAAATGACCAAAGCTGTAGTGCAGCTAATGTGAACTCTTGCAGCAGTTATAATGCCTGATCAAACAGGTTCCACAAAAAGATTCATATTCCCAGAACAAAAACGAGTAGCTGTGTTAACCAGGTGGATAGCATGCACCAACTGTACCATCTAGGTATGGAGGAGAATAAGGTGGTGCAAGGACAGAAAAGGCTCATAGCAGGTTTTTCAATATAGCACAACCAGGTTACAGCAGGACTCTGAGTAGTTATTAAGATAAAGCAAATTTACAAAAGTGAATGTCAGCGCAACGTGTGTGATGCAAATGCAGTAACTTGTCAAGTGCATTGTAACCCTAGAAAACCAGATTTACAGCAGGTGCCTGCATCTTAAATTCAAGAACTTTGAGCTGAATTTTAAGCTGAGGTGCATACATTGTGGAGCACTTATATCTAAGAGGTAGTCACACCTTTCCTATTTAGATGTGGTGTAATCTGGCTCATGGTCAGAGGGTAACTGCAATACAGAAATATAAAAATGGATCCCAGGTAAGGGGTCGGGGGCTGGGTCTGCTCTGTGAACACTCAGTAGTTAAGTATATTCAGGACAAATATTCAGATCATTTTTGGATACTAAGGAATACGGGGATAGTGCAGGAAGATAGAAATGAAATAAGTGGTTAGCCATAATTGTTTTACATCAGGCTTGAAGGGACAAACGGACACCACCTGTTCTTTGCTGCACTACCTCCAATCCATGTATGTCCTTCCATAAATATATGGAGACCAAAGCTGCATGCCACAATTCCAAATGTAAACTCAAAGTCACTCCACTGAGGGATTACGGTTGATTTAAGACAGTGAATAAGGATTGGATAAGGAGGTTCAGAGGAAGACGCTAATCCAGACATGAACGGCTGAATGATCAGATGGGAGAAAGAAAGAAAAATTCATGATAGAATGCACTATTGCCAGATTTAACCCACTAGAAAACAAGCAAAATAAGATAATTTCAAATTTTTTTGTCTCTTCTCAGTGCACCAAAATAACTGCAGTAAAGGGAAGGGAGTGGTCTGGTATTATTGCTAGAATATTAATCAGTGTTAAATCATTAATGTTCTGGGGATCTGGGCTGGAATCCCACCATGGCAGATGGCAAAATCTGAATTCCATTAAAAAAAAATCAATCAATCAATCAATCTGGAATTAGGAGTCTCACCATTGTCAATTTTTGTCAGAAAAAACCCAATTCGGTTCATTGATGCCCTTTAAGAAAGGGAATGGCCATTATTACCTACTCTGACCTACCTATGAACCCAGACCTACAGCAATGTGGTTGAGTCTTAACTGCCCTCTGGGCAATTAGAACAGGCAAAATATGCTGGCCTAGACAGTGATGCCTGCATCCTGTGAATGAATAAAAAAAAAAGTATGAAGGTGATACATCATTTAAGACTGATTAATACAATAGGGCATTGTTCTGTCACTAGTGTTACAACAATAAAATTGTAAGTCCCAATTTAGCTAGTTTCCGGATTTTCTCCTTCCTATTAATGGGATAGTCAATAAGCCAAAAAATGTATATTTTCTTCAGAACTATTAATTATTTGTAACGTACCTGCACACCTAACTCAGCTTCAGTCACAGCTTCTGTATTTAAATTGAATGAACGGTTCCAGAACTTGGAGCTCCTAAAGGACTCTTCTCTCCATGCAGCAAAGCTATTGTCTTCCTCATCATTCAAAGGCTCCTCTTTTACGGTTACAGTGCAGATTTCAGGGCCATCAGGATCCATGGGCTCATCACCATTTATTTCTGGTAAATCTCGCTCAACTTTAATATGGGTTTCACCTGGCTTGTTTGCATTAAGCTGAGATTTAAATTTTTCCATGCTACCTGTCCTTTTGCAACCTTCTGTAAATCTACTATCCTCAGGCACCCATTCTGTTTCACAGGCTCCGGTGACCGTAATTGTCTCACTTTTGATAGGAAAAGTGTTAACAGTAACAGCTGTTTGATCGATTTCCCCTGGCTCAGAGGATTTCACTGGATTCATTTCAAAGTCAAACATGTCATTGCTTAAATTAACAAGATTTGCTTTTGTTTGGCAATCGGCCAAAGGAATGATATTGTCGTGCTGCTCAGCCTGTGTAGTGGTCTCTGAAAACATACGTAATGACTGGGATGGAGAAAGCTGATCTACCAATGTCCAAGTTGCAGGGCTACTCTGAAGTTGCTGCTTTGTTGTGGTTACATCACACAGCGGTGTGGAATTGTGCAAACTTCCAATACTTACTCCTGATAAACTGGTTTTGGTACACAGTTCCGAATCTGTAGCAGCTGTGTTACAAAGAGGAGTGTTAGCATCACCTCCCAAAGTAGTCGTCGTAGATGTGAGGATTTTGACCACTGAGGTTGTTCCTGTAATTGAAACATTTTGGCATTATTCTTCAAAATCATATAGTATATTGATTAAAAGGTAATCCCTGTTCCCAGTGTTCAGGGTCCCCACATTCCTCCATTGTGATTTACAAAAGACTTGCATTTATAATAACACGTTTCATGGCCAATGTTCCCTCTAAGCTACACTGCTGCTGTGAGAATCCATGTATAGCAATCTGCATTCCACTAGCAAGCCCTTTGAAATAGTTGAAAACACAAAGTTAGTGGGAATGCTGTTTGTGATCATTGGATGTGTCATTCTTGTCAAGTTGAAGGTAAACCTTAACATGTGATTAAACCAGCACCCGAATCCTATGAGTTTTTGAGGAACCATTCAGTCACATAGGGCCATTACCTAATATGAAAGCCAGAAATGAATATATCCTTAATGTTACGGATACGACTACTTGATTTCCAGATGTCATTCCCATAAGAAGAATCAAAGCTAAAGTGGTAACAAAAAAAAACTCAGTTTTATATTTATCATGGTCTACGAATAGAAGCAAATCCTGATCAAGGGTCAAACTTTATATCAAAAATTTTTCAAGATATCATCAGAAGTTTGGGAATTAAAACAAAGTTGACTGTGCACCATCTGCAGACCCAAGGTACTTTGGAGAAGTATCACCAAACTCGCAAAACCATGATCAAAACCTATTGTTATCAGTATCCAAAGGATTGAGACAAAGGTTTCGATTTTCTTATTTGCAACAGAGTCCAAATATGTGCAGGTCAGGTGGATTGGCCATACTAAATAGTCCATAGTGATCAAAGATGTGCAAGCTAGGTGAATTAGAAAAGCTAATATAAATTTTCACGAATGATAATTAACAGCACCTGACTTTAACAAACTGTTTAAATTTGCAGTAGAGGCTAGCAGTTTGGGGTTTGGAGTAGTTCCCTTACAGGACGGCAAAACCGGAATGGAGGAGCCCATGGCTTAATTTTCAAAGCAACTAAACCAACAGAGAAGATAACAAATTATAAACAAGGAAGCACTGGAAGCGAGGGCAGCTCTTCAACACTTTAGAGTTTATGTTCAACAAAGGAACTTTGAAATTGTGGTTTTTCCTGATTATAATCTTAACTTTTAGGGAACAGTTCAGGGTGAAAAAACTCCAAAGTTGTTCAAATGGAGATCAGATCTGCAACCATTTGACATAAAAACTTTTCCAGAAATATTTCCATGAAAGAAAATTTAATTGATGCTTTATCCCGAATCTAAGCTGTTGTGAAGTTAAGAACATGACCAAAAGAGTTGAGTGGTGATTAAAAACTGGGTGGCCTATAAGAAATAGGAACAGGAGGAGGTATCTCGAGCTTGCTCTGCCATTCAACAGGATCCACCTACTTATCTCAGCCTTAAATATACACAAGGACTCTGACCCACAGCTTTCAGTGGCAAGGAGTTCAAAAGATTCGCAGCCCTCAGGGAAGAAATTCCCCCACATATCAGAGTTAAACTGGCACCGCTGTATTCCGAGGCTATGCTCTCTGGTCCTCAACTCTCCCATGAAGTGAAACATCCTCTCATCTTTTACCCTATCAAGCCCCTTAAGAATCCTAGGTTTCAATGAGATCACCTCTTATTCTTCTAAACTCCAGTGAGTAGGACCTCAATCTATTCAGCTTTTGCTCTCAAGACAATCTCTTCGTACAAGGGATCATCCTAATGAACCTTTTCTAATCTGCCTACAATTAAATGACATCTATCCTTTGTTAAGGGGTCCAAAACTGCTCAATGTGGTATCACTAGCACAAGGTGCAGTTACCTTCGGACTTCTTTACTCATATCAAAGCTGTTCCGGTATAAGAGGGCCAACATTCCACTGGTCTTCCTGATTACCTGGTGCACCTGTGTGCTAGCTTTCTCAGTTTCATGCACATGCACCCCTAGCTCCCTTGTGTTACAGCTTGCTACAGTATTTCTCCATTTAATAATTCTGTTCTCCCTTTCAAAGTGATCAACTTCATATTTTCCCACATTATGCTCCATTTGCCAAGATTTCGTCCACTTACGTAACTTATCAATCTCTCTTAAACTGTACGTATTCCCTTTACAACTTGCTTTTCCACCTATTTTTCTGTCATCTGCTAATTTGGCTACAGAAAGAATGACTGGGTTTTGTGTTGTTTGTTGCTAACCTTGTATGAAATTTTTTTTAAATTGGTGTTTTATGTTGAGGGTGGAGGCATGTTAGAAGCCTCATTGATTTTTCACTCATTTTCCCCCATTCTTTTACAAATTTTGGTTTAGAGCTGTGAATTGGGAACTGAGCGCTGAGAATGACATTTGGACTGTGAGCAGCAGCTTGTGTTTAAAAACGAAGAAAAAAAAAGCAGAATAAACTAGTTGTTGATTGTTTGAGAGGCCAGGCATACAACTTAATTGCAGGTTAGATCTTGATCAAAAGTTTTCCAAAGACTCTTTGGTCAGGGGACAGCAGTATAAAGTCATAGGGTCATACAGCATAGGAAAAGGCCGTATGGCCCACCATATCTACACTGATCAACAAACACCAGACTACACCCTTAGCCTACTATACCCTAGCATTTCAAGTACTCATCCAAATGCTTCTTAAAATGTTGCGAGACTACCACTTAGGTAGCAGATTCCAGATATCAACTCCTCTCTGGATGAATTTATTTTTCAGATCTCCTCTAAACCAATTACTCCTCACCTTAGATGTATGCCCTCTAATCTTAGACACGCGTGCCATGGAGAAAGAAATTCTCATGATCTAGTCTGTCCAAGCCTTCCACTTTTGTACACCTCAGATACCCTTTCAGCCTTCTCTGCTCCAAGGAAAACATATCCAGCCTATCCAGTCTCTCCTCATAATGGAGACTTTTCATCCCAGGTAACATCCCGATAAATCTCCTCTGCATGCTCTCAAGTGTAAACCTGCCCTTCTGATTGTGTGGCCACCAGGGCTGCAAACAGCATTGCATCTGTGGCCTAACAGTTGTAAAGACTTCCTTGCTCCTATATATGCTGTGGCTAATGTTTAACGAGATACAAGGTGTTTGGTCATTAACAAGGTCAGCACCTAGAAATTAATGCCAGCAAGTCTAGAAAAGATGATGGTCAAATTGAAGAAGGGGCCAGAGTTCTAACTGGCTTTTGGACGGAATTTCGGAAAGGAGGAGTTTGGCTCTTAATGCTAGGGCATGAAGATTTGAAAGCTACCTGCCTAGCCTCTTAAGTAGTCTGGCGGCTTTGTTATTTTCTTTATCTCTTCTCAGTGTTTGTTTTTGTGCGATGGTACTGAAAAAAAAGGTTGCTGAGTTTAAATCACAAACAATTAGATTACATTGTTGTTTAATTTTGTTTACTGAAGCTACTATACCATTTGAGATTGGTTCTTCAAAAAATTTGGCTATGAACCACTGAGGTCAATTTTAAAGGGTCTTTGAAGATACTAATCTTACTGTGTTGCTAAAACAGAGATGGGAAAACTGATTTGATTTGGCTGGCTGCCTCCAACTCTAACAATTATCAACAGTGCTCATTTCTTAATACCATACCTGGAATTGGTGACTGGGGAATGTTCAGCTGTTGCACTGGAGTCTGTTCTGGAGTCTTTGTGTAAACTAGCTGGAATATTTTCCCACTGGAGTGTCTGTACAACTGTCGGCCGTCAGCAGCCTTGACAGGCTGAAGCATCAGATTATCTCCTGGCTGTAGTTTCAAAGTGTTTGGGACAGCAATGCATTGTCGACGACCATCTTGATCCAGAGAGGCAGCTGAACCTGACAAAAAGATAGGCCATTTAAAAAGTTTAATGACAAGCTGATGAATCATAATAATCCATAATTCATTGCTTCAATCAAGTCACGTCTTACTCTCCTAAACTCCAGTGGGTACAAGCCTAACATCCAAACTTTGCTCACAAAACAGGTATTAGTTTGGTTCATGTTCTTTGAACTGCTCACAATGCATTCACATCTTTCCCCAATGAAGTTGACCAATATTGTACTTGTGTATTCAATTCCACTTGCAATAAATTATAACATTCCATCAGCTTTCCTACTTATTTGCTGTACCTGAATATTAACATTTTGCACTAGGGCAGCCAGATCTCTGCATCTCATAGATCTATAACGTTTAAGTATTCAAACCTATGCTTTTTGAAAACAAAATCTTCCTGTCAAAATGGACAGTTTCACATTTTCCTACATTATACTCCATTTGCCAGATGTTTGCCCATTCGTTTCACCCAGGGGACATTGGTGTCGCTGGCTGCGCCAGCATTTATTGCTGACCCCTAGTTGCCCTTGACATGGTGGTGGTGAGCTGCCTTCATGAACTGTTGCAGTCACTGCGCTGCAGGTAGCCCACAATGCCATTAGGGATGGAATTCAAGGATTTTGCCACAGCGAGTGAAGGAATAGCAATATATTTCCAGGTCAGCATGGCAAGTGATTTGGAGGAGAATTTGCAGGTGGCGTTCCCATATATCTGCCTTTGTCAGTCTAGGTGCAGTGGCTGTGGGTTTGGATCTTTGATGGTGGTCAAGCTTTTGGGAGTCAAGAGATGAGTTACTCACTGCAGTATTCCTAGCCTCTGACGTACTTTTGTAGCTAGTGTGTTCATATGGCAAGGCATGTTGATAGTGTGGGATTTCCTTTTTAAAAGGAAAGGAAAGGTGGGCTTGCTCATGTTGTCTCTTATTGAAGATGGTCATTATTTAGCATTTCTGTAGCGTAAATGTTACTCACCACTTGTCAGCCCAATTCTGGATATCTGTCTTGTGGCATTTAAACACAGACTGTTTCAGTATGTGACGAGTGGAGAATGGTGCTGAGCACTGTGCAGTCATCAGCGAATATCCCCAATTCTGCCTGATGGAGGGAAGGTCTTTGTTGAAGCCGCTGAAGATGGTTGAGACTGGTACATTATCCTGAGGAATTCCTGCAGAGCTGTCCTGGAGCTGAGATGACGGATTTCCAACAACCACAGCTACCGTCCTCTGTGCCAGGTATGACTCCAACCAGTGCAGAGTTTCCCCCAATTCCTACTAGCCCCATATTCAAACAAATGCAACCTTGAGGTCAAGGGCTGTCACTCTCATCTCAGCTATGGAAATTAGCGCTTTTGTCCATTTTGAACGAGGCTGTAACGAGGTCAGGATCCAAGTGGCCTTGGCAGAACTCAACCTGGATATCATCGAGTAGGCTGATGCTAAAGCAGGTGCCGCTTGATAGCACTGTTGATAACATTTTCCATCATTTAACTGATAATCATGAACACACTGATGGGATGTTAATTGGCCGGGTCAGATTTGTCCTTTTTATGCGCAGGACATACCTGGGCAATTAGGAACAGCTTGGCTAGGGGTGCAGCAAGTTCCAGAGCACAAGCCTTCAGTACTATTGCCGAATGTTGTCAGGGCCTAGTCTTTGCAGTATCCAGTGCCTCCAAACATTTCTTGATATCACACGGAGTGAATTGAATTGGCTAAAGACTGGCATCTCTGATCCTGTTGACCAATACTACAGGCTGAGATGGATCATCCATTAGCACTTCTGGTTGGAGATCATTGCAAATGCTTCAGCTTTATCATCTTTCACACAGACATGCTGTGCTCTTCCATCTTGATAGTGTCAGTAGCAACTGCTGATGTTTGAGAATCTAAGATAACAAGGTGTAGAGCTGGATGGACACAGCAGGCCAATCAGCATCAGAGGAGCAGGAAAGCTGACGTTTCAGGCCTAGACCCTTCTTCATGGATGGGGATTCTTTTAGAGCTTCCTCCCTCAGTGAGGTGTTTAAATGGCCACAATCATTCTCGCCTTGACGTAGTGGGACTGCAGAGCTTAGATCCGATCTGTTGGCTGTGGTATTGCTTGGCCCTGTCTATCACTTGTTGCTTATGCTGTTTGGTAGTTCTTTTCGGTACCAAGCTGACCCTCATTTTTAGGTAAGCCTGGTGCTGTTCCTGGCATACCCTAATACACTCTCCATTGAACCAGGGTTGATCCCCTAGCTTCACGGTCATGTTAGAGTGGAGTATTTGATGGGCCATAAGGTTTCAGATTGTACTGGAGTGCAATTCTGCTGCTGCTGCTGCTGATGGCCTACAGCACCTCAGATGCCCAGTCTCAAGTTGCTACCTCTATTCTGTTTGAGTCTGCATCATTTAGCAAGGCATTGTGCAGCACAAAATGATGTAAGGTATTATCAATGTGAAGTCGAGCTTCACCTCCACAAAGTCTGCACAGTGGTCACTCTTACTAATACTATCACGGACAGATACATCTGCAGGAGGCGGACTGGTGAAGAGGAGGTCAAGTATATTTTTCCCTCGTTGATTCCTTCATCTGTTGCAGGCCCAGTTTATCAGCTATATCCTTGAAGACCTGACCAGGTCAATTAATAGTGCTGCTGCCACTGTCATGGTGGCAGACATTAAAATTGCCCACCCACAGTACATTCTGCACTCCTGGCATCCTCAGTGCCTCCTCCAGGTATTGTTCAACATAGAAGAGTACTGATTCACCAGCTGAGGGAGGATGGTACACAGTACACTGCTTTGCCCAAGTCTGACCTGATGCGATGATACTTCAAGGGGTCCAGAGCCAATGTTGAGGACTCCCAGGGGAACACCCTCCCTACTGTATACCATTGCGCCACAAACTCTGATATATCTGTCCTGTCAGTGGGACAGGACATATTCAATGGTGATGGCGGTGGTCTGGAACACTGTCTGTCTTAATTTAATTTTGTTTTGTAGCCTCATACTGCCTTCACAACTTACTTATAGACACATTAGATGAGTGGGCAAAAATTTGGCAGATGGAATACATGAGGGAAAATGTCAGACTATGCATTTTGACAGGAAGAATAAAGAACTGAACATTATTTAAATGGAGAAAGACTGCAGAAAGTTGCAGCACTGCAAGATTTGGGAGCTCTCATGCACGAATCACAAAAAGCTGGCATCCAAAACCAGCAGGTAACAAGGAAGGCAAATAGATTGTTGGTTTTTATTTCAAAAGGAATGGAGTACAAAAATGGGAAATACTGCTAAACTATGCAAGGCACTAGTCAGAACGTGGCTGGAATACAGTGGGGAAGTGTTTTAGTCCCCTTATCGAAAGGAAGATCACAAGACCATAAGGCATACGACCAGAAGTAGTCCACTCAGCTCAACAACCCCTCTGCATCTACACTGTCAAGTTCCCCTAAGAATCTTGGAAGTTTCAATAAGGTCTCCTCTCATTCTTCTAAATTCTAATGAGTACAAAGCCAACCTACTCAACTCTTCCTCATAAGAAAATCCCTCCATAACTGGAATTAACTTGGTGACCCTTCTCTGGACTGTATCCAATGTCAGTATCTTACGGTGGAGAGGTTGTTTCCCTGTGTGTTAGAGCCTAGTACCAGAGAGTGTAATCTCAGAATACTTGGTCACACATTTAAGACACTGATGAGGAGGAATTCTTGAGGGTAGGGAATCTGTGAAGTTCTTTATTGCAGAGGGCTATTGAGGTTGGGTCATTAAAGATATTCAAGGCTGAGACAGACAGATTTGTAATCTCTAAGAGAATCAGGATTATAGGGAAAAGGTAGGAAAGTGGACTTTAGGATTATCAAATCAATCATGATCTCACTGAATTGCAGAGCAAAGGTAATGGGCCATCTTGCCTATTTCTGATCCTACATGTTTTGGTTTTACTTTCTTACCCATCTTTGCATCTTCAGCAAATTTGGCAACCAACCCTGCACCAGGAAAACATTTGCTAATGCAGCACCACAGACCTGAAACATTAAGTCTTTCTCTGATCTTCCTGGACAGTTGGTTACTTCTGACATGGTTTGATATATTTTATAAAATGTTATACCTTACTTTTTCTTTTATATATTCATGGGGTGAGAGCAAGCAGCATTTATTGCCCATCCCAGATACCCAGAGGGCAATTGAGAGTCAACCACATTGCTGTGGGTCTGGAGTCACATAGGCTAGACCCAGAGAAGGTCAGCGGTTTCCTTCCCTACAGGACACTGGTGAACCATATGGGTTTTTCTAACAATCAGCAACGGATTCACAGTTATCACTAGATTCTTAATACCAGATTTTTTTTATTGAATTCAAATTCCACTATCTATCATGGTGGGATCCGAACCCAGGAGATTATCTTAGTCTCTAGATTAACAGTCCTGTGTTAATACCACTAGGCCATTGCCTTCCTGACTTTATATACAACGTCTTGCTAATCAAAAGGGATCACAACGAAATGGGTATACTGTTTTCTAGCTATCCTTTCCTGCATCTGAAGATACTGATTTTAATTCAGATATATTTTGACTGAATTTAGTGTGGCTATTCAAATATGTAATTTACCAGCTGGGTCTTGAACTGCTGACTCAGACATGAAACAACTAATTTCTTTCTTCCTCACACCATTTGCACCACCTTTTTAAATAATGCACCATTTATTGAATTACAAATGTCACTTCATCAACCTGACGGACTGGCAGAGAGAGGGGGAGAGGGACCGACAGACAGAGAGAAAACTTGTTCTGGAGGGCACATACATGCCATAGCAGAGTTGTCGACATATTTGTTGACATTTCGGTTATTCAAGAGGATTAATGTTGCAGAATAAATAACGCGCTGTAAATGATGTGGCAAAGTGAAATGTACGTAGACACAAGCACACGCATTCACATTGATATGTGTGCACACGTATACCAGATGGCTTGGACCAGAAGCGCTGAGTCTCAAACCTACCTGAAGACAATCCAGATGAATTAGTTTTACACAATAGATAACGGGTGGGAATAGCTGCTGATGTCGCAGGTTTGTTTCCAGATGCGACAGAATTCATGAAGAAGTTTGGAGTTGGTGTTGCAGCTGTATTGGTCAGGACTGTACTCAAAGCCCCAATTCTCTGGAATGTAGTGACTGCAGATCTAATAGGAGGGGGGGCTTTGGACACATTTTTCACAGAAGTGTCAGTAGCTGCAATGGAAACTCCTTGTTCCCTTTTCTGTGTTGTAATCACTGGAAATGACTGAGCTTTACCTTCTGCTGCAGAAAAAAAATTGCAATTTGGAGGTAAAGATAAAATACTGTGTTATTGACATGGTAATCTCTTGCTGTAATTAACTTAATTAATTACAAATATGCAAGTTTTTTAAAATTAATTCACAGAATGTCTGCATTGCCAAGGAGGATGTTATTCATTGTTCATCCTTAACTGCCTTTGAGTAATTGGTGGCAAGGTCATACATAGAGCTGTTCAGGATGAAGGCACCAGAATTTCAACCCTGCAACAGTAAAGGAACAGCAATACATTTGCAAGTCAAGATGGAACATGAAATGCAGGTAATGGGGCTTCCCTAACTACACTGTCCCTCTTTTTCTAAGTGGGAGAAGTTACAAGTGTGGAAAGTGCTGTTGAAGGAACTTGGTAACTTATTGCTGGAGTCTTGTTGATGGTATGTACTGTTATCATAATGCTTCGGTTGTGGAGGGATTGAATGGGAAAGGGCAGATGAGGTGATCGCCGATCAGACCGCTCTTTTCCAGATGGTGTCAAGCTTCAAACGTGGTTGGGATTGCAAGCATCCACACGAGTGGAGAGCATTCAATCACACTCCTGACTTACTGACTAATATATGTTGCACAATTAATGTATAGACATTAGCAGCAAGGGCATATGTAATGATGATGTGTTTCTTGACACTCTTATAGACCACGACAATACTGGAGCAGGAAGTGGCCATTGAGACGATGAAGCCTGTTGACTATTCAATGAGGTCATGGCTGATGTGCAACCTACCTGCATACACTTGCCTTTATCCCACATCATGATTAACAAATAATTGATTGAACACCAACAGCCATTTACGAGTGTTCAAAATTTCTGCCAACCTATGAGTGTATAAATATTTTCTAACTTCACTGCCAGAGTCTCTCTCTCTCTCTCAGGCTGTGCCTGTTACTGCTAGAGTGTCCCAACTAATGGAAACAATTTCGCTCCACTGACTTATTTTGAAAACACCAAATATTTGTTTAATTTTGTAAATTCCAGGCAATACAATCCTTGTTTGTGGAGTCTTATTCATACTTAACCATTAGAATCCAGTTAAAACTATTCTGGTAAATCCATGCTGCCCTCCCACCAAGGTAAACATATCCCTCCTCAGGTATGCTATTTCAAACTGGAGGTCTGGTCTAACTAGGGCTTCTTATAGCTGAAGCATGATTTCCACTCCTTGATATTCTAGTCCTCTAAATAACTAGAGGATTGAAAGTATTCAGATAGAAAACCAGAAACGTGGATTTAGACTGGACAAGAAACAACCACCACTAACCACAAAAACATACTAATCCCAAGCTCAGAAAACATTGTGCAACATCTTGCCATCTCTCTCAACAACAAGCTCCCTCTTGAATTTGTTAATATGGTTCGCTTTTATGAACAAGTCCTCCATGGAACGACAGAGAGGCAGACAGATAAAACAAAAAGCATTTCCTATACAAAGAGATAAACCACTTAAGGAGAGCTTAGTCTTCAGGTTCTGTACATCAGCTAAGAATGAATAGGTACAGTAGCAGTTTAAAAGTTTAAATACATGCAGTAATTCCGAGTCTCAGATTTTCAGTTCGTAACCATCAGTATGTTTAGTCCCAAGAGAAGTGTTGGAGGATGATGCGTCGGATCCGGAGGTTGGTGGAGTGGTACACGAGGAGGAGGGGGATTTTGTTTTGGCTGTTGTTGCGGGGAGTGGGTGTGAGGGATGAGTTGCGGGAAATGCGAGAGACACGGTCAAGGGCATTTTCGACCACTATGGAGGGGAAGTTGCGGTCCTTGATAAACGAGGACATCTGAGATGTCCGGGACTGGAATGCCTCATCTTGGGAGCAGATGCGGCGGAGGCGAAGGGATTGGGAATAAGGAATGGCCTTTTTGCAGGAAGGTGGGTGAGAGGAGGTGTATTCTGTGGGAGCTGGTAGGCTTGAAATGGATATCGGTTTCCAGGTGGTTGCCCGAGATGGAAATAGAGGGGTCCAGGAAGGGGAGAGAGGTATTGGAGATGGTCCAGGTGAACTTATGGTTGGGGTGGAAGGTGCTAGTGAAGTGGATGAACTGTTCGAGCTCCTCGTGGGAGGAAGAGGTGGGGGATATGGCCAGTGTAGCTTTGGAAGAGGGATTGTTCCACGTATCCTACAAAGAGGCAGGCATAGCTTGGGCCCATGCGGGTACCCATAGCCACCCCTTTGTCTGTAGGGGGTGGGATGAATGGAAGAAGAAGTTGTTAAGGGTGAGGACAAGTTCAGCTAAGTGGATAAGGGTGTTTGTGGAGGGGGAGTGGTCGGACCTGTGGGTCAGGAAGAATCGGAGGGCCTTTAGGCCATCTGCATGGGGAATGCAGGTGTTTACTGGACATCCATGGTAAAGATGAGGTGTTGGGGACCAGGGAATTGCGGCACCATCGCTCCGCCCACCGCCTCCACATCAAGCAGCTCCAGAGGAGACAACAGCCCCCAGCCCTGCCAAGTCTTCACCATCCCCCCAGATCTCCCCCTTACTGAGGGTGAACGGTCAGTCCTCACTAAAGCACCCACCTTTGTCCCCCTCCACCCACACATTAACGAATACAACTCACGTTTGGACGTTGAACAGTTTTTCCGCTGCCTCCGCCTCCACGCTTACTTCTTTAATCGTGAGCCTAACCGTCCCTCTACTGACCCCTTCTCCTGGACACCAACCCAAGGCCTCAGACCCTCCCTCGACCTCTTCGTCTCCAACTGCCGTCGCGACATCGCCCCAACTTCTCCACCCCTCTCACTCACTCCAACCTCTCCCCAACAGAACATGCAGCCCTCCGCTCCAACCTCACCATAAAACCCGCAGACAAGGGAGGCACGATTGTGGTATGGCGCACTGACCTCTACATTGCCAAGGCCAGGCGCCAACTCTCCGACGCCTCCACCTACCGTCTCCTTGATCATGACCCCACTCCCAACCACAAAAACATCATCTCCCAAACCATCCACAACCTCAGGTGACCTCCCACCCACAGCCTCAAACCTCATTGTTCCCCAACCCCGCACCCCCCATTTCTATCTCCTTCCCAAAATCCACAAACTTGACTGCTCTGTTCGACCCATTGTCTCCGCCTACTCCTGCCCCACCGAACTTATCTCCACCTATCTCGACTTCATTTTCTCCCCCTTGGTCCAGGAACTCCCCACCTATGTCCATGACACCACACACGCGCTCCAGCTCCTCCATAACTTCCGATTCCTTGGTCCCCAACACCTCATCCAGTCCCTATATACTTGCATTCCCCATGCACATGGCCTAAAGGCCCTCCGCTTCTTCCTGTCCCGCAGGCCTGACCAGTCCCCTCCACTGACACCCTTATCTGCTTAGTTGAACTAGTCCTCACCCTTAACTATTTCTCCTTCAATTCCTCCCACTTCCTACCAACAAAGGGGGTGGCCATGGGTACCCACATGGGCCCAAGCTATGCCTGCCTCTTTGTAGGATACATGGAACTGGAGTCTTCCAAAGCTACACTGGCCCTATCCCCCACCTCTTCCTCTGTTACATCGCTGACTGTATCGACGCCGCCTCGTGCTCCCACGAGGAGCTTGAACAGTTCATCCACTTCACTAACGCCTTCCACCCCAACCTTAAGTTTACCTGGACCATCTCCAATACCTCTCTCCTCTTCCTGGACCTCTCTATTTCCATCTCGGGCAACCACCTGGAAACCAATATCCATTTCAAGCCTACCGACTCCCACAGCTACATAGAGTACACCTCCTCCCACCCACCTTCCTGCAAAAAGGCCATCCCCTATTCCCAATTCCTTCGCCTCCGCCGCATCTGCTCCAGAGATGAGACATTCCACTCGAGGACATCCCAGATATCCTCGTTCGTCAAGGACCGCAACTTCCCCTCCACAGTGGTCGAAAATGCCCTCGGCCGTGTCTCTCGCATTTCCCGCAACTCATCCCTCACACCCACTCCCCGCAACAACAGCCAAAACAGAATCCCCCTCTTCCTCATGTACCACCCCACCAATCTCCGGATCCAACACATCATCCTCCGACACTTCCACCATCTGCAATCCGACCCCACTGCCAAAGTCATTTTTCCCTCCCCACCGTTATCTGCTTTCCGGAGGGACCACTCTCTCCGTGACTCCCTTGTCCGCTCCACACTCCCCACCAGACCCACCACCCCTGGCACTTTTCCCTGCAGCCGCAGGATGTGCTACACCTGCCCCTACACCTCCCCACTCACCCCCATCCCAGGCCCTAAGAAGACCTTCCACATCTGAAATCAAACCTGCACATCTGTACATCTGGTATACTGTATCAGCTGTTCCTGTTGTGGCCTCCTCTACATCGGGGAAACCAAGCGGAGGCTTGGGGACCGCTTTGTGGAACACCTATGCTCAGTTCGCAACAAACAACTACACCTCACAGTTGCGAACCATTTCAACTCCCCCTCCCACTCCTTGGACGACATGTCCATCCTGGGCCTCCTGCAGTGCCACAACGATGCCACCCAAAGGTTGCAGAAACACCATCTCCTATTTCACTTGGGAACCCTGCAGCCCAATGGTATCAATGTGGACTTCACAAGCTTCAAAATCTCTCCTCCCCTGACTGTATCCCAAAACCAGCCCAGCTCGTACCTGCCTCCCTAACCTGTCCTCCCACCTATCCACTCCTCCCATCTCAAGCCCACCCCCATCTCCTACCTACTAGCCTCATCCCACCTCCTTGACCTGTCTGTCCTCCCTGGACTGATCTATCCCCTCCCTAACTCCCCACCTACACTCACCTTTACTGGCTCCAACCCCACCTCTTTGACCTGTCTGTCTCCTCTCCATCTATCTTCTCCTTTATCCATCTTCTATCCACCTCCCCCTCTCTCTCATTTATTTCAGAATCCCCTCCCCCTCCCCCATTTCTGAAGAAGGGTCTAGGCCCGAACCGTCAGCTTTCCTGCTCCTCTGATGCTGCTTGGCCTGCTGTGTTCATTCAGCTGTACTCCTTGTTATCTCTAACCTTCCTGAGGTGCCGTGCCAGAACTGAATGTCATTATACCAGGTGGAGTCTGACCAAAGTTCTGTACAACTACACTATAAATTCCACTTCTTGACATTCCAGCATCCTTGAGAAAAAGGCCACTGTTTCATCAACCTCGTTAATTTTTTCTGTACTTATCCAATTAATTATTTTTGTACTTTGGTCCTTCAAGGTGTTTTTCTCATCCATGATTCCTAGCAGGTCACTATTTAGAAAATATTCCAACCATTATTCTTAGGTCCCAAATGGATGACCTCAATTTCTCACATTGAACTTCATTTGCTCACTGACTTATTCCAGAGTTGTCCTCTCATTCTTTTGCTCCCACCTGCACTATATATTTTGATTCTAAAATATGACTGCCTTTCATTTTTAGTCTAAAAGGCTCATTTTGCAAATTCCTCAGTTTTTAAGAAAGATTTATTGCCAATGCAGCACAGTTATTCAAACTTGTTAGTTTGGTAACTACAATGGACAAACTAACAACTCTGTTGATATGAATTAGGAGTGGGCAGTAAATACCAGCATTTTAAAAAGTAAAGTCAATCTATCAGGCTCAGGGCATTTCAAAGTAGTTCACAACCAATGGCTATCCTCTCAATTGTCTACTGTTGTCTTTTGGGCAAATATTTGCAGCTGGCACGCCAAGTTCAATATTATAGTAAATGTAAATGACAAATCAAAGTAAAAATTCTGTTGTGTTTAGTTGAGGGAACATCGACTGAGCAGAACTTCCACCAGATCTTCTAACAGTACCATAGGGTCAGTTACAGTGAATTATAACACCGTCTGCTCAAGTTAAAATTTCATCCTGACAATGGCACTATTAAAATCTTTAGTTTCGCATTAAAATTCAGCTCAATTCAGAGCAACGTTTGGAACATGTAGAGTCTTAAACCAAACTCACTCTTACACAAACTCATGAAACCACTTGGGATGCATTCCTACTTGAACTTTAACATGCGTGATATGCCGTTAATGTCACAAGTAAATCAGAAAGCTCAGTTACATGTATTCAAATTTAAGATCAAAGATTTAAGGGAGAGAATAGGACCCCTTAATGATCAACATCCTGTGTGAAACCACTGGAAAATGGGAGATACTAAATGAATAATTTTGCATCAGTATTTACTGTGGAGAAAGACAAAGGCTAGGAAACTCAGGAAAATAAATACTGATGTCTTGAGAACAGTCCACATTAGAGAAGAGGTGGTGGTAATTAGGGTTAAAATTGTATGATGAAGGGTTTAGGCCCGAAACGTCAAGTTTTCCTGCTCCTAT
This sequence comes from Ginglymostoma cirratum, assembly GCA_024137785.1. Classification (NCBI taxonomy): domain Eukaryota; kingdom Metazoa; phylum Chordata; class Chondrichthyes; order Orectolobiformes; family Ginglymostomatidae; genus Ginglymostoma; species Ginglymostoma cirratum. Next base: position 1,293,837 of record JAHRHZ010000092.1, on the reverse strand, counting down.
GATGCTGCTTGACCTGCTGTGTTCATCCAGCCCCATGCTTGTTATCAGAGAAGAGGTGGTGTTGGAGCTCTTAGAAAATATAAAGGTGGCTAAATCTCCGGGACCTGATCAAGTGCATTGCAGGACGTGTGGGAAGCTAGGGAAGAAAGCAGAGGTATTCTTATCAACTGCAGCCAAGGGTTAGGTGCCAGAGGACTGGAGGGTGGCTAATGTTGTGCCTTTATTTAAGAAATCCTGTAAGGAGAAGCTTGGAACTACAGACAGGTGAGACTGACATCAGCAGTGAGTAAGCTGTTGGAGGAGATTCTAACAGATAAGATTTACACGCATTTGGAGAGGCCAGGACTGATTAGGTATAGTCAGCATGGCTTTCTGCATGGGAAATCATGTCTCACAAACTTTAATCAGCTTTTTTCTTTGACGACATGACCAAAAAGATCATAGAATGATCATAGAATTCCTACAGTGTGGAAACAGGACATTTGGCCCAACAAGTCCACACTGCACCCCCCCAAGAGTATCCCACCCAGACCCATTCCCCTATCCCTGTATTTTGTATGTCTAACCCACCCAACCTAAACATCCTCAGGTGCTATGGGCAATTTAACATAGCCAATCCACCTACCCTGCACATCTTTGGACCGTGGGAGGAAACTGGAGCACCCAGAGGAAACCTGCGCAGGCACATTCTCCCCATGTAAACTCCACGCAGACAGTCGCCTGAGGCTGGAATTGAACCCAGGTCCCTGGCACTGTCAGACAGCAGTGCTAACCACTGAGCTACCGTGACGCCCCAAGACAGAAGAGCACACAGCGGTAGACATTGTCTACATGGACTTTGGTAAAGCCTTTGACAAAGTGCCACATGGTAGACTGGTTAGCAAAGTTAGATCACATGGGATCCAGGGAGAGCTTGCCAATTTGATATAAAATTGGCTTGACAGTAGAAGACAGAGGATGGTGCTGGAGGGTTGTTTTTCAGACCTGAGGCCTGTGACCAGCGGTGTTGGGTTCAATATTTGTCATTTATATAAACGATGTGGATGAGAATTTAGGAGCAATGGTTAGTAAGTTTGTGGACAACACCAAAATTAGGGGCATTTTGAACAGTGAAGGAGGTTATCCAAGAGTATGAAAGGATCTTGATCAAGTGGGCCAACGGACTGAGGAATAAAAAGATGGAGTTTGAATTTGGATAAATGTGGGTGTTGCATTTTCGCAAAAAGAGTAAGGATAAAGCTTATACAGTTAACAGAAGGGCCCTGTGTAGTGTTGTAGAACAGAGACAGAGACAGAGACATCAGGTTCAGGAACACAATTCTTTGCAAGTTGCATCACAGGTAGCCAGGTTAGTTAAAGCGTTTAGAAGCTTGCCTTCGTTGCTCAGACCATCAAGCATTGGAGTTGAGGTTGTACGGGACGATGTGAGGCCACTTTTGCAGTACTTTGTACAGTTCTGGTCGTCCTGCTATAGCAAGGATATTATTAAATTGGAAAGGGTGCATAAAAAATTTAGAAGGATGTTGCCAGGACTGGAGGGTTGGAGTTATGAAGAGAGGCTGAGACCTTTTTGACTGGAACATAGGAGGCTGGCAGGTGACCTTATAGAGGTTTATTACATCAAGAGGGGCATAGATAAGGTGAACAGCAAAGGTCTTTTCCTTAGGGTAGGGGATTTCAAAATTAGAGGGCATATTTTTAAGGTGAGGGGGAAGAAATTTTAAAGGGACCTGAGGGGCAACCTTTTCACAGAGAGGGTGGTCTACATGTGGAATGAATTGTCAGAGGAAGTGATAGATGCAAGTACAGTTTCACCATTTAAAAGACATTTGGACAGATTACACGATTAGGAAAGGTTTAAAGGGATATGGGCCAAACGCAGGCAAGTGGGACTAGTTTAGTTTGAGACACTTGGTTGGCATCAATGAGTTGCACCAAAGGGTCTGCTTTTCATGCTGTATGACTCTTTGTTTATCCAAATTCCAAAATCAAAGTGCATTTACTCACCAGTAGGTCTGTCGGATGGGTTGGTGGTGCAACTAGTTTCACTCGGGCACTTTTCTGGTGAGGAGACATTTTTCTCTAAATCCATTACAACATGAACTGAAGAATCAAGCTGTTCAACTCTTGTTTGCTTAGAACTATCTTTGGAGACCTAAGGCAGGAGATACAAACAAAAAAATGGGAAGTCAGAAGACAGTAAATGAGAGGTTATTAAAAAAGCGTTTCTGCAAGCACTCTACCAAGTTTACTCCATTCCAAATGTAGGGCAAATAGAGAAGCAAAGCATTCTCCTTAGTAGGCAGATAAGGCGGCAGATTAACATTTTCAAATGAAAAGTTTGTCATGCATTTTCCAAGTTTGATGATCCAACTTTCTAATGCTGTGCAACTATGTGAATTATGCCACCAGTGAAGAAAGACCATGTCATTTTGAATGGTTTTCTCTGTCAGTGCATGCTCTATGCTCCTGGGTCTTGATTATCATCATTGCATAGCCAGTTGCTACTATGTTTCCTCACTTTGGAGATGCCAAAGAAAAATAATAAAGTTCCTCAATTTCCAATTACAGCAAACAAGCTAAGCTGCTTAAAATCACTTCAACTGAAAAAATTAATTCTATTAAATACACAAAGATTCATAATTGTTAACTCAAGGCTCAGGAATTCTAACCTGGATAATAAAAATGCAACATATCCCACACATCATTAAATTACCAACCAGCTTAGAGTACTGGAAAGAGAATCCTTGCATAGATCAAGTTAAGTTATACCAACATTTGATGAAGACATTGAATGCATTTAGATAGGACAGCTGAGTGTACTGTTTTTAAGAGAACAGGAGGAGGAAACCGATCAGAACAAATTGTTGGCACAGCATTAAGCCCACCCCTCCCCTTGCACAAATTGTAGCAAGGAGGATACATAAAAAAATTAAGCTCTCACCTTGGATATTAAATGATTCAGCTTTGTTTTGAAGGCAGAATTGCCAACCACAGCTTCAATCACCATATTCTGCACCAGGGGCCTAATAAATCCATGTTCTGAATCTGAGACATTTTGGATAGTTGCTCTCACATCAATCCTCCTCTTAGGTGGAAATAAAGTTCCATCACTTTTTTCCAAATTAATCTTGTATTTGTCCAATCGCTGTATCAAGGGAAGTTTATTGGCCATAGCACACTCAGCAATTAACTTAATAACCTTAACACGACTTTCATTCCAATTACAGTAGGAGATGACTTCAACAACCTTTGAAGCAGTTGATCGGTTTGTTGTTGACGGATGCTCCATTACTAAGGACGGATCTAGTGTGGCTTGGGATGTAGACTCAATTCGGAGATTTCCTGGTTCCAATTTCCCAGCATTCTTATTATCTGAGGAGGGGGAAAACATTATATATCAAAAAGGAAAATATCAGGTAGAGGAAAAGAGAGAGCAGATGTGGAGGCAATGGGCTACTGGTATTATCGCTGGACTGTTAAACCAGAGACCCAGATAATGTTCTGGGGACCCATGTTCAAATCCTGCCATGGCAGATGGTGGAATTTGAACTCAATAAATATCTGGAATTAAGAATCTAATGATGACCATAAATCCATTGCCGATCGTGGGGAAAAACCCATCTGGTTCACTAATGTCCTTTAGGGAAGAAAACTGCTATCCTTACCTGGTCAACCCTACATGTGACTCAAGACTCACAGCACTGTGGTTGACTTAACTGCCCTCTGGGCCATTAGGGATGAGCAATAAATGCTGCCTGGTCAGCAACACCCTCATCCCATGAAGGAAGAAAAAAAAAATCTAGAACAAACAACACTAAAATCACAGAATCGGAGTACAGAAGATACTTTTTAGCACATTCAGTCTGTACTGCCAAAAAAAAAATCACTACAACTTACACTAGCCTCTACACTAAATGAATAAAAGTTCTGAAATCTAATATAAACATGAAATAATTATCCAGGCCTTGAGAGTTACTCTTCAACCAATGACTATAGTATATACAAGGCAGCCAATGGTTTGTGAAAGTGGTTGGTTCTATATGTTTGCTGTTATCATCTAAAATGGTCTGAAGGAATGACTAAGACCTCTCGTAATAAGGCAACAGATGATGGACATATTAATTAATATGGTTTGAATTGGCTGTATAAATGTGGGAAGCTGGTAATCTGGTAATCAGTGGGGAGAGTGTCTTATGGATGCGGGGGAGGGGGGGGAAACAGTAGGAACTATGAGTGGTCTGAAGGGTCTTTTACTCTACCCAAGGCATCTGTGGTCAAAGATACTTGAGAACCATTGCTCAATATCACTTCATCTAGGAAAATGTGAAGGAACAAAATTTCCTACTCCTGGGTGCTGAAAATGTAGAGTCTCGGATCAAATTTCTGGTTCTGGTTCTGGTTCAATAATAATTAGTATCCACATCAGTGCCGAGACGAATAATGTTCCTGCTTGTATGGCAAATAGCCAGCACAGAATACGGACAGGGCCTTCAGGAAGTCCCCTTTATTACTTTCAGGTTAAGCTACAATTCAGACTTCACATTCTATAACATTTACAGCAATAACTTAAAATTATATAGTTCATTTAATGTAACAAAACACTCCAAGTACACCGGAGTCATTGAGACCTTCATTATTTTTGTTTTATTTGTTACCATTTTTGGTTTGGAGCTTGAACTGAGAACCAAGACCTGAAGTGAACTTTGGATTGTGAGCGGCAGCCCACTTTTTAAAAAGCAAACTGATAATTGCTTACAAGGCCAGGCCTGGGAGTTAACTGCAGATTGAAAAAGAATCAAAGAATGCTCTAGACATTTTGGTTCTAGAGATGCAATATGCTCTAACAGATGGCAAATACTTGAAAGTTACCAGAAGCCTCAAAAGGGAGGCAGCCAGTCTAACAAGGAAAAACCAAAGTTGAACTGGATTTTGAACCTTTTAAGTCAGAAGGACTATGCATGCAAAAGCTACAGGACTGATGTGTGACTGCTCCCTAGTTGTTCTCCTACTATCAACTTACTGGATTGAATAATAGCATCACAGTATCAAGTGAATATTCCACAGAGCCTACTGGAAGCTAGCTGCATGTTTCAGTGTCTTCAGAAACCAAGCAAGACACAATCCCGTTTGCCTGCGATGTTACAGATTGTGGAGTCCACTTGAGTGAACTAACCAGTTACATTTCGTTTATTTTTTCTTTTGATTTATCCCTTAAATGTGCCTGTTTGCCTTTCAGAGTGTGTGTTGAGCTGGAATCAAAGATTAGGTTTAAATCATAGACATTAATTAGGTTACCTTATGGTCTAACTTTGCTCTGCTAAAGCTAATGCATTATTAATAAATTGTTAGTTCTTTTGTTAACTTGGTGTCTGATATCAGTCTTTTTTTAAATAGAAACCCTACAGTGTGGCAACAGGCTCTTCGGCCCAACAAGTCCACAATCCCACCCAAATCCATCCACCTACCCTTTTTCCGTAACCCTGCATTTCCCATGTCTAATCCACCTAATCTACACACCTATGGACACTATGGGCAATTTAGCATGGCCAATCCACCTAAACCTGCACATCTTTGGACTGTGGGAGGAAACCAGAGCACCTGGAGGAAATCCATGCAGGCATGGGGAGAATGTGCAAACTCCACACAGACAGTTGCCCGAGGGTGGAAGCGAACCCAGGTCCCTGGTGCTTGAGGCAGCAGTGCTAACTACCGAGCCACCATGCCGCCCTGAAGATAAGTTATTGAAAAAGTCTGGTACTAGTTATTTAAAAAGTCTAGTTAGGAACCATTGGGGCAATTTTGAGATCATTGTGCTTTTAATTTTACTGTATTGTGAATATTTGGGTAGAGAGTCTGATTTGATTTGGCTGTCTTCAATGTTTTAACAGTACAGTACTATAAAATAAAACATGACACTGTGTCATGTAAGATGGTAGATCAGATACTCAAAAGCTTGATCAATGTGGTGGTTTAAGGAACATCTTGAACAAAGAAAATTAGATAGTGTGGGTAGGGAGGCATTTCATACCTAAAGGTTGAGACAACTAAAATCCACGGTGCTCAGGAAGCTGGGGAAGGAGATCTGAATCATATTACCTAAGTAGGAATGCATGGGGCAGTGAAGGAATTTAAAAACAAAGATGAGAATGTTAACATCAAATTGTTGCTTCACATGCTAATGGAGGTCGGGGTGACGGCAAATGAGACGGTGCTAACGTTAGCGTGTAGACAACTACATTTTCGATGATCTCAAGCTTTAGGTCTGTGGAATGTGGAAAATCAGCCAGAGTTATGTTGAATTGGAGTCTAGAGAGATAATGAATGGTCTCAGATAGGGGTGGAGACAGGCAGGCAATGTCAGAGAAATGCAAATAGTCAGTCTTAGTGATGTTGCAAACACCTTATTTGCATCAATGATCAGTCTGGTTTATTCTCAAACTGTTATCAGGAAAATGGAAGTATTAGCATCTAAGCAACAGACCTTGGAGTAGGATCTGAAAACAATGGCTTCAGGCTTCCTACAAATTAATCGGAGGAAATTTCTGCTATCCAGGTAAAATTTACAGAACACTGTTTGGCCTCAACTGGACGAGTGTGTCCAGTCCTGGGCACCACATTTCATGCAAGATCTGAAGGCACTGGAAAATGTGCAGGAACGGTTCCAGTGACCCTTCTTCAGACATGAAATGTTAACTCTGCTTTCTCTCTACAGATGCTGCCAGACCTGCTAAGATTTTCCCAGTGTTTTCTGATTATCAGCATCCACAGTTATTTTGTTTTCTGTATTTAGGAGGAAGCGTTTGTCAGGTACAGTGCATTAAAAATAGGGGTGGCAAAGAGTACAAAGAGTATAGGAGGTTGTCGGAAATCAGAAAGACCAAGAAGGTCCACAAAATACCTGTGGCAGATGGGATCAAGGAAAATTGTAAGGCTTTTTACAAATAAATTAACAGTAAGAAGATAATAAGGAAAAGAGTAGAACCTATTACAGACCAAAACAGGCAAACATGGGTGAGGTCGGAAATGAATACTTATACATATTTACAAAGAAGAAACACATTGCAGCCAGGGATTTCAGCTGGGATGGAGAGATATAAGATGCGTTAAAATTAATAAGGAAGAGATATTACACGCTTTCGCAAACAAATGTACCCCAGCCAAGGGAAGAGATTGCTAGGGCCCCGGTGATTATTTTTAATATGTTGCTGGTCACAGGTGAAGTGCCAGATGACTGCAGGATAATCAATGTGGTTTGCTTTGTTCAAGAAGGGCAACAGGAGTAGGCCAGGTAATTATAGACCAGGTAGTCTGACATCAGTGGTAAAGAAATTATTGGAAAAATTCTGAAGCACAGGATTTAGATTTAGATTTAGGTTTTACTGTCACATGCACTCAAGTATGGGGTACAAGAGTACAGTAAAAAGCATACAACGTAACCACACACAGCGCATCTTAGCTACAAAATCTCAGTTACAGAAATACAGAAGAGAAATAAAGGAATAAGTTAAAAAGTTCAGCACTACTTCGTCATAGCATAAAGAGTAAAAAAATAAAGAAATAAAAGTTAAAATGTCAAACATTACAGTCCCTTCTCAAGCCATAGGCCTGCAGATGCTCCAAGAAGGCTCGCTTTCCGTGGCACTGGGCATGCTTTCCCGTGAAAACCCACACTCGGCTAAAACCCAACACAGTACATCAGACTTTGCTGCTGCTCACAAGACTTGATCAGGGATAGTCAGCATGGATTTGTTTGAGGGAGATCCTGTCTGATTAATTTCACTGAGTCATTTTTTTTTAAAAAGAAACTAAGTATATTAATGAGGAAAGTGCAATTGATGTGGTTTACAAGGACTTTTACAAGGCTGGTCCAAAAGGCAAGAGCCCATGAGATGCAAGGCAAGTTGGCAAACTGGATCCAAAACTGGCTTATAAATAGGAGGCAAACAGTGATGGTGGAGGTTGTTTTTGTAATTGGAAGCCTGTGACCAGTTGTGTATGACATGGATCAACGCTGGGAACTGCGCTGTTAGTTTTGTGCATTAACGACTTGAATGTGAATGTAGAAGGTTTAATTAGTAAGGTTGCAGATGACATGAAAATTGAGGGTATTGTTGAAAGCAAGGATGATGATCTTGGGTGACAGTCTGATAGCGATCATCTGGTAAGGTGGGGCTGTGCAATGCAGGTGGAATTTAATCCTGATAAGAGGGGTGTACTTCAGGAGCTCTAAGAAGGGAAGGAAGTACAAAATGAATGGTAGGTGGCTAGGGAGTACTGACGAACAAAGGGACCATGGTGTACACGTCAATAGGTCCTTGAAGCGGTTAGCATAGGTAGATAGGGTGGTCAAAAGGCAACACAGGATGATTGCCTTCATTAATCAGGGTATAGAATAAAGGCATAAGGATGTCTTTATGAAACACTGGATAGGCCACAGATGGAACGTGTGCGCAGTTCTAGTCACCAGACTATCAGAAGGACATGATTGCACAGGGGGGCGCGCGAGGAGATTCACCATGATGTTGCCTCTGATGAAATGTCTTAGTTATGAGGAGAGACTGAATAAGCTGGGTTTGCTTTCCTTGGAGTAAAGGGGCTGAGGGGGTGGGTTTGACTGAGATATACGAAAGTTTGAGAGCCACAGACAGGGCATATCGTGAGAATCTCTTCTCTATTTCTAACACCACAGGACATAAGTTTAAATGAGGAGCAAGTGACTTAGAGGAGGAGATCGGAGAATGATTTTTCTCATCCAGAGGGTAGTTTAAATATGGAATGTGCTGTCCGAAAGGGTGGTGGAAACAGGTTCTTTCGCAACATCTAAGAAGCATCCAGATGAATACTTAAAATGCTGGGGCATAATTGGCTATGGATTAAGTGTAGATAAACAGGATTAATTTGGTGTTTTCAGAATCATAGACGCTCTCCAGTGTGGAAAGAGGCTATTTGGCCTACCGAGTTCACAACGACCCGCCGAATAGCATCCTACACAGACCTACCGCCCAACCCTCTCCCTGTAACCTGCATTTACCAATTTCCCACTTTTGGGCTGTGGGAGGAAACCTACTCAGACATGCGGAGAGTGTACAAACTCCACACAGACAGTCACCCAAGGCTAGAATTGAACCTGAGACTCTGGCACTGTGAGGTTGCAATGCTAGTCACTGTGCCACCATGCCACCCATTGGTCAGCAATGACATGGTGGGCTGAAGGGCCTATTGCTATTCTGTATAAGTCTATGATAACGACTGATGGTCAGATTCAATTAATAAATTTGGAAACCGAAGCTGGTATCAGTGATAGTTTCATAGGTGTTTCGACTGCAAACGCCCATGTGATACCTTCATTAATATCTTGAAAGGAAGGAAACCTCCCACCATTACTCAGTCTGGCCTAAATGCAATTTCAGACTTGAAGCAACGTGCACTCGAGGTGCTCTCAGTTCAAGAGCTATTAGGGATGAACTACAAATGCTCTCCTTAGGAGCACATCCCGTGAAATAATAAAAAGTAAAAAAAAAATCTTCAAGACCAAGCCAAGAGACAGCCAAATATTCAACATTTCTACTCGTAACTGCACATTTAAAAACAACCACGAACAATTCAAGAAAATGGATTTCTGGATCTGTGAAATCCTAGTTTTCAGAAACAAAAACAGAAACTATTGGGAAAATTCAGCAGGTTGGGCAGCATCCTGTGGACAGAAAGCAGAGTTAACATTTCAGGTCCAGTCACCCTCCTTCAAAACAAGTCACTGGACCTGAAAAATTAACTGCTTTCTCTCTGCAGATGCTGTTAGACCTGCCAAGATTTTCTAGCAATTTTCTTTTGTTTGTGTTTTCCAGCATCTGTAGTTCTTTGGTTTTTTAAAATTCTAGTTTTCATTGCCCTTACCTGAAATATAAATCATCTCAGTTTGATTTTCTGAAGCGTTGGATTTTTTCCCTCCACTGGGACTTGATGCTACGGGAACAACCTTAAGGTATGTAGAACCTGGTTTCAGCTGTTTCTTGGAGAAACAACAGAAAAACCATTACACAAAACTCTCTCACAAAAAAACAACAAATTCATGCATCGTTAAGAACAGGAGACAGTCGCTTATTTGATGTTAGCTCCTACTCCGAATCATCCACCCATATCTCTTTTTCTTCTAGCCCCCATATCTTTGAATATTTGAAAAACATTTAAATGCGCAGTTAAGTCGACAATGGATTCCACCTTCCAGTAACAGCAATTCAAAAATTCTATTGCCTCCTGTATTATTTCTTGCAGTAATGCTCATTTACATTCTTTTGTTTGCCACCATTGAAAATAATCTTTCATTATTAAATAGTAATTTCAAAACTTCTACTGGTTCTCTCTTTATCTCCATTAATACAGATCACTAAACATTTATTAAGAGCCTTATCCTTTTATCATCCTGCCACTAGCACTGTAGTTGTTCCATTGTTGTGACGCCCATTCTACTCTTTCAAAACAGTCCCTTATGGGACACTGTTTCAAAAATACAAACAAATTAAAATTAGAGTTAGAATTAGAATCCCTACAGTGTCGGCCCAACAAGTCCACACCGAACCTCGGAGTATCCCAACCACACCCATCCCCTTGTAACCCACCTAATCTACACATCCCTGAACACTATGGGCAATTTAGCATGGCCAATCCACCTAACCTGCACATCTTTGGATGATGGGAGGAAACCCACGCAGACAACGTGCAAACTCCACACAGACAGTCACCCGAGGCTGGAATCAAACCTGGGTCCCTGGCGCTGTGAGGAAGTAGTGCTAACGACTGAGCCACCGTGCCACCCTGTGATTAATGGAAACTTATATAAAGGTGAACAGAGACTTATCAAATCAAAAGAACATTGCCGAGGTGATGATGCACCCTAGAGACCCATAGCCATTGCATAGACTAAAGGTCTTCATTATGTTAGTGAACACAACATGCTCCCTCTCAACAGACAACTGTGAAAGAGGGGCAGGCAGTCAGGTACAATGATCTCCTCCATGGCCTGCTGTTTAGATCTGTTAATGGCCACTTCGGCCAGGCTTAGGAGCAGACCCAGAAGGACCTACCCTCCCTTACACGTGGTGCCCACAGACCATATGTGGCTGAAGTGCAGTGGGAAACAAAGGCGAAGCCCCTTCAAAAAAAACTGGAGTGGCTATAAAATGAACAGACAAAGATGTGGGAAACAGTTTCCTCCAGACCACAAAAAAAAATGTGGCCCAGCACCCAGTGATTGCATGGGACTGCTGCATGCTTCAACATGTGCATACATGCAGAACAACTGAAGATAAATTTAATCAACCTGCTCAGAAACATTACGGCACACCTCTGGAGCTGGTAGAACTCGAATCCAGATTTATGTAGCTCAGAGGTATGACCTCTACCACTATGCCACAACAATTCTCCCAACACCCATTCCGTAATGGGTGAATATAGCAGCCAAAAACATTGCAGCCTATATTTATAAGGCCCTGGCAACTGGGAGAAGGGAAAGGCCTTGAAAACATCCAATGAGACACCAAGGATAGGGATTACAACTAGAACAAGCCTGAAAATCAAAAAGTTACATTAAATTCATTTCCTGTTTTCCTTCTACAGATATTGTTTACATTGTATATTTTCGTCAAAATTAACGTCATGGCATTCTCAGGATACATTTTCTAATAAATCATTATTCCTACAAGCTTAGTGGCTGAAGTCACATTATGAAGGCAGAGGTATCTTACGGTATTGACAGCAAATAATTCTTCCACCCTGACTTATTCCAAATAGTCAACAACAATGTCTACAAAAATTCTCACTACTGAATCTTCAAAGTCAAATATTTGATCACATTTTGTTCAAAATAATTCTAAACTCTGCCACCGGATTATGATTTTAAACAAAAAAGAACGACAAATCTCAATCTGGTAAAAGCAATGGATATGGATGTCGGAAATAAGAACTGAAAGTGCTGGTCTAACAGTATTTGTGAAAAGAGAAACTGAATTCATGCTCAATTTCATATGACTTCTTCAGGTTCCAATACTCAGATCTTATTCAGAGGTGGCTGGTGTGAGGAAATCAAATTCTCTCACGACTTCCTGGAGAAGGCCACTGTCCGAGACTGTTGAGGAAACAGAGGAAATTAGACTATATAATCCGAAGTCTCACCTTCTGTGGAGCTGTGGCACAAATTGCAGAGTCTTTATTGTTACTGGCTAATTGTGTTGTATTGTCATATTGACTGGGTATTTTGGGCCTTTTAGCTGCCGAATTGTCATTCTTCTGTGTTCTACACTTAGCTTTCACATCCACACTGGTGTTTTGTATGTCTCTGATGAAAATGCCTTTGTTTGTGACACTAAAATGTTTCTCTAACACTGGAGACATTTCCAAATGTGTAGATCTATTTTTCAGTGGTGCACCAAAGTCAGGTGAACGAGTAGTGTTTTGTTGTATATTGCATGATGGGTCCAACGTGGTTGGAGTTTGACAACCAATCTCTGGCATTTCATAGTCATACAAGAGTGACTGCTCAATGATCTTCCCTTCTTTCTCCAGATACTCATCAAGCAAGTCGCTAACAAATGCTGATCTATTTTTAATAACCGCTGGGCTGACACCTATTGATAAAAAGGAGGGATAGTTCAGAAAGAGAGTAACCAATGACAATAGCATTGAAATATTCCAATACCACCAATACAGCTTTTTTTTTTAAAAAGGAGACAAAGTAGAGAGATGGAGATTTTTCTAATAGGGAGTCTTCTTTTTCAACAAGTGTGGTATTGCCTGTAAAACCTCTTAAATCCTCTCTCACACACACACACACACACACACACACACACACACACACACACCAATAGTGGGGCAGATCAAATGCAGGAAAATAACAGGACAAGTCAATGCTGTTTTTGTCACATAACGCAAAATGGGAAAAGTCTGTACAAAGATGTATCCAGGTATATCAAAGTGTGATGTACTTCTGAGTGGAAATCAAGTGGAAGACTTTTGCAGTCAAAGTGACACAGAACAAAAATGCAAAGAAAATCCCACTAAGGCTCACACAGGCATAGGTTAAAAAAATTGTTTAGACGATGACAAACTAATTACTTCAAAATCATAATTAGCAACTTTCAATGCTGATGGAGGCTAGAGTTGGACAGATTTGTTTTCTTAAATCTCTATGCAATATAGCATCATTCTTCGTTCAGGGAAATCAGAATTGAAATAACAAATCATTTTCTTTGAAGAAACTCTGTTACCAATGGAACTTTCTGGAATTGGGAAAGCAGCACAATCAAATATTTATATACCTAAAGACCAACGCTGCAACTTCAACAAGTAGCGAGAATAATTCGTAGAATAGTACAGCACAGGGGAACTTTTGGGTCACTGAGTATGTCCTTTATTCCACATTACTTTGTACTTTAATAGATCACGTGATTCTCTTCTAAATGAAATTAGTAGTTAACTAGAGCCATGATTTGAAATCATGCTGAAACATTAGCAGTAGAGCAGTGCAATCTGAAAAGATACTGAACCTGTCCCACACAGTCAACGATTCAACAACAAAGTTAGCCCTCGAGCAATCTAGAAGAGTGAATCTGGCAGTAACTCTATAAAACTTCTAAGAGGAGGAGAATGTAGGTCTATTGGAATAGAATAAAACTCATTCACAAAAGGTTAAGCACAAACTAAGTTTGGCTTAGTTAGTCAACATTTTCACAAGCATTAATCACAAGGTTCTGCAAAAGTTGTTTAGGATTTTCCCTTTGTACTAATTGTGGGCTAGTAACTCAAACTTTTTCCAGTCGTTGTGCTTTTTCAGACAGGCACACACCAGTGAATCACACAAAAAAAAAAAGCAAACATGATAAATAGAGATAACAAGGCGTAGAGCTGGATGAACACAGCAGGCCAAGCAGCATCACAGGAGCAGGAAGGCTGACGTTTTGGGCCTACACCCTTCTTCAGAAATGGGGGAGGGGAAGGGGGTTCTGAAATAAATAGGGAGAGATGGGGAGGCGGATAGAGGAGAAGATAGGTGGAGAGGAGACAGACAGGTCAAAGAGGCGGGGGTGGAACCAGTAAAGGTGAGTGTAGGTGGGGAGTTAGGGAGGAGATAGGTCACTCCAGGGAGGACGGACAGGTCAAGGGGGTGGGTGAGGTTAGTAGGTAGGAGATGGGGGTGAGGCTTGAGGTGGGAGGAAGGACAGGTTAGGGAGGTGGGGACGAGCTGGGCTGGTTTTGGGATGCAGTAGGGCGAGGGGAGATTTTGAAGCTTGTGAAGTCCACATTGGTACCATTGGGCTGCCCTGTGATAGGGTTAGGGTACCTCCCTACCTACACTCACCTTTACTGGCTCCATCTCGCCTCTTTGACCTGTCTGTCTCCTCTCCACCGATCTTCTCCTCTATCCATCTTCTATCCGCCTTCTCCTCTCTCCCTATTTATTTCAGAACCCCCTTCCCCTCTCCCATTTCTGAAGGAGGGTCTAGGCCCAATACGTCAGCCTTCCTCCTCCTCTGATGCTGCTTGGCCTGCTGTGTTCATCCAGCTCTACACCGTGTTATCTCAGATTCTCCAGCATCTGCAGTTCCTACTATCTCTGAAACATAATAAATATTCTTGTTTACTTGAAGACGACGGACTTGATTTGTTTTCAGGTGACCCAGGTTGCAGGTTAAACTTGCGTTTCCAGCCCTTAATCTTGGTGAGATCATTTGTTTTTCCTGTCCGGGAGATAAATGGAATCCCAGTTTCTGAAAGAAAATGAAGTCACAAGATGCTTAAACACTGATAAGGGAAAGTCAGTGGCACAGCTCTGCATACTCTTGCCTGACAACCCTACCAGTGAGGATTTTCTTCCAGCATTCTGTCAAAATATTTGCCTAGAAAAGTAATACTGTAATCAGAAACTGCAGTGAAAATCAGCACGTATTCAGATTATGTAAGAGGTTTCTGATGCTGCAGATCAACATGCTAAAAATGCAACTTCTCAGATCAAGGTGTATACCATACCTGAGTAATATAGTAAAGCAAGTCTTTAAAGATTGGCATGTAAATGGTCACTCATAGCCAAGGACTTCAGGACCAAACTAAACATTTCACTTGGTTCAAGTTTGGACTGGCTTAAACTATTGATCACAAATACTATGAAAGACATCTTCACCAATCTTCTGTCATGTTGAGTTTCCTTCATTTTTGCCTCCTTAAAGCATCTTCCGCAAGTGCAGCGAAACTACAGGCAACGGAATCTGTCGATCTGACCGTGAGGCCCAGACAACAGTCTGCTGGCACTTTTTCTTTTTTTGCTTATTGATTTGTCTTCCGTTTCATGGCAACATAGAAAGGCTGAGATCTTGGTTGTATCACCTTATTAGTGGATAAAAATTGGTTGTCAGCAGCTTGTGATACATGCCAATTCAATGGGAAAGTTAAATTTTAAAATTATAGGTGGCTCAAGGTTCCATAACGTGAAGTCCACTGAAACGACTGGCCTGCATGATCTGACTTGGCTAGATGTTCCACCATGCGAACATTTCCAGCAGAATTATAAATACACGGTGTCAGTTAACCTGGTCAACACAACTGGAATCCCTATCAGTGTTATTCCCTTGTACAACTCCCCACCTTGATCATACAAACTAGATTAAACAGCAATAGACCCAATAGTTAGTTGAAGGTCAGTTCTCACTGACAGAAATAAAAGTGAAATCCTTACCTCGAATCCCATGCGATTCATTTACAGGAAAAGAGGAAACCAATCCAACATTCTGCGTGGAAGTCAGTCCTAAATGCTCCACATTTATACATTCAGTGAGTTGGAGGTCACTCAGTTTTATTCCAGCTGGATAAAAGAAATGGAAAAATACAAGCAACAAAAAACATAACAGTATCACAAAATATTCAAATCATAAGGGTCAGTTTAAGAATATTTTAAAAGGCGATATTACCAATTTTGATGCTACAAAAGTGAAATATGGATTTATGCCAGTGATCAGTGTTTATAGAGATAACAAGCATGGGGCTGGATGAACACAGCAGGTCAAGCAGCATCATTATAGACTTGTGATTTCAGTTGGGCCACTTGAAAAGTGCACGGGACAGAAGCAACATGGCCAAGTTCACTTTTCTTCCAAGGGTAACAGCTACTTGGCCTAACTAGGAAGTTGGGAAGGGAGGAGGGAAACCCTAATCAAACAAAAAAAAAACAAAACAAAAAAAGTACTGGGCCAGAACTTACAAGGCTGATGGTTAAATTATGCAGCAACTTTAAGCAAGGTGGCATGTGGTTAAATTAAAACATCTAAACTTTGATGTTAACGTCCAGTCACTCCACAATAACTTCTGATTTTTTTCTTTAAATGTATGTGTTGGTTTTAATGCAAAAAAATTTAAACCTGTTATTGCAAGTACATTATCTTTTAAATGTTGCAAAAAGTGTTAATAACAGCCAACCTTCCAATCGGTGTGCAGTCTAACTACTTAATATTTTTAATTTCTGGAAATATTTAACAAATAAGTTTTAAATCTTTTTTCTTTGTTTCAAAATCTTCCCTTCCCTGTTTCTGCGCCCAATCAATACACAGTCCTTAGTCCTTCATGTTTCTTTCCAATCAATAAACCTCAAGGGTGAACAAGATACACAGCAATCATCTTCCTTTGCTGACCACTTGCATCCTTCTTACTGGTTATCGTTTGAAGGCTTGTACAATTTGACTTTCAACTTTCAACTACATTTTCTCTCCAGCATCAAGGCGGTTCACCCGCTACTGAAATCCTCAATGTCCCTACTAGCTTTAGGCTTGATTATTCCAATGCGCTAAATAAAAAGTTTTGGAGAAACTCAGCAGATCTGGCAGCATCTGTGAAGACAGAAACAGACAGAAAACTGAAATTGGACATGAAAAAATTCTGTTTTTCTCTCCACAGCTGTCACTAGGCCTGTTGAGTTTCTTCTGAACTTTCTGCTTTTACGTTAGGATCTCCAGCATCCATAGTACTTTGCTTTTATTTCATTGCACTCTTGTACAGCCTCTCTCATTCGACCCACTGTAAGCTTGAGCTCATTCAAAATGCTAATACCTAACTCTCACAAAGTCGTGTTTACCTTTCATTCCTGTGCTCACTGAACCCTTTGGACCAGGAACCAATGTCTGTTTCAAATCTATTTGTTGTCTGCCCCACCCCAGCTCCAGAATATCCTCCAGCCCGACAGCCCACTAGGATTTACTCCAATTCTGGCCTCTTGAACATCCTTGATTCTCTTGTTCCACCAATGGTGGCTGTGCCTCAAGCTTAAAATTGTCTCCCTAAACCTTGATGCTCTTTAAAATCTACCTTTCTAACCAAATTTTCAATCATCGATCCTACTGCTTCTACACATGCCAAAACTCCGAATTTATTCTATTTGTTTATACTCCATCAAAGGAGGATGGGACATTTCACTACATTATGGGTGCCGAATAAATGCACATTCTTGATTTAAGTACAGGGATTAAAACTACAAAGTAAAGGAAAAGAACTATACAGCAACTAAACTTCAGGACTACAATGTTGCAGGCAAGCTACTAGAAGAGGTCTACACCCAAGCTACCCTTATTCAATAACTGTTTCAACCTGCTTTCCTCACTTCATCCCATGTAGTTAAGCCCAACCATGCCTAGAAATAACAGCGTGAGAAAAATTTCCAAAAATCACTCAATACCGCTTGTCCACTGACTTTAATCTCCTATGGCTAGAGTGGGCCTTTTCAGATTATTTCTGGGCTGGCTAAGACCCCTGTGCACTCACCTAACACCAGTGGAGTTGTCAAGACCATGCAGGCTACAGTTGTGGTGCAGTCCAAACAATGACTTACGTTGTTGAAGACTGCCTGCTGACTAACTTAAAAGTGGATTTAGGAAACTCCAACTAGTCACTGACAAGGTTATCGCTGGACTTGGAGAATGTGCACAAGCTAAGTCAACACAAAATAAAAAAGGCTATGATTAACAAACCAAGGACTGGATAATTCTTGTCTATTTATTCTGGGAAGTGGAACAATTCCAGGCAGCCAGTGTTCAACATCATGAATTATTATATCCTGAAACGTCAAGTTTTCCTGCTCCTATGATGCTGCTTGACCTGTGTTCATCCAGCCCCATGCTTGTTATCTCGGATTCTCCAGCATCTGCAGTACCTTTTATCTCTTATTATATCAAGTTGGATGAAAACCAGATCTCCTCTTCTACTCAACCTTCGAGTAGCACATTGGTATTCTGTAGTATAGTGGTTATTTTATCTGAATTCGTAACATAAAAGACTGGACTAATGGTTGAGTCACATACAGGATTGCACTGGAGTGTGCGCAGAAGACATTTACTACAATGTTACCTGGGCTGGAGAGTTTTAGTTATGGAGAGAGATTGTATAGACTGGGATGATTAAAATGTATAAAATGATAAGGGGCATAAAGTCAGAGTAAAAAGCAGGGAACTTTTCCCTTGTTGGAGGGATTAATGACCAGGGAGCATAGATTTAAGGTAAGGAACAGGAGGTTTAAACGGGGACGTAAGGTGGTTTTTATTTTCTCCCCGAGAGGATGGTGGAAATCTGGATCTCATCACCTGCAGGTGTGGTACAGGAAGAAACCCTCAAAACATTTTACAGGTATTTAGATGTACACTTACGATGCCAAGGCACAGAAGGCTTTTGGCAAGTGCTGGAAAATGGGGTTAGAGTAGTTAGTTGGCTGTTTTTGGCTGGCACCTTTTGGATGGGTCAAAAGGCCTTTTTCTATGCTGTAGACCTTTATGATTATGACTGTATGTCATGAATTCAACTCTCACCTTGGGAGCTGGGGCAATTAAATAAAATTCTAATAAAAGAATTTAATTTGATACAACTCTGGGTGTCAAAACTGGCCCATGAACCTCCCCATAAACAGGGATGGCAAATCCTTTATTTTAGTATTAAAGTTTCTGGTTGCTGAGTCTAGGCTTAATTTTAACCCAGATCTGAGATGCACGATCATTGCTCCTGTGCAGTTATGTCTATCTACGGACGTTGCATGAATTAGCAGATTGGAATGAAGATTTAACAAAAGAATCATAAAGTACATTCCAAGAGAAAAAGGTACCAACATTCCTGTAGTGCTGGATGAAGGATTTCATGCGTCCCATTCCAACGCAAATCGTTCCGTAATTTCTGCTCAAGGCTTCCAAATTCCACTGAGTCACCAATAGAGTCTGTTTAGAAAGTTTTACAGTTAGGTATCAGAAATTGCCAACATAACATGAAAGCATCCTCTGTTTTTCAGAAAACCAAAGATTTGGAAGAAACTCCTAGGTGAACCTTGAAATTCTTCCAGTGGTCCAAGAGTCAAAAGGAAATTTCTCAACCATTTTTTTGTGTTCTACAGAAGAAAGCCAAGTACTTGTGTTTTTCTCTGTTACAGCCTTAACTTGTTCAGTGTTTCCATGCAGCAGTTTCTCTTCTATAGGGTCTTCCCTCAGCCTGCAACAGTTTGTGCCACTAATTTCTTCCTTGCAATTAGATGCTGTGGCATTAAATAACTCCAGCAAAACTAGAATCAATGGGAATTGATGGGGTCAGACTGATTGTTGGGACAACAGAGCAGACATATGAAGAGTGACTGGATCGGTTAGGACTATATTCGCTGGAGTTTAAAAGAGTGGAGGGATGGGGAATCTCAGAAACCTATAAAATTCTAATAGGCCAAGACAGGGTAAAAGCAGAAATGCTAATTCTCAATGACTGGGGATAGCAGAACCAGGGATCAAAGTTTACCCAGAGAGTGGTGACCCTGTGGAATTCTTGGTCATAGAAAGCATTTGAAGCCAAAATATTGAAAAGATTTCAAGAAGTAAGATATAGTTCTTAGAACTAAAAGCATCAAAAGGTTTTAGGGAGAAAGCAGGAACAGGATAACAGGGTTGGATGATCAGTCAGGATCAGACTGAATGGTGGAGCAGGCTCAAAATGGCCAAATAGCCCAATCCTCCACCTGTTCCTTATGTTTCCATATAATACCAGGAAGATAGCTGTGATAGTTGGAAGTGAGACATCTCAGCATCGGGACGAGATCTTCAGTTGATTCATCAATGACCTTCTCGCGACCATAAGATCAAAGCCGGGGGGGGGGGGGGGCGCATGTCCACAGGTGATTGCATAATGTTCATCACCGTTTGTGACTCCTCAGACACTTAAAACATTCAAGACCAAATGCAGCAAGACATGTAAAACAAAAACGAAGCTTAGACTGACAAGTGGCAAGTAATATTCACACTCCACAAAGCACCAGGAATAACTCCCTCCAACAAGAGAAAAATATAGCTACCATTCCACGATGTTCAATGGCATTACCATAACTGAATGCCCCACTAGCCATATCCAGGGGGTATCAGTGACCAGAAAGTGAACTAGATTAGCCATATAGGTAGTATGACAACAAGGGCAGGTCAGAGGCTAGGAATCCTGCAGGACCTTCTAAACACTGACCACTATCTCGGAGGACAAATCAGCAGATAAATGAGAACACCACTTGCATGATTCCCTCCAAGTCAGTCACCATCCTGATAAGGTAAAGCAATGCATTTCCTGCAGTGTTGTGGGTCAAAATGCTCGAACTCCCAAATGGCAGGTGGACAACACTGGTTCAAAGAAACAAGATCAGCCACTTCAAAGGCATTAGGCATTGGCAATAGCAATAAATGCTGGTCCAACCAACGACACCCACATCCTATGAATTAATTTTAAAAATTACAACATGCGAAATTCTTCTTAGAGGAAATCAGTTAAATTTGATACTGAGTGAGTAGGAACAGGAAGTTTTCATCCTTTGTTCTTTTTCACTCTTGGCCATAATCATGCCATCGCAAGGAAAGCGTGCAATGAAACAACATGAATGGTGAAATAAAAGTTTCAAAAGGACCTTACTAACACTAACCAAAAGAACAAGAAATGATACGCAACAGGTCTTATCGTGGCTAACATAATTTTCTTTAAAAGTACTCAAATACTATAATTACAGCAGGTGCTTAAAGCAACACTGACAAAAAAAGTTCCTGCTTTGCTTTTGATAATGTACTTATGCAAGCCTGAATTCCAAGATGAAAAGACTTGTAACAGAACACCTGCTCAATAATATTAAACACAAGGAATCAGGTTAAGAAACCTAACTAATGCCTATTATAATGCACTAATGGTCCCAAACTGATAAACAGTGCTTTGCTTCTTATCCAAGCAATGTTTTCACTAAAAAGGTACAGACAACAAATTGGTTGTGGAAGAGTTTCAAAAAGGTATGTGGCTTCCCAGCAGCACATACGAAATCCATTAGCTACTTTGATACTGAATTGAAGGTCCTCAGAAGATTCTGGAATCAGTATTCATTTTGTGCTGAAGCAGTTGGGGTAAATACTAGCAGAACATTGGAAAATACAAGTCAGTCAACATCTGTAAAAGGTTTTGTTCGTATAACCGATATAGCACGCACCCATCCATCCATCCATCTTTCATCTAATTCAATGAGGCTCTCTCTTACTGGGAAGTCTATGTGGCCCCGAGAAAATGGTAGGATAGGACTAGAATGCCTCTTGTTGACATAACAGCCTGCTAACACCATCAAAGATCATACGTGATGAACTGTCACGCGAGTGAGGTACTCCAAAATAGTCAACACCCAAGACTGTGCTTTAGAAGAGAGGGGAAAACTGGAGCAAGCAAGAAACAAATTGCAACAACATAACAAAACAAGTGGAGATGGAAAATGGCACCAACATTATTTTAGCAGTACAACGGGTACTACAGGTTTATTTTGCAAATAAAATCAGACTGACCATCTGTCACTGACCTTTTAAACTGAATGACCCCTCTATTTGCAATAGATTTTCGACAGACACACTTTCTCTCATTTCTTTTGTGGGCCCTCGATTATTCATACTCTCCTGGATTTTTACTGCACCATCCTTTACAGGAATTATTGTCTTTAGTTTCTCCTTAGGTTCTTGATCAGTCATGGTACTGTGGATTTTTACTGCAGGGTACAGGGGTTTTTTTTCACATCGTTTCCTAGGCCTTCGACTATTACCAACATCCTGTGAGGAAACAAAGTGAACGTTATTCAGGCAATGCTGAGCAAGGTGAAGCTGTAAGGAATGTTGCACAATCTCTTATGAGCAAGCCTGAAACAGTACTCTCTCTTTTACTAATCACAGCACAAATTAATGTTTTTTTTAATTCATTTACCAAAGTGGCCAAATATACTGCTTATCCATACCGCATTCAGAATCAGAAGATTTAACAACCAGGTTTATTTAATAAACAAAATTACTGGGTTACTATTAAAAAAAGGCTAATAATTTGGTAAAGTGGTAAAGCTGATTAACACTACAGGATGAATATTTGTTATCATATTTCATAACAAGTAACCCCAATACACACAAATTTTTAAAAAAGGAAACTTTCCCTGTGGAGATCAATTTTAGCAAAACACGTTGTGGCCAAGATAGTTGTCAATTCCAGGACAATAAAAGGATAATACATGAAGTGCTCCAAATTGCTTTCAGGCTGGCATGCTTGTACAAGTAAGCTGATCACTGGACACAAGTATTTATCACTCTGGAATTTCTTCAGAAGCAGTTCGTTTGGGATGTGATGTAGTCTTAGCTCTCACAGGATTCTCAAGAGGGTTTCTCGGAAAGACTGAGTTGGGGTTTTAATTCTTAATACACTCCAACTTCAAAACAACATCAAATAGCCATGCTCCTGACTGCCATAAACTCTGGTACGTGACTTCGAGAAATACAAGCAGTTAGCTTTAGGCATATGGCTTTCAGTAACTGTCTTTTAAAATATCCCTTCACTGGATTTGATTTATTATTGTCTCATGTACCAAGACACAGTGAAATGTATTGTTTTGCACACTAACCAGACAAATCATACCTTACACAAATACATCAGGGTAATAGAACAGAATGCAGAATATAGTGATAGTACGAAGAAAGAGCAATTCTAATATGAGAGGTCCATTCACAAGTCTATTGAATCTGTTGGCATGTGTTTTCAAACTTTCCTATACTCTACCCGATGGGAGGGGTCTTTGATTACATTGGCTGCTTTCCCAAGGCAGCGGGAAATGTAGATGGAGTCAATGGAATGAAGGCTGGCTTTTGCAATGGACTGGGCTATGTGCACAACTCTATTTTCTTGCAGTCTTGAGGAGAGCAGTAGCCATACCAAGCTGTGGTATATCCAGACAGGATGCTTTCTATAAAAGTCTATAAAAATTGGTAAGTGTCATTGTGGGCATGTCAAATTTCCTTAGCCTTCTGAAAATGTAGAGGTGTTTGTATGCTTTCTTGACTGGACCAGGATTGATAGTTGGCGAAGTTTACTCCTAGAAACTTGAAGCTCTCAACCCCCTCCACCTCAGCACCACTGATAGACAACAGCAATCTCTAATTCGCTTTCTGAAGTCGATGGCCAGCTCCTTTGCTGTGCTGACATTGAGGGAGAGATTGTTGTCTTTATACTATGCCACTAAGCTATCTTTCCTGTACTCTGATCATCATTGTTTGAGATCCAATGGTGGCATCAGCAAAATTTATAAATTGGCGTATAGTAAGTGGCTGAATACACAGTGTTGCGGGGCACCGATGTTGACAATTATTGTGGGAGGTGGTGTTGGTGTCACATATTCTTCCTGAGCTGCAAAATGCAATCAGTAAGTCAAGGATCCAGTTGCAGAGGGGTAAGCAGAGTTCAGGGTCTCAGAGTTTGGAGATAATTTGATTGGAATTATGGTGTTGAAGGCAAAACCTAGGTCAATAATTAGGAGTCTGAAGTAGGTGTCCTTGTTATCCAGATGTTCCAGGGACGAGTGTAGGGCCAGGGAGATGGCTTCTTCCATGGATCTGTGTGGGTAGGCAAATTGTAGTGGATCAGGGCAATTTGGGAGACTGTAGTTGGTGAAGCACTTCATAACGATGGATATCAGAGCCACCATACAGTAGTCAGTAAAGCACCTTGCTTGATTTTCCTATGGCACCAGGATAACAGTAATCTTTTTGAAGCAGGTGGGAACCTCACATCATAGTAAAGAGAGATTAAAGACATCTGCAAATAAACATCCAGCTGGTCCACACAGGATCGGAGTACACAGCTGGGAACTCCATCTGGGCTAGTTGCTTTCCACGGGCTTACCCTCAAGAAGGCTGATCCGAGACCTGCGGTGGTGACTGTGGGTATGGATGCACCCAAGGCTGTCAAGGCAAGTGACATCATTTTACTGACCTTCTGTTCAAGACAAGCATAGCATGCATTGAGCTTATTGGGGATGGATGCATTGTTGTCAGCAGTTCTTCTTGATTTTGCATTGTAGCCTGTTTTTTTTGTGTAAGCCTGCCATAATCAACATGCACTTGTGGGGTTAGTCTGGGACTCTAGCTTGGTTTGGTATTGTCTCTTGGCATCCTTGGTGGTTTTGTGAGGATCCTTGGTGTCCCTCTTTCTTCTCAAAACAGGAAGTTTGAGAGGTGATCTAACAAAAAGTCTTCAAAATTCTAAAAGACTTTGTCGAGTGGATGTAAAACGTCTCTTCTCACGAGTAAGAGTGCAACCAGAGACTATTGATATAAGCCGGTCCCCAAGAAATCCAACAGGGAATTCAGGGGAAACCATTTCGTAGAGAGTGATGAGAATGTGGAACTTGCTACGACCAGGATGGTTGAAGTGAACAGCACTGATGCATTTAGGGAGAAATTGGTGCCTTTCTGAATAGCTACCCTGTCTTGAAGCCAATGAGTAGTCGATTTTGCCACTTGCTCCCCTAACACACTCTAACTTCACTTACTGATCTAACGTGTGGTACCCGAGAGGCTTTTTGAAAAATCTTTTATGAAAAGTAGAAATTAAACATACTACAACACCCTCCTCTACTCTGATACTTGTTCAAAAAAATTGAACAAGTAAAATTTTCCTTTTTGAAATCCATGTTAGCTATTATAGTTTTTATTTGTATATGTTCGCATGTTCACATTAATGCAGTACAATACTCTAAAAGGTAGCCACAGGACTAGAAGACAAATAAAAATTTACACCTACCTGAAAGTGATGATATGAAAGCAAGCAACTAAGAACTCTGTAAAAGAGGCAAACTTTAAAGAGGTCTTCTGAGGTGCAGACAGAATTGAAGGAATGAATTCTGGAGCTTAAGGCCCAAAGAATTAAGAACAAGTAACAGTACAGCATAGAAACAGACCCTTCGGCCCTCCAAGCCTGTGCTGACACGTTTCCTCCTTTCACACTAAAACTGTCTTCACTTACAGGACACGTATCCCTGTATTCCCCTCCTATTTGTGTATTCATCCAGGTGCTTCTTGAATGCTGCCATTGTATCTGCTTCCACCACGTACTCTGGCAGCATGTTCCAGACACTCACCACCCTTTGTGTGAAAAACTTGCCTCGCATTTCTCTTTTAGACTAACCCCTGCACCTTGAACGTATGTTCCCTAATGACTGATCCTCCACCCTGGGAAAAAGCCTCACACTTTCCACCTTATCCATGCCATTCAGAATCTTATAAAATTCTATCATGTCACTCTATCAACCGCCTGCATTTCAGTGAATACAAACCCAACTTATCCAACATTTCTTCATAGCTAAAATCCCCCATACCAGGCAACATCCTGGTAAACATTTTCTGTACCCTTTCCAAAGCATCCACATCCTTTGCGTAGTGCGGCGACCAGATCTGTATGCAATATTCCAAGTATGGCATAATCAAAGTTCCACAAAGCTGCAGCATAACTTCCCTATCCTTATACTCAATGCCCCTTTCAATGAAGGCAAGTATACCATAGGCCATTTTTACTAACTTATCTACCTGCGCTGCCACCTTCAGTGATCTGTGGACCTGCACACCCAGATCTGTCTACATATCAATACTCGTAAGGGTTCTGCCATTCACTGTACAATTTCCACCTGTACTTGACCTTCCAAAATGCATCATCTCACATTTATCCAGATTAAACTCCATCTGTCATTTTTCTGCCTATGCCTCCAACCAACCTATATCTTGCTATATTCTCTGACAACAAAAACAAAGTCGCTGGAAAATCTCAGCAGGTCTGGCAGCATCTGTGAAGGAAAAAACAGAGTTAACGTTTCAGTCCAGTGATCCTTCCTTAAACCCGAAACGTTAACTCTGTTTTTTTCCCTTCACAGATGCTGCCAGACCTGCAGAGCTTTACCAGCAACTTTGTTTTTGTTCCTGATTTACAGCATCTGCAGTTCTTTCATTTTTCATATTCTCTGACAATCCTCCTCGCTATCTGCAACTCTACCAATCTTCGTATTACCTGCAAATTTACTAAATCAGACTAGCCATGTTTCCTCCAAATCATTTATGTAGACCATGAACAGCAGAGGCTTCAGCACTGATCCCTGTGGAACACCACTAGTCACAACCCTCCACTCTGAAAAGCATCCTTCCACCACTACCCTCTGTCTCCTATGACTAAGCCAGTTCTGTAGCCATCCTGCCAGCTCACCCCTAATACTATATGACTTCACCTTTTGTACCAGTCTACCATGCCGGACCTTGTCACAGGCTTTACTGAAGTCCATGTACACATTAACCACTTTTCCCTCAATCATTTTCATCACCTCCTCAGAAAACTCGATCAGGTTAGCGAGGCACAACCACACTGTCTATCACTAGTAAGTCCATTTGCTTCTAAATGCATATAGATCTTGTCCCCAAGAATCTTTTCCAATAATTTCCCTACCACCAATGCGAGGCTCACAGGCCTGTAATTTTCCAGATTATTCCCACTACCATTCTTAAACAATGGGACAACATTGGCTATTCTCCAGTCCTCCAGGACCTCACTTGTGGCCAAAGAGGATACAAAGATGCCTGTCTATGCTCCAGCAATTTGTTCTCTTGCCTCCCTCAATATTCTGGGATAGATCCCATCAGACCTGGGGACCTAACTACCTCAATACTTTTTTTAGACACACAGCACCCCTTCCTTTCTAATAGCAACTTGGCTTAGAAACTTGACACGCCCTTCCGAGATCATCCTCCACCAATTCCTTCTTCTCTTTGGTGAACAGTAACACAAAGTATTCATTTAGGACCTCACCTACCTCTTCCGGTTCCACCAGATTCCCTCCGTTCTCCTTGAGTGGGCCAACCCTTTCACTGGCTACCCTCTGGATTTTTATGTATGTAAATAAAGCCATGCGATTATCCTTAATCTTGTTTGCCAATGACTTTTCATGACGATTTTTAGCCCTAATTCCTTGTTTAAGTTCTTTTCTATTTTTGTAATATGCTCCAAGAGCTTCGTCAGTTCCTACCCTCTTAGGCCTTACGTACACTTCCTTTTTCTTTTTGACCAAGGTCATAACATCCCTGGTCATCCAAGGTTCATGCAGCTTGCCACACCCATCCTTCATTCTTTCAGGAATGTGTCGCTCCTGAACTCTTATCAACTGTCGTTTAAATACTCCCACGTGTCCAAAGTGGAATTAGTCTCAAACAGCCGCCTCAAATCAATGAACCATGCCAGGTGAGTGAAGTTTCAGTGGGGGCG
>JAHRHZ010000092.1:1211328-1261228 GCA_024137785.1 Ginglymostoma cirratum | reverse complement strand
ACTGAAACTTCAGTCACCTGGCATGGCTCATTTCCCAAAACCAGGTCCAGTAATAACCCTTTCCCTGGTTGGACTGGTTATAGACTGTTTAAAGAAAACCTCCTGAATGGTCCTTACAAATTCTGGCCCATCCAAGCCCCCTAGCACAAAGTGAGTCCCAGTCAACATAGGGGAAGTTAAAATCACCTAACAACAACCCTGCTGTATTTACATCTTTCTAAAGCCTGTCCACAAATTCTCTCCTCTATCTCCCGCTAACTGTTGAGAGGTCTGTGGTATACTCCTAGCATTGAGATTTCACCTTCCTATTCCTGAGTTCTACCCATATTGCCTCAATGCACAAGTCCTCAGATGTATCCTCTCTCAGTATACCTGTGAGATAATCCTCCACCAGTGATGCAACACCCCCACCCTTTTTACATCATTTTCTATCACACCTGAAATATCTAAATTCTTGGACATTCAGCTGCCAGTCCCGTCCCTCTTTCAGCCCAAATCTCTGTAATCGCAACAATGTCATAGTTCCAAGTAGTAACCAAAGGTCCAAGTTCATTTACCTTGCCTATTATACTTCTTGCATTGAAACACATGCATTTCAGACCACCTTCCCTGCTCTTTCCAGCAGCTTTTCCCTGTCTGTCTTGTTCTTATTTTTATTCATGTTTGCCTTGGTTTCTACCTCTACTGCATTTTTTCTACATCTACTGCCCTGCTCCTTGGGTCCCCATCCCTTTGCCACACTAGTTTAAAACCTCCCCAACTACTCTATCAAGTACGCCACCAAGGACAATCAGTCCCAGTCCTGCCCAGGTGAAACCCAAACAGTTTGTACATATCCCACCTCCACCAGAGCTGGTCACAATAGCCCACGAATCTGAAACCATCCCACTCACACCACCTTTTCAGCCATGTGTTCATCCTATATATCCTGTTGTTTCTAATGTGACTGGCTTATTGCACTGGTATTAATCCTGAGCTGACTACCTTTGAGGCCCTACATTTCACAGCAGCCAATGGTGGGGCAAAGGAAGTCGGGGTTACATAAACCCCAGGCTGAAGGAATGCAGATCTCAAAGTTGTAATGCTTGCAGAATGTTAAGGAGATATTGACGGTGGAAGCCATCTGGAGGATAGAACAAATGACAGTTTTAAACTGCAGGTGGGCATTAGTAGACTGAAAGCCAACAGAGGTCAATGATGGGCAAATTAATTTCTACCCAACTACCCATCCTGATTCTCTCTTACAACAGATATATTTTTGAAGGTCATGAAGTTACAGGACTACAAAGACAGGACTGGACAGTGGGACTACCTGGGTAGCTCTTTCAGGAGCCAGTGTGGACACAATGGATCGAATAGCCTCCTTGTGTACCGTAGAATTCTTATGATTCTATCTGCTGTCATCACCCCACTCCTCAAAAAAAAAAAAACCCCTCAACTCCACTATCTTTTTAAACTGCTGTCCTACCTCCACCCTCCACATTCCTCTCAAAAGATCTTGAATGTGTTGTCATCTCCCAAATCTGGGGGGGGGCGGTGGTGAAGAGAGCAAAAGTGCAAAAATTTAAAAGGAGACATTTTGGGCAATTTTTAAAATTTTTTTTTGTTTCACACAGAGTGGTCGGAGTCTGGAATGCACTGTCACTGGTGGTGGTTGAGGCAGATACGATAAGGGACTTTCAAATAAGCACGATGTGCAAAGAATGGAAGGACATGGACCAAGGGCAGGCACAAGGGATTAGTTTCATTTGGCATCATGTACAGCACAACACTGTGGGCCAAAAGGCCCATTCCTGTGCGGTACTGTTCTATGTTCTAACTCCATGTTTAGATTCCTGTAATCAGATTTCCTCTCCTGGCGTAGTACCAAAATAGTTCTTAAAGACAACTGATATCCTACATGAACAGGAAGAAGTAAACTTTCCCTCTGCATTCTTCTTGGCACAATTGCGGCCACACCATCCTCCTCCAAGCCCTCTCTACTGTTGTCCAGCTAGGTGGGACTTCTTTCCCCCAGTTCAATTCTCAAAGAATCACAAAATCCCTACAGTGTGCTAACAGACTACTTAGCCAGTTGAACTGGCACCAACCCTCCAAACAGCATCCCACTCAAGCCCAGCTCCGTAGCCTGCACACCTCAGAAGCTATGGACAATTCAGCGTGGCAAAATCCATCTAACCCGCATATCATTGGACTATGGAAGAAACTGAAATACCCGGTGGAAACCCATGCAGACACAGGGAAAATGTGCAAACTTAACAGAGAATGTCATTGATAGCCAGGGGTGAGGTGGCAGAAGATTGAAGGTTGGCTAACGTGGTGCCATTATCTAAGATGGTAAGGAAAAACCAGGGAACGAAGACCAATGAGCCTGCTATCACTGGTGGGTGCTGTTTGAGGGCATGGCTTTAAGTGGGAAATCGCATCTCATTAACTTGATTGAGCTTTTTTTTGAAGTAACAAAGAGGATTGATGATGGCAGAGCAGTGGACATGATTATATTGACTTCAGAAAGTGTTTGACAAGGTTCCGCATGGTACACTGACTGGCAAAGTTAAATCACATGGAATACAGGGAGAGCCAGCATTTGATTATAAAAGTGGCTTGAAGGTAAGAGAAAGAGGGTGATGGTGGAGGATTGTTTTTCAGACTAGAGGCCTGTGACCAATGGTGCGCAACAAGGATCAGTGCTGGGTTCACTGCTTTTGTCATTTACGTAGGCGATTTGGATGGGAGTATAGGAGGAATGGTTACTAAGTTTGCAGATGACACCTAAATTGGTGGGTATAGTGGACAGCGAAGTTGGTTATCTCAGAGTACAACAAGGCCTTGATCAGATGGGCCAAGGAGTGGCAGCTATAAATTAATTTTGGTAAATGTGATGTGTTGCATTTTGTTAAGGCAAATCAGGGCAGGGTTTATACAGTTATACAATGGTAGGGTCTTGGGGAGAGTTGGTGAACAAACAGACCTTGGGGTGCAGGTTCAGAGGTCCTTGAAAGTGGAGTCGCAGGTATACACGGTAGTGAAGAGGGTATTTGGTACTTTTACCTTTATTGGTCAATGCATTGAGTGTAAGAGTTGGGAGGTCCTGTTGCGGCTGTACAGGACATTGGTTAGGTGACTTTTGGAATACTGTATTCAATTCTGGTCTCCCTGCTACAGGAAAGATGTCATTAAACGCAAAAGGCTTCAGAAATGATTTACAAGAATGCTGCTCGGATTAGAGAGTTTGAGCGCAAAGGAAAGGTTGAATAGGCAGAGGCAATTTTCCCTGGAGCTTTGGAGATTGAGGAGTGATCTTATAGAGGTTTATAAAATCATGATGGGCACAGATAGGATGAATAGCCAAGGCCTTTTTCCAGAGTAGGGGAATCCAAAACTAGAGGGCATAGGTTTAAGGCTAGAGAGAAAAGATTTAAAAGGGACCTAAGGATCAACTTTTCCAAGTAAAGGGTGGTGCATGTGGAGGCGGCTGATACAATTACATTTAAAAGGCATCTGGATGGGTACAGGAATAGGAGGGATTTAGAGGGATATGGGCCAAATGCTGGCAAATGGGACTAGATTAATTTAGGATATCTGGTCAGCATGGACAAGTTGGACCAAAGGGTTTGTCCTACCTCCACCCTCCACATTCCTCTCAAAAGATCTTGAATGTGTTGTCATCTCCCAAATCTGGGGGGGGCGGTGGTGAAGAGAGCAAAAGTGCAAAAATTTAAAAGGAGACATTTTGGGCAATTTTTAAAATTTTTTTTTGTTTCACACAGAGTGGTCGGAGTCTGGAATGCACTGTCACTGGTGGTGGTTGAGGCAGATACGATAAGGGACTTTCAAATAAGCACGATGTGCAAAGAATGGAAGGACATGGACCAAGGTCTGTCGTATGACTCCCATGCTTCCAGAAGATGGAGGATCACTGGAGTTATAGAGTCAGAGTCATACAGCGCAGAAACATACCCTTTATTCCAAACAGTCCATTCTGAACATAATTCCAAACTAAACTAGTCTCACCTGCCCACGCTCGGCATCTAAATCTCTTAAACTTTGTAACCGTTTCTGCATCCACCACTTCCTCTGGACATCGTTCGACATGCAAACTACCCTATATTTTAAAAAAAAAATGCTCCTCATGACCTCTCTAAATCTTTCACCTCTCAGCTTAAAATTATGCCCCCTAGTCTTGAAATCTCCCACTCTATGGAAAAGGCACCTGCCAATCACCTTATTTATACCCGCATATTTTACAAACCTCTATAAAGGTCATCCATCAACTCTAACGCTCCAGAGGAAGAGGTCCCAGCCTATCCAGCCTCGCCATATAACTTGGAACCTCCATTCCTGGCAACATTCTTCTGAACCTGCTCCAGCTTAAAAATATCCATCCTATATCAGAGACTCCGGAACTGGATGCAGTGCTCCAGAACAGGCCTCACCAATGTCCTATACAACCTGAATATAATGTCCCAACTTCTATACTCAAGAGCTCTGAGCAACGAAGGCAAGCATGCTAAGTGCCTGCTTAATCACCATACCGACATGTGATGCAAATTTCAAAGAATAATGTATCTAAACCCCTAGGTGTCTCTGTTTTATAACACTACCCAAGGCTCTACCTTTAATTGTATAAGTCTTGCCTTTGTTTGTTTATAATACCTTGCATTACCCAAATTGCACTGTCTGTCATCCTTCAGCCCACTGACTCAACTGATCAAGATTGCTTCGTAATCTTAGATAACCTCCTTCGCTGTCCACTATACTACGAATCTTGGTGTCATCTGCAAACTTACTAATAATACTTTCTGTATTCTCATCTAAATCATTCATGTAAATGACAAAAAAAGTGGACCCGGCACCAATTTCTGTGAAACACCACTAGTCACAGGCCTCCAGTCCGAAAAACAACCCTCTGCCACCATCCTCCGCCCCCTCCTTCGAGGGAATTTTGTTTCCAATTGGCAAGTTCACCCTGAAACCCATGTGATCTAAGTTTAATAATTGGTCTACTATGCGGAATCTTGTCAAAGGCTTTATTACGGTCCAAGTAAACAATATCTACTGCTCTTCTCTCAATCAATCCTCTTGGTTACTTCCTCAAAAAATTCAATCAAGTTTGTCAGACACAATTTCCCCTCGCACAAAACCATGCTGACTATTCCTAATCATTCCTTGCCTCTCTGAATGCATATAAATCCTATCTTTCACAATCACTTCCAACAACTTAATCATTATCAAAGTCACTGGTCGATCATTCCCAAGCTTCTCCTTACATCCTTTAAGCAAAGGCACAACATCAGCCACCTTCCAATCATTTGACACCTCACCTGTATTTATAGACAGACAAATATTTCTACAAGAGGCCCCTGCAATTTCCACCGTAACTTCCCACAAAGAATTAACTCCAAAAATATTTTTCACAAACTAACTTTCTGAAATAAAACAGCTCCACCATTAGCAGACATGCATTTAGTTGACTGGGCCCAAAGGTCAGGTAAGGGATGACTTTTTTCTCCCATTTGGACTCTAAACTGAAAAAAATTGAAGTTGGACACTGCCAAATGGCTAAGAAACACCACAGGCAGGTCTTTTTTCCGCAACTTGTAGATCAAGTGGGACTATAAAGTAGACACCTCAGCTATACGAGAATATGGTACTTTTTGGAGCAGTGAAGTAGATACCGAGAGACACTGGCACAAGCAGATTAAGTTAAGAAAAAAAACTGTTCAACAACAGCTTGCAGACTGGTCCAGCTGCAGACTGTTACAGATCAGAGAAAACAGCACTCTGACATTCAGGAGCCTGTAAACAGGAAACATCTCTCACTTGATCAGAGAGCAAAAAGACAAAAATCTGCAGATTCTAAAGACCACTGATACAAGAAAGACCTAGTCCCACCTAGCCAACTACTGAATTGAAGATTGTTTCTGCAGAGTGACAAACATTGCAACACCACTGCTTAAACAAAAAATATAAAAAGACTGAGGATCAACTCACCCTACCCTCAAAATCTAGACTTGGGATCTACAGAAACAAAAACAGAAATTGCTAAAGAAGAAAAATACTTAGCAGGTCTGGCAGCATCTGTGGAGAGGAATCAGAGTTAAATGTTTCAGGTCCAGTGACCCTTCTTCAGAATTGGCTCGATTTCCAGTTCTTTTGGTTTTTCTGAACTACAAAATTTTTTCCATCCATAACACGAGTCAGACCACCGTTCTTTTCTGATTCATTCATGAATACGTGTGTTTAAGGATTTAAAGATTGCATTTTAAGTTGCATAGTGGTAAAATATAGATTACTAACTTACTGTCTCGTAAAGGATAAGTCTCCTTTTAAGAAAATTATTTTTCTGTTCATGACTAGTTTCCAGATGGTGAATTACTTTTGTCCTGAACAGCAATCTGTCAGGAAAACTGATCATCCTGGTCATTTAACTGTGTGGTTAAGCATTAATTGGATAGTTAAACATTATAATAGCTTGTGGAATAGTTCATTGCCACTCACATGCTGCCAAACTGAAGTCTGGAAGACCTGATTATGTTGTTCTCCTATTGAAACACTCCTTAAAAATCTACATCAGTTTCGGAAGATGGGAGGCTGGCTAGCAGAACAATTGAATCCTCAGAATTACAGGCAATTGAAGCAGCAAGTGGGCTTAAGTAGGGGTGGAGACAAGCATCATAGAGGTGGAAGTAAGGATCCTCTTGTAGTGCAATGGTAGTGTCCCTATCCCTCGACCAGAAGACCCAGATTCAAGTCCAACCTGCTCCAGAGCTGTGTAATGATACCTCTGAACAGGTTGATTAGCAAATTAGGTAGAGGTGGAAGCAGACAGTCCTTCTAGTGAAGAGGGTAGGGTCCCATTCTTGGCTCTCCAGCTTATTGGAAGTGGGATGTATATTGGGAGATGTGCATCAAGATTCTGCAGATGCCCTGACACAAAATGATGTAAGAACATTTTCCAGAAAGTTCAAATTTTTGATAAGTTGATTGATGTTTTGCGAGCATCTTTGACCAAATGTATGGGCAGAGACTTGGGCAAGATACATGGAATCTGTCTGCTTACTTAGCTTGGGAATGCTGAAAAATTTAATACTTAATGTAACTCAGTGGTTAAAATGAGGATAACACAACAGGGAACCTCAATCAATCCACATTAAAATCTGATGTCACATAGTCGAAGAACTGTACAGCATAGAAACAGACCTGGTCAAACTCATCCATGCTAACCAGATACCCCAAATAAATCTAGTCCTATTTGCCAGGATTTGGCCCAATTCCCTCTAAACCGTTCTTATTCATATTCAGACATAGGTGACAAGGGACCAAGGGACAATGGTGCAGACACAAGAGGTCAAGCCACTTCAAGAGATACTCATTATTGGAAGGTAGGATGGAATATGCACGTGAGCAGGATTTAAGAGGACAATTTCTCAAGAAAGACAGCCAGTGATTATCCTAGCACACTTAACCGTTGTGCAGTGGGGTGCAAGATTCAATGCTGCTCGATGTGGTCCAACTAGATCAGGTGATAAGTTACTAAATCATTGGTCATCACAAACATCCAAGTCTGTGACTCTTCGATCGAATACATTAAAGCCAAGGGCCATACCAGGGGAGTGACCAGGGTAGAAGACCTAACAAAACAAAAACAGAAACTTGGCAAGTCTGGCAGTACCTGCGAGAAGAAAGCAGAGTTAACATTGAGTCTGGTGACTCATCAGAACTGTCCTAATGAAGACTCATCAGACTCAAAACATTAACTCTGCCTTCTTCCCGCAGATGCTGCCAGACTGGCCAAATTTCGCCAGCAATTTCTGTTTTTGTTTCAGATCTCCAGCAACCGCAGTTCTTTGTCTTAAAGAAGGCTTAAAAGGTTTGACTGCAGACAAGCAAAGCATCAAGGAAGTAACATTCGTTGTGGGTTAGAGGCAGTTCATTCACATACTGCACTTGGATTTTCAGAAGGCATTTGACAAGGATCTACAAAGGGTTATTGCTTAAAGTAGAAGGATATGGTGTAGGAATTAACATTCTAGCATAGATCAAAGATTGGCTGGCAGGCAGGTAACAGAATATTCACAAATGGGTCTTTTTCCGATTGGCAGGATATGATGAGTAGAGTCCCACAGGGATCCCAGTATTTCACAATTTGTATTAAATGATTTAGATGACGGAAACAAAGGCATTATAGCTAAATTTGCAGACAATACACATATTGTGAAGAAGAAACAAGGTTGAATAAGTGGGCAAAAATCTAGCAGAAGAAAAAAAGAAGTGTTCATTTCAGAAGGAAGAATTTAAAAAGTTTTACCTAAATGGGCTGCAGAATTGCAAGGTGCAGTGTACTAAATCACAAGGAATTAGTATCCAGCTAAAGGAGACTAATGGAATGTTTACTTTCTTTCATAATAAAGAATGGCAAAGTAAAAATGTTATGCTTCAGTTGCACAGGACGCTGGTAAATAGTGTGTGCAATTTTGTCCTCCTTATTTAAGGCAAGATGTAATTGTATTGAAGGCGGTTCAGAGGAGCTTTACTAGATTGATACCTGGAATACGCAGGTTGCCTTATGGGTAAAGAGGGGACAGATCGGACTTGCTTCTACTTGCCTCTACAGTGATGAGTGATGAGTGATTTGATTGAAATGTGTAAGATTCTTGATAAGGTACACGTGGAGATGACGCTTTCTCTTGCACACGAATCCAGAACTAAGGAGCACTGTTGTAAGTTTGGTTGGGGGGGGGTGGGTTTGGCATTTTTTCTGGATAGAAATGAGAATTCTTATTTCTCAGTGGCTTGTGCAACTCTGGAATTCCGTGACTCTGCCCCCTCCACATACTGGGGCAATTTTTTTGAAGGAAATTGTAATTAGATTTTTAATAGGCAAACGAATGAATGGTTATCAGGGGTAGATGGAAGTGTGGAATCCAAAGCAAAAAATAACCTAAATCAGCCATGAGGTGGAACAAGCTCAATGGGGTGAGTGGACTAATTCTGCTCCCATTTCATACTTTTTATATTAAGAAAATTTATACTGAAGTTTCCTCCAGTTTTCCACAAACATAGAATGGTTCTCCAAATAATTTTGAAAACAGTCAAACACCAAAGCTATTTGAAAACAAGATAAAGTTACAGTGCGAATTACATTCCAATAACAATTGCATAGGATGGATCCACTAAATGTACCTACATATTTGAAGACAATTCCGATATTGTCAGAATTCACTCAAATCAGTCATATTCACATTGTATCATCCAGCAAACATTGCTAGATGCATAGCAAAACTTTGTGCACGTGGCAAGTTGAGTAGATGTTGACATGGTGGCTTAATTTGACACGCTTAACCAAATAGGCTCCTATTCATAAGGCCCTTGGTCAACCATATTAATATTAATATATTTAGCAAATTTCTTCTGAGAAAACCTACAGCACATCATATTTACCTGTTTTGAAGTCTTTACATCTCGCAGTGCAGTGCCATAAGGATTATAGAAGTGTTTTAGCTGCCTGATAAATTTGTTTTCATATTTTGTCACAGCAAAGAACTCAGTCTGTTGAAATACAAATGTGTAGACACGAGGATCATTCAGGTTTAGCTTCTCAATGATTCCATCAGCCACAATGATGTGCAACTGGGGGACATATCGATGCATGGAATGAAGGATTGCATTACCTTCTTCTGCAGTTGGGCAGTTGGTTAATCGCATTTTGGCAAAAGACACTGGCTTGGCCATCCACTCCTTCCCAGAAACACTGCCATTTGGGTGGAAGTAAAGTCTCCCTGTCACGTGTGGGGTTGCCTTTCCATTGATCTGCCACTTGCACCCATTATATCGGTAGCGGTAGTTG
This sequence comes from Ginglymostoma cirratum, assembly GCA_024137785.1. Lineage (NCBI taxonomy): Eukaryota > Metazoa > Chordata > Chondrichthyes > Orectolobiformes > Ginglymostomatidae > Ginglymostoma > Ginglymostoma cirratum. The sequence continues at coordinate 1,251,378 of JAHRHZ010000092.1, read as the reverse complement.
TCCACTGGAGAGATATCCATTGCCATGATGTAGTTCTTCTCGGGATCCAGCCCAGAAACAGAATACTCACAGTATGGGAACATAAACCTGCCACGTTTGGACATCCTCATCTCAGTGCCCAAATTATAAAATTTGTCCCAAATGCTCCATTTCTTTAGGTAGACCTTGACGTTGCCAGACTTGAGACAGGAGGGAGGGGATTTCATCATGTTGCCTTCCAATCGGTGAGTATGGCTGGGGTTGATGGCTGGAGGAGCTGCGCGTTCCATGGCGGCTTGGAGTGTCTAAGTGAGTATACGGTGGAGGAGGTGGTGGGGGAAATGGTTTGCAATCGATTGCTCCTCCTCGGATCAAAGCCCGGCCATGGAATCAGCGAGAGAGGAGCCCTGCAACTCTCCGCTGCTGTCAGCCATCGCCGGGGGTGAGACGGCTGCCGCGGGCTCGGCTCGGCAAGGACATCCTGAAAGCGAGGAGAACAAAATCAATTCCTTTCAATAGCAATTTTAAGATAATAACAACGTACAGGAGGGAAATGCATTTACACCCTGGCGGCGATATTACCATGGCGGAGTCTCCATCGTTCCCCCTCCGGCAAAGAAGCCCTCACCTTCCTGTTGTTGGAGGGTGGGGGCCAGCTTCTCTGGGGACAATGTGAGAGCAGCGGCAGAGCCGAGCCCGACATGTGATTGCAGCCCCGGAGCCGCTGTCCCTACGGTTAACGAGATCCGCGCCGAACAGAGGCCTGAGCCTGAACGTGGGGCCTGGCCACCCTGTCTCAATCGAACACAAAGCGCCTTTTGCCACCCACCCCCCAGGGCTGTGTGTGAGACTCTGCCCCTTCTTCAAAGACGGACTGAGCTTCAGCCGCTCCTCCCCCCTCCCTCCCGGCTGCTGTGACTGTTCCGGCCTCTTCACCTCAGCGTGTTCGGAGCGAGCGGGTGTTCAGAAAAGAGGAAAAGCAGGCACTGCCCATGTCCCGACGGGTGCGATACACACTTGCGCTGTTCCTGGCTCCAGGCCTCTAAAGAACACGCAGCCGCCCCTCACCACGTGACCCCTACTAGGAATCACGTGGTGGTTGTGGCACTGGCCTGCCCTCGCACTCCCCCTAGACGTGATATTGGTCCCCCTTTCCCCTCCCCTTGACCCCACTACATGGTTCTCCTCCATCCCCTCCTCGCACATCCTTCATTTTCTCTCCCCTCCCCCGACCCCGTCCCACCAATGACGCGCCCCTAGCGGCCCTCTTCCCTTCACTTATTCCACCAATACACACATAGGAAAAAAAAGCAGGATGAGGCCCTTCGAGACAGGTCCATCATTCATCAAGACCATGGCTGATGACCTAACTCAATACCTAAGCCTGCTTTCTGCCCATAACCTTTGACCCATTCGCCCCATAGGCTATATCTAGCTGCCTCTTGAATACATGCAATGTTTTGGCATCAACTACTTCTTGTGGTAACGAATTCCACCTTCTGCTGGTGTCCAATGTTTTGTTCTCTACTCCAGCCACATCTTCATCGCATGTTTCTCCTCCATTCTCTCCCTCCTTCACTGCATATCCTACCTTTTGCCCCTCTCCTAATAATGCATTCCTCCACTTTCTCACGTACGGTTCACCCTCTGTTCCATCAAAGCATGGCTGTCCTCTCCCTGGCTTCCCTCCCTTTACCTCCACAGATGCATGATAATACTCTCACCTTCCCTTGCTCATGCATTTTCTCATCACTCCTTCCTCTACTCTCTTTCTCCAGCTGCACCTCTTGCTGCCATTTCATTGTAATAGTACTGACTCTTACAGTCACCAGCCATGAAACATTAACACTTTTTTCTCTACATAAACTCAGCAGGTCTGGCAGCATCATTGTCTTTGTTTCTAAACTTGTTTCTGAACATGAGATAGTAGGAACTGCAGATGCTGGAGAATCTGAGATAACAAAGTGTAGAGCTAGATGAACACAACAGGCCAAGCAGCATCAGAGGAGCAGGAAAGCTGACGTTTTGGGCTTAGACCCTTCTTCAGAAGGGCCCGAAACATCAGCTTTCCTGCTCCTCTGATGCCGCTTGGCCTGCTGTGTTCATCCAGCTCTACACCTTCTAAAGAAGGGTCTAGGCCCGAACATCAGCTTTCCTGCTCTTCTGATGCTGCTTGGCCTGCTGTTTCATCCAACTCTACACCTTGTCGTCTCTTTGTTTCTGAACATGCTGGATCACAAAACCAGCAAAGTGCTGAATCTGACAGCTCACTATTCAATATCTCACTTCCAAGAGGCATTAATAGCCTCAAACTCTTATCTGGCAGTTCCCATACATCCACCTGTGAAAATGCAAATTATCCTCAAGGAAACCATTAACTTTCACACCTTTCCACTGCATCTGATTAGTTTGTGATTTTCTGTAAACCACTCAAAAGGTTGTAATGGTTTCCTTATGTAAAGTATTTCTAATTCATTCTTCTACTGAAGTAGATTCTAAACTATAGTAAAAAATTCAACACACAACAGTCACCAGGATCCTGGGCAACAGAAATGCCAATGAGGGGGTCAGGATAAAGAAATTTAAAACAAAGCACGTATTGATCAAATGTAATTTTCCAGTTGCGCTCTCTTCCAGAAGCAGATTTACTGTTGAAAAGAAATTCACAGAAAAGCAACTACAAACTCCAAAATATCCCACACTTTCTTTCTGCAAGGTTATTTCAATCATGATAAGTGAGTGGAGTTACTAGTGTTGAAGAATGGAATTCCTTTAAATAGTTTATAAATTCCAGGACACGAAGTAATAAAAACAAAACTTGGCTTAACATTGGTCAGTGAATGGAAATTCAAATACATTTCGAATAGTGAATCTCTTCAGCATTCCAATGCCAGAGCGCTACATCATTATTAAGGCTACAGTAAAGTATTGATATTTTGTAAATGAGTAAAATTTATGGTTTGATAGCTGTGCCATTATAGAATCAGAATTTTAGATACGTCTAAACCGGATTGCTACACGAGCCTAATCCTATTTCCCATCCTTACCTCCAATCCCTTTCTTAATTTAAACATTTAACTAAATATAAATTAACTCAAGTTAACATGGTGTTCCAAAGACTGCAACATGGTAAGAATGGCTTAATTACATTCACTCACTTTGACCAATCAACCTGGAAAATGGCAACTACTAATATAGACGGTCAAACACTGGGAAAACTGGAGGGAGAAACAATCCTCATCAGCATTGATTGTAATACATAACATTGTTTATATTAAACTGAAACAACACAAACTTGATATTTTAAATTGGTAAATATATATTTTAAATCGAAATGAGTAATAAATCTCAATTTGTTTGCGTATGAGTCACTTTGGGATGTTTGGATAGCACAGTGCGAAATGCAGATCTTCTGTTGTAACGCATACAATAGTTTATTTTTTTTCCTGCTCAAATCAAAGGTATCTTATAGTGTATATGCTTTTATTTTGATAGGAGCTATTTTCCATTGAATAGTGGAAAAGACACACTGTGGGAAAATATGGATTGCTACAGTTGAATTTGTGTTACAAAAATGCTACAGCAGTTTCTTGCATTGCAAAATATATATTTTTGTACAACTCAATGAGCCAAATACATTCATTGAGATGCAACACCAATTCTCTATCTGCAGCATTCTTCCGTTTTCTATTAAATACATCTTGTATAAGAGTTTCTTCAGATGACATTGCAATGCATAATTCTTACAACACACCTAATTTTTATTAACAGGTCAAAGAGGCAGGGATGGAGCCAGTAAAGGTGAGTATAGGTAGGGAGCTAGGGAGGAGATAGGTCAGTCCAGGGAGGACAGACAGGTCAAGGGGGCGGGATGAGGCTAGTAGGTAGGAGATGGGGGTGGGGCTTGAGGTGGGAGGAAGGACAGGTTAGGGAGGCGGGGACAAGCTGGGCTGGTTTTGGGATGCGGTAGGGGGAGGGGAGATTTTGAAGCTTGTGAAGTCCACATTGGTACCATTGGGCTGCAGGGTTCCCAAGTGGAATACGAGGTGCTGTTCCTGCAACCCCTCACCCCTATCCCAGGCCCCAAGAAGACTTTCCACATCAAGCAGATGTTCACCTGCACATCTGCTAATGTGGTGCACTGTATCCGCTGTTCCCGTTGTGGCCTCCTCTACATCGGGGAAACCAAGCGGAGGCTTGGGGACCGCTTTGCAGAACACCTATGCTCGGTTCGCACTGAACTACACCTCCCAGTCGTGAACCATTTCAACTCCCCCCTCCCATTCCGCAGACGACATGTCCATCCTGGGCCTTCTGCAGTGCCACAATGATGCCACATGAAGGTTGTAGGAACAGCACCTCGTATTCCACTTGGGAACCCTGTGGCCCAATGGTATCAATGTGGACTTCACAAGCTTCAAATTCTCTCCTCCCCCTACCGCATCCCAAAACCAGCCCAGCTTGTCCCCGCCTCCCTAACCTGTCCTTCCTCCCACCTATCCCCTCCTCCCACCTCAAGCCCCACCCCCACCTACTAGCCTCATCCCGCCCCCTTGACCTGTCTGTCCTCCCTGGACTGACCTATCTCCTCCCTAGCTCCCCACCTACACTCACCTTCACTGGCTCCATCCCTGCCTCTTTGACCTGTGTCTCCTCTCCACCTATCTTCTCTTCTATCCGCCTCCCCCCTCTCCCTATTTATTTCTGAACCCCCTTCCCCTCCCCCATTTCTGAAGAAGGGTCTAGGCCCAAAACGTCAGCCTTCCTGCTTGGCCTGCTGTGTTCATCCAGCTCTACACCTTGTTATCTCAGATTCACCAGCATCTGCCGTTCCTACTATCTCTGACCCAAGAAAACAAAGTCATTACATTCACTAATAACCTTTGGGGAAGGAAATTATCCAGTCTGGCCCATTTGTGACTCCTGACCTATAGCAATGTGGTCGACTCTTAACTACCCTCTGAAATGGCTTGGCAAGGAATTCAGTTTGAAGGCAACAAGTGCTATTTTCCAGAGATCTCCACATCACAAAGTAATAAAGAAATAAAAACCAATGGAGCTCACACCAAAGCTCAATTCTGTCTAGAAGTGCATGTTCCAGCCAGTCACTGGATAGCAGTCAGGAGATGAGATCTTGGATCCTTTCCCACTCTTGGCTAATTCATGAACAGGCAATTAAAACCTGGAATTGGACCAGGCTCTAGGACCCAGGAGATCCATAAAAATCATTCTATTTAGAAAGCAAGGCTTACATTTACATAGCACTTCCTTGGCATCGGGGCACCCCAAAGCACTGGAGTTTTTTTACACTTCATGGAACGTAGAGAATGTCACACTATTTTGCACACAATGTTCTCACAAACAGCCACGTGATAATCATCAGGTTATATTCTGGAATGTTCATCGAGGAATAAATATTGGCCAGGACAAAGAAAACGCTCCTAAACGTCTTCAAAAACAAAATAACAGAAACTTTTACATGCACGTGGGGGGCAGGTGTGACTTTGGTTTAAAGCCTAATCTGAAATACAGCACTTCTGACTGTGCAGCATTCCCTCAGTACTGTATTAGGAATGTCAACTAGTGGGGCCTAGAAATAAGTCCAAGACCTTCAGCAGGGCAGAGATGGAGACAATTTGGTAGGAAAATAAACCTCATCATTCACGTTAAAAATTACTAGAAACAATTGATTCAGCAGAACAAATACTACTTCATTCTAATACAGATAGTTTTCTTCAAACAATTATTCCTTCTGGGAAAGTACAGCCTTCCAGCACGATTGTGAACTCCAGCAGCACAAATATTCTTGCAGGGTTAAACAAAAATTCCAGGGGCTTTTAGGATAAGCAAGCTCACCACACTGCATCATTTAATCAAATGTCAACTCATCACTGCACTAAAAAGAAATAAGAGTAATGGTAGAAATAAAACAATTTAATATTTTCGTTTAAATGAAAAATTACAAAGTTGTTCCACAAACATACAGTAAGTTACAGGAATAGTGGACTTGCTTGTGCTCCATGAAGCTGAACATGCCCGTCAAAGCATATCACCATTATCATTTGGTGATTGTTGAAGTCCATAAATTATATTGCCATTGTCTTCACAAACAACTGTGACAGTACTGGAGGGATGAATCATTTGATCGTTTGTCTGTGAGCAAGTCTGAAAATTGTAACAACAAAAGATTAGTTAAAAACATTGCAATTTCCTTTGCCTGTTCTGATTGAAAACTGGTAGATGTCTGCACAATCTATGAAATTATACTTTTGAGTTTTAAAGTTTTCTCTTTTCATATCTAAAGGTAAATTTGAGAGTTATTTTCCCTTACCATTTGATTTTCATATGTAGCTTGACATGTTATAAATTATTGCAAGTGGCTTCACAAAATTCACCCTCTGTAAATGACACTGCTACAATTGGTGTACAACTACATTTAGATGTTCAATATCAGCAACATTCCATAGGCTAAAAATGAAGATACAACTAAAACAAATACAGAAGATACCAATAACACAAACCACAGTCTAAGGTAATGCAAGTTCACATTCTCAGCCAGTGAGAGGCAAAAAATAAAAAGACAGTTACTACAAAGGGAAGAAAGAGATTTAGAAGTGAGTGTTGCTGCTTCTCAACAGAATATAGCATTACAATAACAACCCAGTTCAGGAATCATTGACAGCTTTCTCATCTTTTAGTATCACGTGACATCTTGAGGATGGAAAACAAAAGTTGAAGCTTCAATTTGAATCCCAGATATGGAAACCTTGCATACAAAAACTTTGTAACATCAACACAGCAGTTATTACTTCAAATTCAAGTGCAAATCTAAAGCTACCTCAGTCTGGGAAATCATGCTGCTGATGAGGGCTAGAGATCTTCTATTCCCTTAGGTTTCAGTGCTCAAAACACACTTAAAGCAGTTATAAACATGGTGCCCACTCCTAGCAATGAACAGAAGTCAGAGTGTCCCAAAAGGCTACAAAGTCTACTGGATTGTGAGGGAAAGTCGTAACAACAACAACAACAACAACAACAACAACAACAACAACTATTTGTACAGAGACAGTAGGAACTGCCGATGCTGGAGTCTGAGATAACAAGGAGTGGAGCTGGATGAACACAGCAGGTCAGGCAGCATCAGAGGAGCAGGAAAGCTAACGTTTCAGGTCGGGACCCTTCTTCAGAAATGGTGGAGGGGAAGGGGGCTCTGAAATAAATAGAGAGGGGGGAGGCGGATAGTGCAGCAAATAGGTGGAGAGAAGACGTACAGGTCAAGGAGGCAGGAATGAAGCTAATAAAGTGAGTGTAGATAGGGAGTTGGGATGGGGGTTGGTCAGTGAAGAGGGAGGGGCAGGTAGGTGGGAGGGAAGACAAGGAGGCGGGTACGAGAGGGAGGGCTGGTCTTGGGATGAGGTTGGGGGTGGGGAGACTTTGAAGCTAGTACAAAAGACCACATTAGCAGATGTGCAGGTGAACATCTGTTTAATGAGGAAGGTTTTCTTGGGGCCTGGGATGGAGATGACGGGGGAGGTGTCGGGGCAGATGTAATACCTCCTGCGGTTGCAGAGAAAGGTGCCGGGGTGGTATAACACCTTTAATGTAACAAACATCTCAAGACACAGGAGTTTTACAAAACAATGTATAACATTGAATCATATCAAGAAATATTAAGTCACGCAAGCTTTATCAAAGAGCTAGTTTTTAAGACTTTTAAAAGTGGAAAGTGAAACGGAGAGGTGTAGGAAAGGAACTCCAGAGCTTAGGACCAAGGCAGCTGACGGCACGGCTACTGATGGTGCATCAATTGGAAATGCACAAATAATCGGAATTAGAGGGATGCAAATGTATGAGGATTATCGGGCTGGTAGACAGGACAGAATTAGGGAGGGACAAGACGACGTAGGAGGATTTCAAAACAAGAATAAGAATTTTAATATCAAGATGTTAGATAACGTAATGAGTGAGTACACGGTTGGGGGCAGAGGAAAGAGGATTTGTTGGAAGTTAAGACTTGGGCAGTGAGTTTTGAATGATTAGAGAAGACAGAATGTGGTAGCACACTCAGGTGTACACTAAAATCATCAAATCCAGGGGCAGTGACAGTAATGAGTTTTAAGCAGCAGATGAGCTCAGACGGGACAGAATAAAACCATAAACAATAGGAGCAGAATTAAGCCATTCAGCCCATCAAATCCGCTTTGCCATTCATGGTCAAAAGGTTTCTCAACCCCATTCTGCTGTCTTCTCCCCATAACCTTAGATCCCTTACTAATCAAGAACCTACCTCTGCTTTAAATACACTCAATGACTTGGCCTCCACAGCCTTCTGTGACAATCAGCTCCACAGATTCACCACCCTCTAGTTGAAGAAATTCCTTATATCTCAGTTCTAAATAGCTGTCCCTTCCCTCTAAGGCTCTACCTTCGGGCACGAGTCTTTCCTACTAGCGGTAACATCTTGTCCACATCCATTCTATCCTGAATTAGGATACCCAAGTCCCGTTGTATTACAGATTTCTGAAGCCTTTCTGCATTTAGAAAACTGTCTGTGTCTCTAATCCTTCCCAAAATTGTATTCCATCTGTAATTTCTTTGTCCAATCTTCCAGCCTCCCTGCCTCCTCAACACTACTGTTCCTCCACCTTTGTGTCATCTGTAAACTTAGCAATAATGCCCTTTGTCCAGATCATTAGTGTATAATGTGAATAGTTGTGGTCCAACACAGACCCTTGCAGAACTCCATTAGTCATCAGCCATCCTGAAAAAGCCCTATTTATCCCCACACTCTGCCTTCTGTCAGGCAGCCAATCCTCTATCCACACCAGTACCTAGCCTCTAACACCATGGGCTCTTATTTTCTTTAGCAGCCTTCTGTGCAAAATTGTCAAAGGCCTTTTGGAAACCCAAATAAATGCATCCACTAGCTCTCCTTTGTCCAACTTGCTTGTTACTTCCTCAAAAGAATGCTAACAGATTTGTCAGGCATGACCTCCCATTGATGAGGGCATACTGACTCAGCCTGATTTTACCGGACACTTCCAAGTACTCTACAATCTCATCCTTAATAAAAGATTCAAATCTAAACAACAACTGAGGTCAGGCTACCGGGCTTCTAATTTCTCATCCTCTGCCTCCTTCCCTTTTTAAACAGGGGTGTTAGATTACCAATTTTCCAGTCTTCTGGGACACTCCACTGGTGGTGATTTTCTCCTCAGCTATCTTCAGAACCCAGGGTGTAGTGCATTCAGCCCAGTAATTTATCCGCCTTCAGATCTTTTAGTATCCTCAGGATATCCTCAGTGATGGCCACTAAGCTCATCTCTACCCCGATTCTCTAAGGTCTGGTATGCCATTGATGTTTTCCGTCATGAAGACTGATGCAAAGTACCTATTCAGCTCTTCTGCTATTTCTTTATTCCCATTACTACTTCTCCAGCCTTACTTTTCAGCAGCCCACTGTCAACTCTTGCCTCTCTCAAGTTTTATATATCTAAAACTGTGCAATAGTTTTTAAATGACTAGTTAGTTCACTCTTATATTTTACCTTGTCTCCCCTTATTGCTTTTTTAAGATGCCCTCTGCTGATTTTTAAGGACTTCTCACTAATCTTCACTACATTGTATGTTTTATCTTCTGGTTTCGGATATTTTGAATTAACCTAGTCAAGATATGTTATAGCAAACCTCCGAGACACCTGAACTCAGGCTTTATTTTTATGCTGTCCCTGATTTCCCTTGTCTGACATGGTTGCCTCCTCCTCCTCCCCTTAGTATGTTTCTTCTTCCTTGGGACAAATTTCTGCTGTGCGCCTAAATTACCCACAGAAACTCCTGCCATTGCTGCTCCAGCGTCTTCTGAACTAAGCTCTCCTTCCAATCAACACTGGCCAGGTCTTCCCTCATGCCTTTGCAGTTATCTTTACTCAAATGTAATACAGTTACATCTGATTTCAGCTTCTCCTTCTTAAACTGCAGGGTGAATTCTTTCATAAGAACTGCGGATGCTGTAAATCAGGAACTGCCTTCTGAGGAAGAGTCACCGAACCGAAACGTTAACTCTGTTTTTCCCTTCCCAGATGCTGTCAGACCTGCTGATCTTTTATAGCAACTGTCCTTGAATTCTTGCATATTACTATCACTGCCCCCAAGGGGTTCATTCACCTTAAGCTCCCTAGTCAAGCTTGCCTCATTACACATCCAGAATCGCATGTTTCCTAGAGGGTTCTACCAGAAGCTGCTGCAAAAACCATAGCGTAGACATTCCATAAATTCATTTTCTTGGGATCCACTACTGACCTGATTTTCCCAGTCCACCTGCATATTGAAGTTCCCCATGATTATTCTCATAGAAAAGGTGTGTAAGAAAAGCACTACCTCCTAATTACTGCTACGCGGACTGCTCATAACATACATCAGGGTCTGTTTTTCTTTTGCTGTCTACTTTTGCTGTCAACTCTAATCACACATATTCTCAGCCTTCCAACCCTATAATTGCTTCTTGCTATCAATTTAGTTTCATTTCTTGCTAACAAAGCAAAACCCAAAATATCGACTCTCCTGCTCCTCTGATGCCGCCTGACCTGCTCTGCTCCTCCAGCTCCACACTACGTTGACTCTGACTCCAGCATCTACAGTTCTTGCTATCTCCACCCTCAGTCCTGCGTTGCCTGTACACCCTTCTCATACTTGCTCCCTATTGGCTGCGCTGAACTTAGTTTCCTGACCCGTTCCATACTCCCTGTCCTATCACTTGTTCTGGAAACTAATAACCTCTCCAAAGTGCTCCCTCACTTTGACCAGTTTACAGTTCTTGTGACCAACCTATTTAGCATTTCTGCGAGGATTCTAGTCCCAAATCATTTCAGCAAAGTTTGGCGATGTTACAGAGGTGGAAACAGGTGGGCTTTGTAACAGAACAAATGAAAAACTGGGAATTTAACTTGGGAACAAACGGGCCTCCAAGGTTGTAAACAGATAAAACATAGAACATAACAGCACAGTACAGGCCCTTCGGCCCTCGAAGTTGCGCCGACCTGTGAAACCAATCTGAAGCCCATCTAACCTACACTATTCCATTATCATCCATATGTTTATCCAACAACCATTTAAATGCCCTTAAAGTTGGCGAGTCTACTACTGTTGCAGGCAAGGCATTCCATGCCCTTACTACTCTGAGTAAAGAATGTACCTCTGACATCTGTCCTATATCTATCACCAGCTATGTCCCCTCATGCTAGACATCACCATCTAAGGAAAAAGGCTCTCACTGTCCACCTTATCTAATCCTCTGATCATCTTGTATGTCTCTGTTAAGTCACCTCTTAACCTTCTTCTCTCTGACGAAAACAGCCTCAAGTCCCTCAGCCTTTCCTCATAAGACCTTCCCTCCATACCAGGCAACGTCCTGGTAAATCTCCTCTGCACCTTTTCCAATGCTTCCACATCCTTCCTATAATGCGGCGACCAGAATGGGATTAATCTCCGACAGCTAGCAATTGCTGGTGAGCAGAGTTTGCGGTGGGCAATGGAAACAATGGTTTCAGACTCCACAATACAGGGATGAGGGTTGAATTATCCTTGTTTATAAAATGGAGAAAATACTTGGAAGGACGGGTCAGAAAATTGGTACTAACTTTAATTAAGGAACAGGCTGCTGAAACACAGACTGATTTTGATAGTTTGGAGGAGATGGATAATGTCATTTAATGTGGAAATGCAAAGTCACAAAGTTAGGAGTGGTTGCACCACAACGGCAATAAAAACAATAACATTTATTCCACATGACACAACACAGGACATATTGAGGATATGATGGATACATCAAAGGCTTTAGTATGCTATAATTTGGAGATAATGAAGATAGTAGAACATAAATAACAGTTATTTTAAATTTTAGACAGTGCTATAACTGGAGTAACTCTGTACAACGGTCACTATATAATGAGATAGCCAGGTACTGAAATGTAGGAACAAGAGGCCGCCAATTGGCCCCTTGAGCCTTTTGCATCATTAATTGTATGAACATTCTGTATCCAAAACATAATTACCTACCTTGACCCCATATCCCTTAATAACCTTGGTTAGCAAAATTTAAATCTAAATCTTAAAAGCTGGTTCAAGAAATAATTTATTAGTTTTGTGAGGAAGCTCCATTCACCAACAATCCTCTGCATGAAGTGCTTCCTAAGCTCGCCAGAATGTCTTGGCTTTGATTTTAAGATCATGTCCTCGTGTTAAGTTCCCTTCAGGATTTTTCTACGTACCGTTTCAATTTCTTTCAAAACCTTCAAGTAAAACTTCAATCAAAACATCCCTCAACTTTCTATATGCCAGGGAATAAGAGTTTACAGGTAAAAGGCATTATGGAGTACCTGTTAAAATATTCAAAGTTCTCTAGATACACAGGAGAAAAACCTCAAATAACAATCACTGATTCTACAGGAGACACTGGCTATAAGTTCAGGGTTTTTAACAGCATGAGAAGTGGCCCTTCAGCCCATCTTGTCCATGCTGGTCATCAAACACCTGTCTATTCTAATCTGTACCCTCTCTGGTGCAATCATATCCTTCTTAATATGGCAAGTTGAACTGCATGCAGTACTCCAGCTGTGGCCTACTCAATGTTATACACAGCCCCATTGCTCTTGCTCTTATATTCAACGCCTCTGATAATAAAGATAGGAGCCTTCTTAACCACCTTATCTATATGTCCTGCTGTTTTCAATGATCTACAGACATGCATTAAAAGGTCATTCTGATCTTCTGTATCTCCTAGGGTCCTTCCATTCAATGTTACTTCTTTGCCTTGTCAGACCTCTCAAAATCTATCAAGTCACACTTTTCAGTATTAGATTCCATTGCCATTGTTCAGCTTTTCTGACCAGCACAACCAAATCCTCCTGTAACCTAAGGATTTCCCCCTTGATATTTACATACCACTAATTTGTAAATAGGAAGGAACAAAGCACTGACTCGTTACACATTTCCAAGGTAGCCGGGAGTCGGGAGCAAAGGAGGAGTGGACGAGGGTATCCAGAGGGAACAGTCCTTGCAGAAGGCCGACAGGGAAGGAAAATATGTCTGTTGGTGATAAAAACAGTGGCTAGCGATCCTCTGGACGTGGATGCCGGTGGGATGATAAGTGAGGACAAGGGGGACCCCATTGCTGTTGTGGAATGAAAGCGAGGGGGTGAGTCGGATCCAACTAAGGACCCTATCAATTACAGTGCTAGGGAATCCTCAGTTGAGGAAGAAGATGGACATTTTAGACAAACTCTAATCCTATGGCTAGCAATTCTACTCCCACTTTCCAGCACTTGGCCCAATGCCTTGCATACCTTGGCATCACAACAGCACATCTAAATAAGTCTTAAATATAATAAGAGTTTCTGTCTCCACCACCCTTACAGACACTATCTGGGTGAAAACATTTTTTCCTTACATCCCCACTGAACCTCCCACCCCTTACTTTAAATCTACGACCCAGGTTATTGATCCCCTCACCAAGGGGGAAGTTCCTTTCTATTTATACATCTCAATCATGACCCCCTTCAGTCTCCTCTGCTCCAAGGTAAATGACCCTAATCTATCCAAACTCTCTTTGTAACAAAAGTCCTCTAGCAGCATCCCCTCTAATTTTCTGTTTAGGTCTCCAAGCCCCATGCATAATAGCAATTTCCACAACAGGAAGTCAATACTGCAATCAGCCTGCCACTCTGATTGCCATATGCAGAAATTTGCTGCACTGCAGCTTAGAGGGAATGCTGTTCTCCAGCCCTGGCAACATCCTGGTAAATCTCTTCTGCGCCATCTCCAGTGTAATTACAAACCTCCTACAATGTGGATTCCAGAATTACACACAATACTCTAGCCGTGGCCTAACCAAAAATTTATATTTTTCCACCATATCCTCATTGTTCTTAAACTCTATGCCTTGGCTAATAAAGACAAGCATACCATTTTTTTTAAACCACTTTATCTACCTATTCCACGTTAAGTGATTGATGCATACTAAGGTCCTATTGATCCTCGGTGCTTCCCTGGTTCCAACCGTTCATCTTGTATTCCCTTGCCCTGTTCGCCGTGTTCAACCTTTTCCACTAATAAGCCAAAATGATCAGCCATCTATATCCTTGTGTAATCTAAGATTATCCCCCTATTTATCACCCACCAATTTTCCTAACATTTGAGAATTTAGTGATCAACCCTCTTACATTCAACTCTAAATCATTTACGTACATCATAAACAGCAAGGGCCCCACTGTCCTCCAGTCCTCTGGCACCTCTCAGAGGTGGTCAGAGATGAATTGAAAACTATTGTCCACGCCCTCACTATTTTCTCACTCAATTAGATGTTAGGCTTCAATATGTAACATTAAGACCAGGACTATAGCCTACCTTGTCGGGCTTGTACATACTGGCTTAAAAAGCGCTCCTGAATGCATTTCAACAATTCCGCTCCCTCTAAACCTTTCACACTCTGACTATCCCAGTTAATATACAGGAAGTTAAAATCCTTTACCATTATTAGCCTATCATTTTTTACACTTCTGAGAATTACCTACATACCTATCTCTCTCTCCTTGACTGTTTGGAACTCTATAGTACACCTCAAGGTAAGTGACAGCCCCTTTTGGATTTTAAGTTTAACCCATATGGCCTAATTTGAAAAACCTAAGATATTATCCTTTCTTGACTGCAGTAATTGACTGTTGGATGAACACTGTAATGCCTGCCCAGCCACTGCCCTCCCCCAACCACGTCTCTGTGACAGAAATGCTGTCACAACCCTATGCACTAATAAACACCCTCAACTCATTTGCCTTACTCACAAGACTCACTGTATCAAAATAATTAATATCCAGCCATGTGAGCTGACTTTGCTTGCAATGCCTTCTAAACTGACTTGATGCTTTGTCTATCCTTGTTTATCACCCTTGCCATACCTCCACTCTTTGGCACTGCACTGCAAAACCTATAGGTGTATCAACATTCCAGAATGAACCCTTTGCCTACCATCTCCATTATTTTCAGCTTCTCCTCGGAAAGAATATTTTTGCTTTTAAGTTGGTCTACAAGATTTTCCATGGCTTTCAGCCGGGCTGAATTCCTCCTCTCGCGTTGCTGTATAACTTTCACTTTTTTTTGCAGGTTAGCAATAATTCTTTCAAGCTGTTCTATGGTGAGGTCACTTTTGTAGTATGAGTGTTCACCTTGTACTTCTGAGAGGTCAGGCAGTGCAGGCATAACTGTTTCTACAGAAGCAATTACTGGCCCAGTGGACATAACTGCATGATTTTTCACAACTGGTAGAGTTGACATAACTGGTACAAGGACAGCAGAAGGCATCGTCAGTAGTGTTTCAAAGCCAGGCAGTTTTGTCAAAGTTTCAGTTGTTGCTGTGAGTAATATGGAAGATGTTGCAGGAAACACGTTGGTGAGAGATAACGTTTGATTAGTTGATACTATGGCTGAAGCAGTTGCAATATTATCAAAAACTGACATTGCTGGAGTAGAAGGGACTGATGTTGAAGGTTTTAGCTGGGAAGATTTCAGCGTTTCAATATCTTGAGCAGTTGGATGCACAATTTCTATCGATGCTGGTTCCGGTTCCTCGCCCATCTGTGCTGACACAAGCTTTGAAGTTTCAACTGTTGGCAAAACTCCACCTGTTGTTCCAGTTTCAACTGACGTCAACGTTGGTGCAAGTGGAACAGTTTCAACAGCTGCAACATTTTCAAATGGCAATAGAGATGGCTCCATTAGTGCAGATTGAGGAGATCTGCCTTTATCTATTTGCAACAACTCAAAGGGATTCACTGCCATGTTCCGTAAAGATTGAACAGCTGGTGTAATTGATTCAGATGTAGAGTCAATATAGGCACTATAAGAAGATATAGCTACCTTATCAGCTTCAGTAATTGTACTGGATGAAGTTGACAGAGTTGGTTCTGTTGTCATAACTAACAATGCAAGTGCATCTGGCTCACTCAATTCTTGTGATAGAACTGGAACAGTTTGTATTTGCAATGCCTTTTCATCTTCATTGCTTTGACCTTCCAACCTCTCTTTTTTCCATTTATTTCCGATTGATCGAGGACGGGCTTTCCTTTTCTACGGAAATATTTTTAAATTAGAAATATCAAGAATACAATTGATCCCACAGAATCATTTTAATATGTATATTATTACAGTTAACACATACTGGGATCTTTTTAAGCTGCCCTCATTATTATAGGAGACCTTTGGAAACTAATGGTCAATCGTTATGCTGATAGAAACTGTTCAAAATAATTAATTGTTGGCACATTTAAAAGTTTAGGCCAATACAAAAAGCATCACAAAAGGCCTATTGCCTACTCAACATCAGTAACACCCAGTTACATCAACATGAAGGTATAAGGACTAGAAGACCCAGGCATGTTTATTGATCTGCTGCAAGTTGGCTAACTTCAACCAGGGCAACAACTGCTGCTTCGACAGTTAACCTCAACACTTTGAGACAGGGAGCGGGAAGGGTGAGGGGTTTCAGCTTCTGGCCAAGATATACTTTTCAACCACTTGGTATCGTGTTTCATAGAGTATTGGTTCTTTAGTTTGATCCATCAATTAGCAGATATTGTAGATGTTTGTGGATATCTGAGCGACCAGAACAAGGCCCTTCACAGTGTAACAATCTCTAACATTCACCATTTTCACTTGCATATGAAGAATGATGAGTTGAGCGAGTTGCAAATGGCTTGAACTTTCATTTCTAATTACTTTTAGGGGAAGTGACAGCTTACCGGTATTATCGCTAGATTAATCATCCAAAGACCCAGGTAATGTTCTTGGGACCTGTGTTTGAATCTTGTTATGGTAGATAGTGGAATTTGAATTCAATAAAAATCTGAAAATAGTAGTCTATTGATGAGCAAATTCCAAATTATTGCATGGTTTTGAGGACAGCAATTTTTCACTAGACCACAAGCAGCTTGATTATATGGTGCTACATTTTCCTCTCGAGTTGAAAGCCCCATTGAAGGGCGTTAGCAGTGGGTCTGTGCACAACAATGTTTTCACTTCAAAATAGTTCATTGGCTACTTGATGCTTTAGGAATATCTTGAGGACTTTACTTTTTAAAAATTCATTCATCCAGCCGATGCATGGGAATACCTGCAAGTTCCCCTCCAAGTCACAAACCATCCTGACTTTGAAATATATCACAGTTTGCTCATTGCCGCTAGGTCAAAATCCTGGAATTCCCTCTTCAACTGCAATGTGGATGTCCATACACCTTAAAGACTTCAGCAGCTCAAAATGGCAGCTTTCCACCATCTTTTCTAGGGCAAGTAAGGATAAGCAACAAATACTGACCTAGCCAGCGACGCCACATTTTGTGAACAAGGTGAAAAAAGGGGATTTGGAGCAAGTGGGGAGGCAACGACAGTGATATTATACAGTCATACAACACAGAAACATATCCTTCGGTCATCTATGCTGACCAAGTTTCCTAAACAAAAATAATATCTATTTACCTGCATTTGGCCCATATCCCTCTGAACTTTTCCTATTCACATACCTTTCCAAATGTCTGTTAAATGTTATACCTGTTACTGCGTCTACCACTTCCTCTGGAAGTTCATTCCACATATGAACCAACCTGAGAGAAAAAAATTGCCCTCAGCTCCCTATTAAATTTTTCTCCCCTGGTTGGGCTAGTAATCCAGAGATTCAGGAAATTTGACAGGAGCTGGGTTTGAATCCCAAGGTAGATTGTGAAATTCATTACTGAAAAAGGCTGAAATGCTCTCTCCATCACCCCACCCAAAATAGATAAATATCCAAATTCAGAAGCTCTCCCAATCCAAGAGATAAATTACTCAGAGCTATGTCTGTTGTTTCCTTAATTTAGTGGCTCTGTTTCAAATCTCCCTTATTTTTCCAATTAATTCACAAGTATCGAATGGTCTGTTTCCATGCTGCATGACTCTATAGCAGCTGTTCACTGCTCATCCCTAAAACCAAGATACGTTCAGCCAGAGAGCAGGACCAGTTTGGTTGGAGTCTGGAATCACAAGCCAGACGCTAGGCAAAGACTATTGGTTTCCTTTCTAAAAGGACATTGATGATCCAGTTGGGTTTTAAAGCTGTTTATATCCCTCAGCTTCTTGATTGCTTTTATTGGTCACAAATTTGCTTTTATTTTCAGACTTTTAAAATAAAACCAACTTCAAAATCTGATTTTTAACACAAATTTTATGGATTACCAGCCCAGGCTTCTTGAGCCTAGACCACTCATTCACTTTGCGACTGTAACCTCAGTTAGCCAGTGTGGTAAGAATACATTAAGGCTTTACTTCAGTTCCATTTCTTCAAGCCACGAGAGCCTTATTTCCAGGTGTACCCCTCAGTTATTTTAGGTAATTTCAGCATTATTCCAGATTTTGAAAAAGCACACATAGGAATATTCAAACCTACTGAGGCCAAACATACCACAGGCTGCTCTGGAAAAGGAAAAATCGTAGGTACAGCATCTGCCTTCAAGTATCGTGTCCCCCACTTCCATTCAAAGCTGTCAGGAGTAAAGTGCTCACTGCAGACGTATTGGTATTGAGATGGAAGCCATTTCTCCCTTTTCATGTTGGAAAGCCATTTCGCGAGTCTCTCTTTGTCACTCAATGGAAACCTCAATCAAAACAAAAAGTCGCTTCTGAGAGACTCAAAACAAATATGGATTCTCCTGATGCTATAACAGGTCAGTGTTGATCAACAATTCTCCCAACTCAGTACCACCCCGAGCACTCTTTATATGTTCATTTGTAACCAAGAAATTCAGATTTCTCCACAATTCAACACTCACCTGAAAAGGCCCCAGTCCATCGCTCACGAATTCTCAGGTACAGCAAACATTTCCACTGGAATAGAGAAAGCTATAGGTGTGTACTGGACAGCGAAGAAGGTTATCTAAGATTACAAAGAGGTCTTGATCAATTGGGTCAATGGGCTGAGAAGTGGCAGATGGAATTTAATTTGGATAAACGTGACATGTTGCATTTTGGTAAAACAAACAAGGGCAGGACTTACACAATTAACAGTAGGACCTTGGGTAGTGTTGTAAAACAGAGAAACCTAGGGGTTCAGGTACATAATTCTTTAACATTTGCATCACAGGCAGACAAGGTGGTTAAGGCATTTAGCATGCTTGCGTTCATAGCTCACACCGTTGAATAAAGGAGTTGGGACATCATGTTGAGATTGTACAGGACATAGGGGAGACTTATGTATTAGTGTACGCAGTTCTGGTTGTCCTACAATTGAAAGGATATTATTAAGCTGGAGAGGGTTCAAAAAGATTTACCTGGGTATTGCCAGGAATTGAGATATGAAAATAGGATGGATAGGCTATGACTTTTTTCACTGGAATGTAGGAGGTTGTGAAGTCACCTTATAGAGGTTTATAAAGTTATGAAGGGTCTTACCCTTAGGGTGGGGGAGTTCAAAACAAGGGAGCAAAACTAAACCGGAGTTTAATTCCAGCATTGAGTGACCATCTGTGTGGAATTTGCAGATTCTCCTCGTGTCTGTGTGGATTTCTGCCATCATTTACTGTACCAGAGCACTGTGATTCATGTCCAAGGACACTCAGATCCATCTATACCACCTGTGCTGCAATTATTCTCCATCTAAGTCCTAACCTTCCTGTCAAGGTGGACAAGTTGAAATTTTCTGACATCATACTCCATCTGCCACATTTTCTCTTTGTCCCTTTGCAGACTTTTTACCTCTTCTTGAAAACTTACTTTCCCTCCCACACAGAGACGTAGGAACTGCTGCCAGACCTGCTGAGTATCTCCAGTCACTTGCTGTTATGATTTAATCTGAGATGCCTGTGGAACTCTGGAGCTGGATGCACTGGGCTAGGCGTAAAGGGAGGGCTGAACGGCCTCATCCCAGCTCGTTCGTCTGCTCTCCCTTCACTTTACGAGCCCAGTGGAGCTCCTGCAGCCATGACAAGACGACACTCACTTGTAGAAGCTGATCCTCCGCTTATCTGCCGCCACTTGGCCCGCATGCCGCCAGCAATCGATCACGGTACAATTCTTAGGCATGACAGCGGCAGCCACTTCCACAATTCAAACTTCACTGAACCGCCATGGCGGAACGGGTGGGGTGGGGGTGGGTTACTGCACAGCACGCATGCGCAGAATCACCACGTGACCAACAGGATCAACCATCCGGGAGAATCTGCTGCCTCAGAGATAAAAGGTACTGCAGATGCTGGAGAATCCGAGATAACAAGCATGGGGCTGGATGAACACAGCAGGTCAAGCAGCATCATAGGAGCAGGAAAACTTGACGTTTCGGGCCTAGACCCTTCATCAGAAATGGGGGAGGGGAAGAGGGTTCTGAAATAAATAGGGAGAGAGGAGGGGGCGGATAGAGGATGGATAGAGGAGAGGATAGGTGGAGAGGAGGCCGGCACGTGGAAGGGGCGGGGACGGGCCGCCGAGCGGGGGGGGCGGTAGGGAGGAGATAGGTCAGTCCAGGGAGGACGGACAGGTCAAGGGGGCGGGATGATGTCAGTAGATAGGAGATGGGGGTGTGGCTTGGGGTGAGAGGAAAAACAGGTTAGGGAGGTGGAGATGAGCTGGGCTGGTTTTGGGATGCGGTTGGGGGAGGGGAGATTTTGAAGCTTGTGAAATCCACATTGATGCCATTGGGCTGCAGGGTTCCCAGGCTGAATATGATTTGCTGTTCCTGCAGCCTTCGGGTGGCATCACTGTGGCATTGCAGGAGGCCAAGGATGGACATGTCGTCTGAGGAATGGGAGGGAGAGTTGAAATGATTCGCAACTGGGAGGTGTAGTTGTTTGTTGCGAACTGAGCGCAGGTGTTCTGCAAAGCGGTCCCCAAGCCTCCGCTTGGTTTCCCTGGTGTAGAGGAGGCCACAACAGGTACAGTGGATGCAGTATACCACATTGGCAGATGTGCAGGTGAACATCTGCCTGATGTGGAAGATCTGCTTGGGGCCTGAGATTGGGGTAAGGGAGGAGGTGTGGGGGCAGGTGTAGCACTTCCTGCGGTTGCAGGGAAAAGTGCCGGGTGTGGTGGGGCTGGAGGGGAGTGTGGAGCGGACAAGGAAGTCGCGGAGGGAGTCGTCCCTCCGGAAGGCAGATAAGGATGGGGAGGGAAAAATGTCTTTGGTGGTGGGGTCTGATTGAAGATGGCGGAAGTGTCGGAGGATGATGCGTTGGATCCGGAGGTTGGTGGGGTGGTACGTGAGGACGAGGGGGATTCATTTTTGGTTATTATTGCGGGGACGGGGTGTGAGGGATGAGTTACGGGAAATGCGGGAGACACGGTCGAGGGACCCTCTTCCCCTCCCCCATTTCTGATGAAGAATCTGCTGCCTTCCTGCCAGTATGAAACGTGGAAGCGCCCCTATGATCATCATCACCAGTGTCGCGTATCAAATCAGACCTCCGCCATCTTTTGTATTGGATGTTTAGTTTCACACTGTTCTTCCCCTGTTCGCAGTGGTGAATTTACTGAAACATTTTGCATCTTTAAATAAAGTGCTTCATGTTGCTGACTAAGATTATGGTTAAATCTCTCAATTAATAGCCTCAACTGAAGTAGTGCGCTTTGTTCTGGGCCCCATACTTCAGCAAAGTGTTGGCGGAGGTGCATTGAAAATCCAACAGAATGGTTCCAGCGAAGAGGAATTTCTGTTATGTGGATTAATTAAAGAAATTAGTCTGTTTGCAGAAAAATACATTAAGAGGAAATCTGGTACGAATGTTCAAAACGCAGAAGGCGACTGACCAGAGTATGTTCTCATTTGTAGGAAGATCGGGAACCAGAGACCCAGCGAAGTAATGTTTAAAGAAACATAACTGTTCCTTTATAGTGAAGAAGAAGGCTGGTCTAGGCCTGAAACGTCAGCCTTGCTGCTTGGCCTGCTGTGTTCATCCAGCTCTACACCTTGTTATCTCAGATTCTCCAGCATCTGCAGTGCTTACTGTCTCTGTTCCTTTATAGTATTGGCCGGATTGCCATGATCATGTCGTCTCTACCCGTGTTCTAAGTGCCTTTGTGTGCAATCTCCGGGAGACATTAAACATATCACTTGAAAGGTGGGCCGGAATCTTATAGAGTCTGAGAAATGTGGGCTACGGTGAAATTTATGGCAGGATCGGACAAAAAGTCCAGAGAGGCCTATCTCGATGTAAGGAGCATCTCGCTCCATTTTTTATGCTTCACAACCAGCGTGACGAATATCTCGCTAGGTAGCGGCAGTTGCCAGTTACAGGAGATTGTTACAGATTAAATGTCTTGGTGACAGACCAAGTCTCCTCATAATGTTCAGACTTCTATTTTACCAAACTGACCAAACACACTAGGTGTCGAGAAAACCTGACAAGAAACTACTGTAGGTACTTGACAAATCCAGCTGGATGCTTGCTCTGATTGGCTTCCAAGTTGTGTTCAAATCACTTGGAGCTCAGGGCATGCACCAGCCACGTACACCCCTCATCCACGGACATTGATATCTGGCATTCACCAGCCCCTTAAGACCAGCATGACACTTCTCCAATAGGCTGGTAGGGCACTTTGAAAGCACAGACACAGCGCAAACTGTGAACTAGCATTGAACATGTAGCAGAGATGCTATGCACAAATGGCTAGGCAGCTAACTCACCAAATGTACCAGGCTGCTCATTTAGTCTGCTAAGCTCTAATTCACGTTGCCTACTTGGATGGTACAATCATCTATACGTTGTCCAGCTTTGCCATGCTGTGTCAATTCATGCAATCACAGAGGCAGGCAGCTTGCGTTGCTGGTCAGTAGTCCTCAGTCAAGTTGGTGGACACACAACAGTGTATTATCTCATACCTAAATGACTTATCAGCAGTTTATACCACAAACACTGCACATGCAGGAGGCAAATAGCCATGTCTCTTAGTCTTAGCAGAGTCAACCTCACTGAAGTCCATGGAGGCACCTGTCTGTTAGGGAGTGCCATCATAGTAAGTCTAGAGTAGCCTCCCGTACCAGTCCAGGGGATTGGCCATAATCAGGTATTCCGACAGGGAATTCTTGGTGACAAGGCACATGCCTGTTCAATCTGAAGCATGGCTCATTGTCAGTCCTGTGACTCCATAGTGACCAGTCAGGTGTTAAAACTAATACAGTCAGGAAAATGTGCAGCCAATAGTCAGGTATCTGGGCACTTCTTGTCCACAGCTGTTTAGTTAGATCACTCAATGGGTAGGTCATGATCAGTCTGTGGACTCTGTCTGTGGAAATTAAGGGGTGGGGGAGGGGCAAGGGAAGGGTTGTTATTGTTGCGAGATTGAGACTCTTAAATTAATGGGGCTGAGGCTGAGGGAATTGAGGCTGATTGACAATTGTGAAGGGGGCATCAGTATCTGCAAGCAGGAACACAGGTGGGAGGGGTGGTCATCCACAGTCAGGAGCACCCTGGTTTCAAGGGGGTAAGCAGTGTATGACCTCACTAGGCATTGTCACCTCATGCCAGGGGCTGGGTAGAAAAGGTGAGTGGCGCAGATGCATGCAAACAGGTTGGGTGGGGAGCTGTGAAGCCACTGGGGTTTACAGGAAAGGCAGTTGGATCTTTGAGGCCTCATCAAAACTGAGGCAGAGGCTCAGTGCAAGCCACGAGCCAAGGAGCACTGCCTGTTGCTTTGTGTCATGTTGCAAATCAAAATTGTAGAATTGGGAAGAAAATGGCTGCAACGGCACTCAGTCTGGGTGGGATAACCGACTGGACCGGTGAGTGAGGAAGCTGTAAAACCACTACTGTTAGAGCTTTTAAAGGGAATGAACATTACACACATACAAATGTACACAGATTTGCTGATCCCTATTTCCTGGACATTCCAATGTATTGCCTCATCTCGGTCCAGTCGGTTATCCCACCCAGACTGAGTGCCGTTGCAGCCATTTTCTTCCCAATTGCACCTCTTTACCAAAGACATTTCTGAATAACTCATTGGCCGCTAGACCTTTGGACACAGAAGCTGCAAAGAATAGGAGTTTTGTGTGAGGAGGCCAAGGGAGTCAGTAGCATTCAATGCCAAAAATGAACATTGCTCTGCTTGCTTCCACATGATGTAGTTGGCTCTCAGTATAAATAATCATCCATGGAACATTTTCTGTGGCCATGAAGTGCTGCCTGATGCTGTAACAATGCCCTTTAGGGTTGCACGAAGAGATAAGCAGATGTAAGATTATATCAATGACATTGATACAAAAATATAAAACCAGTTGCAGAGTATTGTGACCCATGTTACCAAAGTCCCCTCAATAGGTCTTCTTTCTCTCCTGTTGCAATGATTTAGTTTATTTCTGATTTCCCAGCTGGGGTGGAGTGAACATGCTTGACAGTGGAGCCTGAAAGTTTAATTGGGCGACCCCAGGGATCAATTGCGCCTGGATGGCCAGACATGCCAAAGGTCTTCTTAACAGATACAGCCAACCTTTCTCAGGATGAACTTCCACGGATGCAAGTGCAGCAGGCAGTAAAGAGGATTTGAGTAGAGGAGCAGGAGGCAATTATAGAGGGCTTTGGTGAGACCATACCTTGAATTTTGCATGCAGTTTTGGTCTCCTGATCTGAGGAAGAATGTTCTGTCCATAGAAAGAGGGCAGCGAAGGTTTACCAGACTGATTCCTGGGATACCAGGACTGACATATGGCATATATCGGATTATATTTGCTGGATTTCAGAAAAATGGTGCGTGGGGTGGTTGGGGGTAGTCTCAAAAGCCTACAAAATTCTAACAGAACTAGACAGAGAAGATGCAGAAGAATGTCCGCAGTTTGCAACCAAGGGTCACAGTTTAAAGATGTAGGATCATAGAATACCTACAGTGTGGAAGCAGGCCATTCAGCCTGTCGAGTCCACCTTCCAAACAGCATCCCACCCAAACCCACCCCATCCCTGTAGCCTTGCATTTCCCATGGCTAATCCACCTAGCCTGCACACTTGTGGACACAATGGGCAATTTAGCATGGCCAATCCACCCAATCTGCACATCTTTGGAGTGCGGAAGGAAACCGGAGCACACGTAGGAAACCAACACAGACACAGGGACAATGTGCAAACTCTTATCCGAGGCTGGAATTGAGCCTGGGTTCCTACTGCTGTGAGGCAGCAATATTAACAACTGAGCCACCGTGCCACTCCAATGGGGGTAAACCTTTTTGGAATGAGATAAGGAGATACTTTTTCATCCAGAGAGTGGTGAGCCTGTAGAATTTGCTACCACAGAAAGCAGTTGAAGCCAAAACATTGTATGACTGAAAGAAGGAGTTGGATCTAAAGGGATCAAAGGATATGGGGAGAAAGTGAGAACAGTTTATTGAAATAGATGATCAGCCATGATCATAATGAATGGCAGAACAGACTCAAAGGGCTGAATGGCCTACTCCTGCTTCTATTTTCTATGTTTCTACAGGTCAGAGGGGCAGCAGGAACATTAGAGTGAATGGCCCAGCCATGAGAGGGCTGCGTATGGTCCCTCCTCTGAATGTGTGTTTCGTGGCACTGCCCTGTCTCCTTCTGAGGACGAGGCACCTGGTTCCCGTCACCATGCCTGTAGTCATGAGGAGCAGTGGCTGGGGTGATGGAGAGCAGATATGTCTCCAACAGACCCTGAGGATGCTGGACCTGGTTCTCTATTTGGCAGCCACCAACACATCCATAGGGAGAGCCAAGTGGTCATATGACGGATGAAGAGTTTAGGCCCGAAACGTCAAGTTTTCCTGCTCCTATGATGCTGCTTGACCTGCTGTGTTCATCCAGCCCCATGCTTGTTATCTCGGATTCTCCAGCATCTGCAGTACCTTTTATCTCTGGTCATATGACGCATGGTGGTTCTGCAGCTTCTGGGCTATGCAAGCCCTTGTGTCCCATATAGCTGCCTGCAGTTGCTGTGCCTCCTTGTGCATGGGTATGAAGTCCTTGATTGCTGATGCCACTGGGTCCTTCACTGCCTGGCTATGAGCTGGTGCCATAGCTGGCCAGCTATGCAGCTATTGCAGCTTGGTCTTCACCAGATTGTGCTCCCACACTGTCTTAGTCTAATGTTCCCATCAAGATTTCGCTATCGGGACTGATGTGGGGGTGCAGGAGACAGCATTGCTGATGCTTTCTGTGAGGTCAGGGAGGTGGCTGGGGAAGCCAGCCATTTCCCTGTAGTGATGGTAGACATGTTGGCAGGACAAAAAAGAGAGAATTGCAAGTGGTGTGTAATTGATGACAGTGACAGTGGGATTAATGTGAGATAGCAGTGGAATGGTTGACATGACATGGATGTCTCTGCATTCCTGCCAGAGCAGTCCCAGTTGTTTCCTGTGAGAGACAGGTTTCTTTCTTCATAGTGGTTTGATGTTGGATACCCTCAATCCTTTCAGTACTGTATTGGGCTGCCTTTTCCTGCCTTTCCCACTGAGTGAGATGAAAATGGGTAGCATAGCCACTGCTGCTGATGCATGTTGGCGAATAGTAGTAGGGTGTTTGATGGTAATGAGGAGACAGCTCAGAAGCCATATAGGTGTGAGCTTGTCGTATGGTGGTGGGAGAATGTGAGAGCGAGGGATGGAAGATGTTGTTTGCAATATTGAAAGTAACAGAGTGTGTGTGGTGGAAGAGATTGAGTCCGAGATAGCAGCGAGAAGAGTGTGGCACTTCCCCTGGCAGAGCAGATAAAGGCATTGACCTTCTTTGAGTACTGCTGGTTGTTTCTCTGGTCCTTGAATACGACTGGGGTGGCAGCTTTGAATGAAGCTGTCATTGACTTGTGACGCAGCCCTCTCTGTCAAGGACAGCCTTCCTCTGGACCTTGACCAGGGTCTTGTTGGAGAACCACTGTGCCATCTTTCCCTTTTCCTACATGTTCACAATCTATTCTTGGATAGCTTCAAAAGACTAGTTCTTTTATGGGTACCCAACAGTCTTTTAAAGATGGTGCTGGTGTAAGGGATGCTGATCTTTCGGTGGATATCTGGCATGTAGCGAGCTGCTCTGGAAATGATGCATGGTAGAATGAGGCTGGAATTGGACATGGATATCATGGGAAAGGATAGGTAGTTAATTTAGTAAGATATGGCAAGAAAACCCGTTAGGACTTGTGGTTGAAATCCCTCCAAAAACCCGGTCGCAACTCAATTTACCCAAAACAATTAAAAGATTCAGCCCATAGTGTCAGAGTGATGTACCTGAACATGTGTGGATTTTCAGAGCTATAAGAGCCAGCCACTGAAAGAAACAGGAAAGGAAAAGAGAAAAATAAAGCAGTCTGCAGCAAGGTAAGAGCTGTAACAGAGGTGCAGTATGCAACAGTTGTGAAAATTTTGGGGCAATTTGTTGGATTCATGAACTATTCAGCAGTGTGAACCTGATCATAATGTCATTGTTAAAGAATTGCAGTGGTAATGGTGCACAGAACAAGAACTATCTTTCACAAGACTCAAACAATTTGTGATGATAGTGCCAGTACTGAGGTGTTACAATGTTAATGATGAAACCCCCTTTCAAAATGATGCCAATGAGACAGGACTTGGAGCAACCCTGATGCAATAAGGACAATTTGCATCCAGGGAGTTAATTCAAACTGAATGATGCTACCCTCAGATAGAGAAAGAATGTCTACATATTCATTTTGCTTGTGAGAATTTTGTAGTTTCGTAGAGACATTTTGTCAGTGGAGGCTGACTACGTCTCTTCAAAGCATCTTCCTCAAACTACTTCTATCTGTTCCAAAGCATCTACACAGATTTTTTTTTTACAAAATATACAGACATGACATACAAGCAAAAGAGGCAGATTTATATTGTCAGCGCGCTGTCAAGAGCAGCACTGCCGATAAAAGAAGTTGAGGATACTAAATCAAAGTGTGATATCTTCACTATCTCTGAGTGATATCTTCCAGATTCAATTTGACATGCTCTGAAAGTCATCAATCCAAATGAGACATTGGGTGAAATCTTCCCAGCCCTTGAAAGATGTAGGCATTGGCAAGAGAGCTGGGAGAATAGTGTGAGACCAACAGTGAGAGGCTTCCTGCTGTTGAGAGCAAAATGTCCTACTTTCCACCCAAGTATTGAAAGGCAAGATGAGATTCTTGCTAGTGAGTGGCAAGAGGCCTATTTGCTTACATTTGCATTTTCATTGTTAAAGCATCTTGCCTCATTAAAATGCAATTTTGAATTCTCCCACCTGTTGGAGAGAAACTAGATGCCAACAATTCCTGACATGAAAATACAGGCGGTAACCAAACCACCACTTGCTCCTCTGACCCTCCATCACTCAACAATATCTCAGAGCACACTCTATGCAAAGTGACTGCACACACCCCTATCCAACAAGACTTCCAAATCCCAGTCAGCAAAACAAGATACCAATTACTCTCTTCCAACATGTCCAGGGCCAATAAAATGAACCATGTAGGGTAACTGCAGAATGCCAGCACTTGATCATGTGCATGGCTGGGTTTTAAAGATGACACCAAGTGGAGAATCCTGGAATGCCCTGACAGTAGGCAGTCCTTCTTCTGTGGCAAGTGAGAGAATATGACAATGGCCGTGAAGCATAGTTAATGAGACAAATTTGGGAAGACAGTCTAAGAAAACTGGCTAAAGATACTGAAAAGAAACCCTCCAAGAAACTCACCAAAAATTATACTTGATCCATTTCGGTTAAGGCTTAGCCACTGAATGCAAAAGACACCTTAGTAGTGATTGGAACAAGGACCTGGTGGATCTTATCGACTATGAGATCCTTGATTGAGGTTGTTAACCTGGGCCAGTTGGGGAGTCCTGGCTGACAGATATAAACAGGAGGTTCAGAGAGTCTCCACACTCTAAGGACTCGCTCTGAGCTGGCTGGTATACATGTAAATAAAAGGTGACTTGGTGACAGGATACTGGCCTCTGTGCAATTATTTCAGTGGCAAAAAGAGTGAGGTTAATGATGTAACTATGGAAAAATGCCTACTATATGGCACTTCAAACAGGCAGTAGAACTGGCTTTGTCATTAGAAAGAGATAACAAGGTGTAGAGCTGGATGAACACAGCAGGCTAAGCAGCATCAGAGGATCAGGAAAGCTGATGTTTCGGTTTCGGAACCGAAACATCAGCTTTCCTGCTCCTCTGATGTTGCTTGGCCTGCTGTGTTCATCCAGCTCTGCACCTTGTTATCTTTGTCATTAGAAAAATTTCTTTAGTGGAGCATTTGAGCCACAGGGCGTCCCAATGGAAGTTGACATCCCTACCTATCTGATTGAGCTTGGGGAACACCACTTCAGCGTAGGCAATCGCAGAGCTTCACCTGACAGCATAAACTGAGCAGAGGAACCCAGATCAGCCCATAGCAAAACCCTGACACAAAGCTGAGCCTCAGCCAAATGGCTAAAATGTTCTTCAGGATCCAGTCTGGCAAGCCATTGTAGTTGCTGCTGGCATGCAGACTCGAGATAGCAAAGGAGTCCTACGAGATCAGACTTGGGTAAAAGAACTTACAGACCGGTATCCAGGAGAGTCCACACCCTGGAAAATCCACCTACACAAGGTTGGGAAGAGTTAAATTGCTTAGCAACATCCAGATCAGAACCAATTAAAATAAATGGTTGGTTAAATGGTCACCGGATTCTCATGGAGGTCAACACCAGCACAACTGTATGAGTGGTTGCAGAACCAGCCTTTAACAAGATTTGCTCTGCACCCCAACCCTTAAGTTTGCACTAGACCTTAGCCAGACTGAGAATATACACCAGGTAGCTGTTACAGATTAAGGGTGTAATTTCAATTCCGGTCTCCAGTGAGAAGCACTGATTGTGGTAAAAGGCTCAGGCCGAAGCTTGATGGGACAAAATTGGTTAAGAAAGATTCACCTTGATTAGAAAGTGGCTGCTTGAATGAAGTCCTTATTAAATACTCAGCAGTATTTCAGGACGGTCTAGGGACTATCAAAGGAGGCAAGGCCACCTTACGTGTTGACCAGCAAGCAATTCCGTGATTCTGCAAGGACTGCCCAGTATCATTTGCCTTACGGGCAAAACTAGAGGCAGAGATCAGGAAGCTGGAAAGCGAAGGAATCATCAAACTAGTGCATTTTGCGGAATGGGCAACCCCAGTTGTGAATCCTGAAGACTCGATTTGCCTTTGTGGGGATTTTAAGCAAACTTCTTCTCACAAAACAACTTCTCATAACTGGATAAACACCCAATCCCTCACATAGAGGACCTGTGCACAAAACTGGCAGGGTGGCTGTCCTTCACGAAATTGGACATGAGCTATGCATACCTGCATTTGTGACTAGATGAGGGATCCCAGAAGCATGCCACAATTAATACCCATAAGGGGGGTTTGTACCAATATACAAGACTGCCATTTTGGGTATCATCAGCCTGCACCTTTCTCCAGCAGACGATGGAGAGTATTTTACAAGGTCTCACTCCAGGCTGCCATTTATCTGGAGATGTGCTAATAAAAGGGAAGATCAATAAAGACCACTTGGAGAACTTGGACATAGTGTTTAAACATTTCACCCAGATGGGAATGGCCTTGGAAAGGAAAAATGTGTGTTCCAGACACCCCAGGTGAATACAGAGACCAGGTTACACCTATTGGAAGATAAAGTGAGGGAGATCAAGGGTGCTCCAGCCCCCATGTCTGTACAAGAGCTGAGGTCTTTCTTAGGGTTGATGAACTATTGTGAAAAATTCATACATAACCTGCCTCCATCCTGGAAACCTTATGCCTACTACTGAGAAAAGGTCAGCCTTGGAAATGGTCACATAGCCTTAGGGAAGTGAAAAAGCAGATATCATCATCTAAGGTGTTGGCCCACTACAATCTCAAGCACGAGGTGGTGTTGACATGCAATGTCTACTGTATGGTATCAGGGTAATGTTGGCTCACTAATGGCTCATTGGAAAGGGGTGCCTGAACACAACTACGTCCAGATAAGAAGGAAGGTTTGGCGGTCATCTTTGGTCTGAGAAAGTTCCACCAATACTTTATAGACATAAATTTGTAACAGTAACAGACCACAAACCCCTGCTAGAGCTACTTAAAGAAGACTAGGCCTTGCCACTCATAGCTTTTGGTCAAATTCAGCAGTGGGCTCTTATTCTCAGTGTGTACATGTACAAGTTGGAACACTGTCCGGGAGACCAAGTGACAAATGCAGATGCCTTGAGCCACCTCCCACTGGCAGACACACCACCAGTGGTGCCTCTCTTAGAAGAGTTTGTTCTGGTTTTAAACTTTCTGGTCACCGCCGACAATATCTGTGGACAATGGATACAAAAAGATCCCGTCCTGGCAAAACTAAAACAGCTGTTGGTGATGGGGAAAACAAAAAGGCCAGCAGAATCAGAATTGAAACTCTTCTGGATCAGGTGACACCAAATCACTGTAGAGGATAGCATGTTATTATGGGGAACAAGTGTGATTGTCCCGACTAAAGGTCGCTGCAGATAATCCTGAACTCCACCAGGATCATCCAGGTGTTTCCAAAATGAAATTGTTAGCAAGAAGTACGTCTGGTGGCAAGGACTGGATGCTGATTAGCTGCATTGGTGGGGCAGCGCCCTGCGTGCCAACAAAAGACAAAAAAATTACCGCCAGCAACGCTCCCACATTCATGGGAATGGCTGGGTAAACCCTGGACTCAGTCACATATTGACTATGCTGGTCCTTTTATGGGCTCAATATTCCTGATCATTGTGAATGCCCATTCAAAGTGGTTGGACGTGTACAGAGTTCATTTGTCAGACTCAGGATCATTTGCGGTATACGGACTCCCGGAAATATTGATCAAGGACAGTGAGACGTCGTTTACCAGCAGGGATTTTGAGTATTTCCTGAAGTTGAATGGCATTCGGTATGTTCGGACAGTTCCATACCATCCATCATCCAATGGTCTGGTGGGAAAAGCAGTCTAAACCTTGAAGACAGACTTAAAGAAAGTCCCTATAGTTTCACGTGACACTGAACTGTCCCAGTTTAATTACAGGACTACCCCTCAAGCAACTACAGGGTAGCTCCAGCAGAGTTGCTGATGGGGAGAAGACTCTGTACCAGGTTAAGCCTGATAGTTCCAGACCTGTGGTGGGGTGGGGGTGCGGTGGTGAACTGGCAGTAGGAATGTTAATGTTGGCGAGAGAGATAATTTACTTCAGAGGACAAGTTTGTTGTCGAAACCATGGAAATGGCCCTGCATGGGTAGGAGGTGAAGTCAATGCAAGGTCAGCTCCCATGACAAACAAAATTCGTGTAGGTGAGGCTGTTCTGACCAAATATATGGATCACATGAAAGCTGCTACCTTGCACTCTGGGTGGGAGCAAAACATACCTGCCTCTCAGAATAGCCAGAAAGGCCGTCAGAAATTGTGGGTTCTCCCCTTCCAAACAGCGTTGAAGGAATCTCAGAGTCTGAGATGGATGCAGCCTCAATGGGCATAAGAGACAGGCTACGATTTGGTACACAATGCCCCATGTCCAAGTCAGAGATGGAGGAGGGACTAGGGGTGAAAATGTTCCTGGAGAAGCCACAAGAAAAAGAACAGGCCTACGTCACCGGACTTAGAGGGGAGGGATGTAGTGATTGGAACAAGGGCCAGGGTGGATCTCATTGATTATGAGATCCTTGATTAGAGTTGTTAACCTGGACCAATCAGGGAGACCTGGCTTACAGATATAAATAGGAAATTCAGAGAGTCTCTTCATTCTAGGGAGTGGCTATGAGCTGGCTAGTCACAGCACATGTACTGTGGACATATAAATAAAGGGTGACTTGGTGATGTGATACCAGCCTCTGGTATCTACTCACCTTCTTGCTCAAATCAAACAAACTACAAAATAAAATGCAATTCTACCAAGTGCAGCAGTGGCAGCAATGACAGGATAGCCCGAAAGCATCCAGGTCACATTTGTTGCTATAAGAGAGTATTGGACATACAGATATGAATTGACACTCCAAGATGGCATCTTGTACAAAGGAAATAAAGCAATTATCTCCAAGGACAAAAGAAGCGCATGCTTGCAAACTACCAAGATATTGGATCATGCTAACGAAGGAAAGAGGAGTCCTGTAGTGACCAAAGATTTCATCAGAAATGCAGTGCTTGTAACAACTATAAATCCAAGCAAGCTAAAGAGCTGCTTACGACACATGATATCTTAGATTGACCAGGGGTAAAATCTTCACTGTTGCAGGAACTGATGATCTCGTCACTGACTACTAATATTATGAGATAGACTAGCTATCATCAATGGTTATCAGTGAGATCACAAATTACCTGAGATCACACTCTAGCCCTGATAGCATTCCAGATATTGTGATGAGTGACATAAACTGTCGGTGCATGAGTGAAAAATTCTGCCAATTCAGGATTGGGAATTTAAACACCATACATCATCACCACACTATTCCCAGTCAACTGGAAAGTCTGAGATGGCAGTGTGAAGTGATTGGAGCCAAGTGGATTTCCTGGGATGTTTTCACCCTAGGCCCAGTTCCTTTGACTCAGACTTAGACATGGGAGCGCAAAAATATCCCAGGAGATCCACCTGGTTCCAATCACTACACAGTGGAAGTCTCCAAAGAGATCATTGGTAAATTCAGAAAATCCAGCACAAATTCATACA
Organism: Ginglymostoma cirratum; assembly: GCA_024137785.1. Classification (NCBI taxonomy): domain Eukaryota; kingdom Metazoa; phylum Chordata; class Chondrichthyes; order Orectolobiformes; family Ginglymostomatidae; genus Ginglymostoma; species Ginglymostoma cirratum. The sequence goes on along the minus strand of JAHRHZ010000092.1, from coordinate 1,217,732 downwards.
ATTAATGGAGCACAACTACTGTGAAGAATGTGTAGAAAATTGCCCAGTCCAAAGGCTGTTACACTGCTCACAAACTACTCTACCAATATCACAAAAACTACTGAAGTCACAAGTAGTAACAAGTGTGAATGACAAATTCAAGGTAAATGTCAATAATTTTCAGGGCTGAGTACTGGAGGCCCAATCAGAGTGCAAATGTTCAACAGTTTGAACAAAAGTCAGTCTATGGCAAATTAGACACTGTGTAAAGCAGTTGGCACCTGAAAGTTAAGTAGTGAACATGAATAGCCAGATATATTGTCACAATCAGAGATGTCTGAATATAACTAAAGAAGCTGTGGTTTCACTGCAGATAATGGATCAGGGAGAAGGTATCTCACCACCTGCACAAAGTACAGAATTAGCACAAACCTGAGATATCCATTGTTCTCCAACAACGCAAGTGTGTCAGCAACAATTACCATGGCAACAGCATTCGTCACAGGAACAGCATTTCTCAGAAAAGGAGCATTACCACAGGAATGATCAGATACTAGAAAAACAGACAACAGAAATGTGTGGCCATTACCACAGTTTAAAGGCTATGTGTAGAACATACTGAGGTTGATGTAAGTCGAACTGAATAAAGTGAAACCCTTTTTTGTTAATGAATAACAATTTTCTTTGTGACCCTATACATTGGGTAACTTGCAACTGCGACGATAGAGCAGGCACTCTTTTTATGAAATGGGGGAGCTGTTTGGAGAAATAAAACTGCATTCTTTGTGTATTGCTGCCTTGTCATAGTCATGTGACCTCTAACAATGATTTAAATGTCTTTAAACACACACCACTTGAGACAAGGTAATTGGCAAACAAGGTAATGTGACCTAAGCAAAACCTTCTTTAAGCAACAACTGCTTTGGATTTGGTACCTACTGCCTGAAAGTGTGGCAGAGGCAGATTCCATCATGGCTACATCGCAATCTACATAGACAAAGACAAAACACCCTGTTTCTTGCAGATGGACAAAACATATGCAGACACTGCATTTTGACTCAACAGAAGGTGACAAAATTGCTGATTCATTTCTCACCAGTGGGTAAGGAGCACAATCAATGTCAGTTGAGATATTGTTTGAATGGCACAAAGGCCAGGAATTTGGTTGAACAAACAATTCAACTTTTCTAAGTTCAGTTTTAAAAGTCATATGCAAACAATAGACGACTGGAAAGTTAAAGTCGCCTAAGAACAAAGAGAACAAAGAAAACTTTCAGCCCAGGAACAGGCCCTTCGGCCCTCCAAGCCTGTGCCGATCCAAATCCACTGTCTAAACCTATCGCCCAATTCCTAAGGATCTGTATCCCTCTGCTCCCCACCTACTCATGCATCTGTCCAGACGCACCTTAAATGAATCTACCGTGCCTGCCTCTACTACCTCTGCTGGCAACGCGTTCCAGGCACCTACCACCCTCTGTGTAAAGTACTTTCCGCATGTATCCCCCTTAAACTTTTCTCCTCTCACCTTGAACGCGTGACCCCTCGCTATTGAATCCCTCACCCTGGGAAAAAGCTTAATTAAAAGAGATGGTTGCACAATCGTGTCTGTTGAGATAAGATCTGAGTGAGTAAAGCTGGAAATTTGCTTCAAAGTGGGAATTCGATGCAGGTGTGTGTGGGGGTGCGGGGTGCTTTAACTAAGGTTTACCGCAAGAAGTAAAATATCCGAAACAAGAGGTGAATGGGAGAGAAAGCAGATTTAACTTTTTGGGTCTGGTGACCCTTCTTCAGTGCTAGATTGTAGCTAGGAAAAGATGGTCTACATGCTGAATGATAAACCAGGGAGTCAGAAAGCTGATAATAGGGACAGTAAGTAGGTGAAAATGGGTAGGCTCTGCTGAAAGCATTCCATGTCATGACAGGGCTGGGGGTGTATAAAGGACAGGGAAGAAGGTGTTCATGCCCTAAAATTATTGAAGCTGATATTGAATTCTGAAGGCTGAAGGGTTCCCGAGCAGAAAATGAGATACTGTTCTTACAGCTTGTGCTGAGCCTTGTTGGAGCACTGCAGCAAGCCTGAGGCAGAGATGTTGGCCAGAGAACACAGTGGTGTGTTGAAGTGGCAGACAACCGGAAGCTCAGAGCCATTTTTGCAGATAGCAATTACCCAATCTACATTTCATCTCCCCAATTTAGAGGAGACCACATTGTGAGCAGTGAATAGTAGATTAGATCGAGTGAAGTGCAGGCAAATCGCTTCTTCACCTGGAACGAATGTATGGAGCCTTAGATAGTGAGGAGGGAGGAAGTAAATGGGCAGGTGATACATGTTAGCTGTCTTTCTCTCCCTTTGGGCTCCATCTCCACCTATCATTTACTCCGTTACCTCCCCATCCTCTGTCTACAGCATATACACCACCTTTTCCTAGCTACTATCTACTTCTGAAGAAGGATCATTGGACGTAAAATGATAACTCTGCTTTCTCTCCACAGATGCTGCCAAGACCTGCTGAGTTTCTCCAGCAATTTCTGTTTTTGTTTCAGATTCCAGCATCTGCAATTCTTTGTTTAAATGACTTTGAATAATCTGTTGGCTGTGAAGCCCAACGTGATGTTTTGAGATGCTGCTAAATTATATACAAATGCAACTCCATTTTTCTTTAATGAAGCAGGATTCCAACAATAATTAATGCTTTCAGGAGAGGAAATGACAAAGTACATTGAGTTTCCACTGTAGAGGTCCTGCCAGCAGAGGGCAAGCCTGTGTTGCACACAAGGCTAGTGACACAAGGTAATCAAGTTTGGAACTTGCTGGAGGTTAAACTCAAAGGAAGATACTTCACTGAATGATACAGGAATGGTCACATGCTACAAGAACAAATAACTGATATCCAAACTTTGTTTAACATACGTCCAAACTTTGTTCAAGTGCTCAGATTGCCTTGGTGTCCTATGGGTGCGCAACCTTGTCAATATTAATTAAGAACGTTCCAGGTCTGCAAAGCATTCTTAGCCATTAGTTAACCAATCTGTAGTTGAAACTGCCTCTACTGGCTTTGGCCCATTGTCAAATTCATCTGTATAGACCATAAATTTTAAAAAAAGCTTGATTTTACACACCACCAGATTCAATGTTGTACCAAATAAAAAGAAAGTACTGTAGATGATGAAACTCTGAAATATAAAAACAGAAAATGCTGGAGAAACTCACCTATCTGTGGAGAGAGGAACAGTTTTAACATTTCAAGTCCAAAGACTTCTTCAGAACTGGATTCAAGTTCTGAAGGAGAGTCATATTGGTCTTGAAACCAAAGGAAATTCACTAGGATGTTGCCTGGGATGGCACACATAAGCTACGGAGAGAGGCTGGATTAGCTCAGGTTGTGTTCTTTGGAGCAGCGAAGGTTGAGGTGAGTACCTGATAGTGGTGTATAAGATTACGAGAGGCATGGACAGGGTGAATAGAAAGCACCTGTTCCCCTGAGTCGAAAAGACTAAGTTGAAAAGTTGCCTGCCACTTCAACACACCACTGTGTTCTCTGGCCACCATCTCTGTGTCAGACCTGTTGCAGTGCTCCAGTGAAGCTCAGTGGAAGCTGGAAGAACAGCACCTCATTTTCCATTTCGGAACCTTGTAGCCTTCTGGACTTAGTATCGAGATCAACAATTTTAGGGTTTGAGCACCTTCCCCATGATTTTGCCCCATCCCTATATACCACACCCTACCCATTGTCAGTCACTAATAGTTGCCATTAGCAGCTATTCATTCTCCCAGACTGACCTTTAACCACCCCTTTGTTTGTCCAACTGTCTTCCTGTCTCTTTGGGCTCTCTCTCCACTTTTGTTTATTTTCCCCCACCCCATCTTCTGTATAAAAATCATCTCTTTCCTAGCTATCATCAGTTATAAATAAGGGTCACTGGACCCAAAACGTTAACACTGATTTCTCTCCACAGATGTTGTCAGACCTGTTGAGATTTTCCAGCAATTTCTATTTTTGGCCTCTTAGTTGAAAGTTCAATGATTAGGGGGTATAATTTTAAAGCGAAAGAGAGGATTTGAGGAAAACCTATTTCACCCAAAGGGTGGTGAGGATCTGGAATGAATGCCCTGGGACAGTAGTTGAGGCAGGTAACAACTTTTAAAAAGCACTTGGATGAGCACTTCAAATGTCAAAACATTCACAGCTATGGGTCTAGGGTTGGAAGGTGGGACTGGTGTATATTTAAAGCAGTTTTGGTACAGACTCTATGGTCCAAAGGACTATACTGTATGATTCTGTTGTTTGATGATTCATTCTCAGTTTTTATTTTATATTATATCAAAATGCTTCACAAAGTATTTTCGAATTGCACTTGCTATTATAAAGTAGGATATGTGGCAACGAACACGCACATATCAAGGTCCCGCAAATAGCAATGTGGTAACGGTCAGATAATCGTTGAGAATGATGTTGGTGGATGGATAAATATTGGGCACCATGGGTAATTCCCAAGCTCCACTTCTAAACAGTGCCATCTACCTGAGAGGGCAAATAGGACCTTAGTTGAATATCTCAACCTCAAAACATTATATCCAGCAAGTGCCAAAAAAAAAATCAATTCTCCTACAGAGTCAAGGTGGCCCCAAAAGTAGAAAGGTTAATGTTAGCAATTCATTTTGTTCTTTTTCCAGATGTGTTTTCAGAACTTAGATCCTCTAGCTGCTCCTTTCTCCAATCCCATTTCCAACAGGCAATACACTCCTGGACACTGGATCTGGAGCCTGTGTTTGAAAGATGGTTGGACATCCAGACAGAAAGGTGGAAGCAGAGTATACCCGAACTTGAGACCAAGTCAACTAAATGCACAACCACCAAAGGTGGAATAAATTAGGGGATACTCAAGATAGCCAGAATAAATGGAGTGCAGATGTCATTGAATCCCTACAGTGTGGAAAGAGGCTATTCAGCCCATCAAGTCTGCACTGGCCCTCTGAGGAGCATCTCAGCCTATTGCTCTCGTTTACCTTGGCAAATCTATCTAACCTGCACATCCCTGGACACTACAGGGCAATTTAGCATGGCCAATCCACCTAACCTGCACATCTTTAGATTGTGGGAGGAAACAAGACCCCCCAGTAGAAACCCACATAGATACAGAGATGACATGCAGACTCCACAGAGACAGTCACTGAATGCTGGAATTGAACCCAAGTCCCTGGTCCTGTGAGGCAGCAGCGCTAACCATTGTGCTGTCCATCAGATTTGTAGGGATTGAGGAGTGTACAGTGAAGGACAGGAGTGAGGCTACAGATGGATTGCATAACAAGGATGAGAATTTTAAAACCATGATCTTGCTTGTCAGGGTAGTCTGTGTACATCAGCGAGCCAAAGAATGATATGATAATGGGACTTGCTGTGGCTCTGAGCATGAGAGTAGCAGAGTTTTGAATGACATCAAACTTACAGAAGGTAGAATGTGGATCAGCTGGATCGCACTGGAATAGTAAAATCTTGAATCCACAAAGAGAAGGATGTTACAGACGTAGAAGTAGGCAGTTTTCATGGTGAGGTGACAAGAAGGGGACAAATGTAAGGTTGAATTGGGAAAGACTGAAGATATCTGTACCACCGAGGGAGTTGGGACTCCTTGTGCATGACTCACATACTTTAGTATCTAAGTTCAGTGGGTAATAGGGAAGTCAAATGGAACGTTAATTTCAATTACTGGAGTAAAAAAAGTAGGAAGCTGGGGTGCTTAAAATTTACAAGGTACTAGTCAGACCGCATTTGGAACACTGTGAACAGCGTTAGTCCCATTATCTAAGGAAGCATATACGCATTGGAGGAAGTCTAGAAAAGTGCATTAGTTTGCTCTTAGATACAGAGGGACTTTCTTAGGGAGAGAGGTTGAGCACTCATTGTACTTATTGGAATTTAGAAGAATGAGAGGAGATCCCATTGAAACATACAAGACTTTGACGGACCTTAACAGGGGAGATCTGGAGAGGTTATTTTCCCTTGTAGGATCTTTAGAGTAAGGGTGCATCCAGTTAGGACAAGGATGAGGAGTAATTTTTTTTTCTCTCAGAGGGTAGTGAATCTGTGGCATTCTTAACTACAGAGGCTGCATTATTAAGAATATTCAAAGCTGAGATAAACAGATTTTTAATCAGTGGGGGAATCCAGGGTTACTGGAATAAGGCAGGAAAGTGGAGCTGAAGATTATCGGATCAGCCATGATCTCAGCTAATGGCAGAGCAGACTTGGTGGGCTGAATGGCCTACTTCTGCTACATCTTGTGGTCTCATAAAAACCCATATTGCGATAAAATATGATTGTATCAGAGATAATAGGTACTGCAGATGCTGGAGAATCCGAGATAACAAGGTGTGGAGCTGGATGAACACAGCAGGCCAAGCATGCTCCTATGATGCTGCTTGG
>JAHRHZ010000092.1:1196016-1211228 GCA_024137785.1 Ginglymostoma cirratum | reverse complement strand
GGCCTGCTGTGTTCATCCAGCTCCACACCTTGTTATCTTGCGATAAAATATGATACTAGGTTTGTGAATGAAATGGCTTAATTTCAGACAGTTGCCAGGGAGAGGTCTGGAGTTGATAGTTAAAGAATGGAGTTTTGGTAAAAGTATGTTGTTTAAAAAGTCACACTTTACTGGCCTTTTCATTGCAATTAGTGTTGGTCATATGTCACATGGTCTCAGATGTCTACAGCACAGAAAAAGGCTCTTTGGCCCATCGAGTCTGTGCCAGTCTAAAATGACCACCTAACTATTCTAATTCCATTTCTAGCACTTGGCCCATAGCCTTGAACGCTTTGGCATAAATGTTGGCTTTCAAGTATGCCTCACAAGTGAGCAAAAAAGTTTGAACTTCAATGGGAAAATGTCAAATGTGCCATGATTTTCCCTTTTCCAAAATAAGGTTAAAGTTGGGTTTGTTGGGTATTGACTGCTGAGAAAAATTGCCAGATCATACCCCTATCAGCTTGTTAAGAGCTGCCTGGTGAGCTTTGGCAAATTGCTTGATGAATCACAAGCCTGGACAGACAGCCAAGCTCATCAAAAACAGCCAGGAAGTCAGACACTACCAACTTTGAGGTCCTTATAACCATTGGTCAAGGTCTACTTTTCAAGGGATTCAATGATGAGAAGGTAGGTCTTTATCTCTTGTTGACTGGGGATTGGTGGAATTAGAATTAAAGTAATAAACCTACACTTGAAAGCTGGGCCCAATGGTTATTGTAAAAACCCATCTGGTTCACTCATGCCTCTAAATTTGCCTAGAAAGCCACTTGGCTCAGAGGTGATTAGAGATAGGCAGCAAATACTTGCTTTGCTATTGATGCCAATGTTTCATAAAAGATCAAAGAAAAGGAAGATATTTTCTCACCATTGAACGTCACTCACCATTAATTACAATGACGACACTGCTCCTGCAATCAGTCCACCACAATTCCTTGAATATCGCTTTCATCTTACCACTATTACAATCTCCCTTTACCCACAAGTAACATCATGCAGACATACACCATGAAAGACTCTCCTACCAAGACTCTCACAAACGCACTTCATTCTTTCTCACAGAAGATTGCATACAAAAATGGGCATGAGTAAGAGGAAAAATGTGGCTGATTCCCTCTCCCCTCCATTCCTGAAGATAAGAGGAAGGGGCAGAGAAGAGACCATGCCCCAGCTGATGTTGGAGGAGGTTCCTCCTGATCATCGTTATCTCTTCTATTTTCTCCTTGAGCCCAGTCAGCATCCTAAGCCACAGATTCTTTTTAAAACCCTCTTACTCTCTCATACCTCAGGCCCATCCTTGTGCCTTTCTTCCAATTCAGCTGGTGGGATTATCAATGCCATTCTTTCAGTGGGGGAATAGGAATGCAGTGTTCTTGAAGATGCACTATGATTTGTCTGATTCTCGCAATCACCAATTCAGATACACACTTCAAGTGCTTTCAGATACTCTGAAAGAGGAGGTGACTGACTGGATACATGTGTAGAGGCTCCATGGAAAGGGGAGAGGATGGTACAGGTGCTAGCTCCGGAGGTGAGGTTGCATGCTGGCTATGCTTCAGTGGACTCAAATGCAAAATGCAAGGGGCAGGCAGTTGTTGAAGGCTGGCGGGGTGTGATGCTAAATTGCAAAGGGAAGCCTGCCATACAGTTAGCGAATACTATCATCGAGCATGGAAGGATATAGGGGCATGGCAATCGCAGTTCTTCTGTACCTGCTGCAAGGGAAATTGTACTTGCACTGGGAACAGTTTACAGAAAGTTCACTCAGCTGATTCCTGAAATGAAGGGCTCCCTTTTAAGGAAAGGTTGAGCAGGTTAGACATGTACTCATTGAGGTTTAACATAATGAGAGGTGATCTCATTGAAATATGTAAGATTTTGACATAGTTTGGCAGCGTGGATGCTCAAAGGATGTTCTCCTGGTGGGGGAATCTAAAACATGGGATCACTGTTTAAAAATTGAGAGTCTCCCATTTAAATGATATCAATCTTTACTTCATTCTATATTTACTTACAGAATTACACATTATAAGCACATAGCCTCTAACTCAGCTGGCACACATGCACATGTATATGCATAGGCATGCACACACACACATATAGACACACACAAACTCAATGGAAGATAACACGGTGTAGAGCTGGATGAACACAGCAGGCCAAGCAGCATCAAAGGAGCAGGAAAGTTGATGTTTCGGGTCGAGACCCTTCTTCAGAAATGGGGGAGGGAAAGGGAATTCTGAAATAAATAGGGAGAGACAGGGAGGCGGAGAGAAAATGTATAAAGGAGAAGATAGCTATGTCCCCTTGTGCTAGCCGTCACCATCCAAGGAAAAAGGCTCTCACAGTCCACCCTATCCAATCCTCTGATCATCTTGTATGTCTCTATTAAGTCACCTCTTAACCTTCTTCTCTCTAACGAAAACAGCCTCATGTCCCTCAGCCTTTCCTCATAAGACCTTCCCCCCATACCAGGCAACTTCCTGGTAAATCTCCTCTGCACCTTTTCAAATGCTTCCACATCCTTCCTATAATGTGGCGACCAGAACTGTACGCAATACTCCAAGTGCGGCCGCACCGGAGTTTTGTACAGCAGCAACATGAGCTGTAGATGCCTTACATCCCCGTCCCCTTTCCTACCTACGTTGTTGGTGCCTATGTGGACCACGACTTGGGGCTGCTCCCCCTCCCCTTTAAGGATCCTGAAAACACGATTCGAGACATCGCGGATCCTGGCACCTGGGAGGCAACACACCAACCGCGAGTCTCTCTTGTTCCCACAGAATCTCCTATCTGTCCCCGTAACTATGGAGTCCCCAATGACTAATGCTCTCCTCCTCTCCCCCCTTCCCTTCAGAGCAACAGTGCCAGAGACCTGTACCCCATGGCTCACCCCTGGTACTCGTGGTGTCCCTTACCTCCCACATTCTACAGGTGGGGCATGCAACTGCCCTAACATCCATTCGCACTGTTCTGAATTCCCAAACAGACTATTGAGAGAAAAAAACCTAGTAACCTTACCAAATCGGCGCTCAGAACCTTTTATTTTGGTTAGAGGAGGAGGATGTGTGGGAGACACTACCTAAGTAGTGTTTCGGGTAAAGCAACCGCCCAAATATATTACCTCATTTACTCAGCCATCCCGTGTCCACTCCTGCTAAACCTTCCCAGCAGTCCCCTCGCACTCTCTCCCGACTCCCGGCGCTGAACAAACGGAGGCCGCTGACTCTACGAGGTAAATCCCTCTAAGTGAAAAGCAGCAATCCCCTCGCACTCTCTCGACTCCCTTTATTGGACAATACATTGAGTATAGGAGTTGGGAGGTCATGTTGTGGCAATACAGGACATTGGTTAGGCCACTTTTGAAATACTGAATTCAATTCTGGTCTCACTGCTATAGGAAGGATGTTGTGAAGCTTGAAAGCATTCAGAAAATATTTGCAAGGATGGTGCCAGTTTTGGAGGGTTTGAGCTGTAGGGAGAGGATGAAAGGGCTGGGGCTATTTTCCCTGGAGTGTCGGAGGCCGAGGGGTAACCTTATAGAAGTTTATAAAATCATGAGGGTCATGGATATGGTAAATAGACAAGGTCTTTCCCCAGGGTGGGGGAGTCCAAAACTAGAGGGCATATGTTTAATGTGAGAGGGGAAAGATTTAAAAGGGTGGTGCGTGTATGGAACAAACTGCCAGAGGAAGTAGTGGACGCTGGTACAATTACAACATTTAAAAGGCATCTGGATTGGTATATGAGTAGGAAGAGTTTAGAGGGATATTGGCCAAATTCTGGCAAATGGGACTAGATTTATTTAGGATATCTGGTTGGCATGGACAAGTTGGACCAAAGGGCCTGTTTCCGTGCCGTGCATCTCTATGACTCCTCGACTCTGTGATAAAGGCCTTAAAAAATTAAACAATGATGCAGGTCTAAACTTGACTTGTGTTCCCTGGAGTATAGAGGTAATCTGACTGAAGTGTTTCAGGACTTAAACTGACACTAGCTCAGTGCAAGTTGCTCTAGCTTTTAGCACAGTTGTTGGTCAGAACTCAAAACTTTCCTCTGATCGCACGAATTAATTTTTAAGTAGCAGGGCCTATCTGAATACATCCAGCAGTTTCCTGTAAGTCACTGGTTTCCTGTTTTGACTTCAAGCACATAAAGGTTTCAGTGTCAGTGGCTATGTAGATGAACTGGATATATTCCGTATGTTTGTTTTGTACATCCCATGCTGGAAAACTGTGATAAAACAAAATGAAAAATGCTGGTTACATGAAATAAAAACAAAAAATTTCCAAGAATACCAAAATGATCTGAGTCTACAAAGATATCCACCCAGTACCAATCACAAAAGTGGCAGCAGTCATTCAATTAATAGCTCCCTCGCCTCTGGAAGGTTACGGGTTAAAGTCCTACTGCAGGATTTTTTATTCATTCACAGGATGTACACTTCATTCTTTTGGGCCAGTATTTATTTCCCATTCCTACTTTTAATTGAACACCTACAGCCCAAGCCACAATACGGATTTCCAGGATTTTGGCTCAGCAACACTGAAGGAATGATGGTATATTTCCTGCCGTTGACTTAATCATGACCTTTGACTTGGGAGACGCCTGGCGAAATCTACATCCTGATTCCATCGTCTTCATCTCTGTGAGGTCTAGGGATTGAGTGGCCACAATTAACTGCCTCTACATTTCCAGGGCCTACGCCTCCAGTGTTCTGAAAGTATCCATGCAGCGGGTGCCATTTTCCGAGCACAACCTGATATGGGCGGGGATAAAAGGTACTGCAGATGCTGGAGAATCCGAGATAACAAGCATGGGGCTGGATGAACACAGCAGGTCAAGTTTTCTGATGAAGGGTTTAGGCCCGAAACGTCAAGTTTTCCTGCTCCTATGATGCTGCTTGACCTGATATGGGCAGAGCTTGTTTAGTTCAGCTCCAGGGTAATGTTGGCATACTGCACTTTAACTACCTGCTGCTGGAAGACAAGCAGTTCCAGGACTTGTTTTGTCACTCATAGACCAGCTGGAGAAGGAAACTGGGTCTTCCCTCCTTGAGGCAATGTTGGGATATGGGCTAGACCCCACATCTGCATCTTCTGTCAGCAGTACATACGGAGGTCAACGAAGAAGCGCAAATTGAGGATTGAGGAGTTGGAGAAGGAGGTGCTCGACCTGGAGTCATGTTTCGGTCAGCCTGACGCAAACCCAGCCATGTGGGAGGTGTACAAAAAAAAAGGCCAAGCTCTGTGACCTGCATCTCGTTGGGTCTGATTCCTCCAGGATGTGAACTGTGACTCCCCCTTCTTCTACTCGCTGGTAAAAAAAGGCATTTGGTCTGCCAGCAGCCTCCCTGTGCTGCTAGCCGATGACAGATCCCTTGTCTTGGATCCCTTGGTGAGCATCAGGACACAAGTGACAGACTACTGTACAGATCTCTTCTCTCCAGATCCATCCAGTGAGGAAGATCGTAAAGTTTTGTGGGATGACCTGCCGCAAGACAGCCCTGAAGGTGCCAAGAGGCTTGATGTCCCTCTGAGAATGGAGGAGTTGACCGGCCTTTTTGGGGGGGGGGGGGCAAGTCCCCACGGCTGGATGAGCTGACAGTGGAGTTCCTCAGGGTGGTCTGAGACATCCTGGAGGGTGGCTATGCCTGGGTACTGGAGGAAAGTATCATGATAAATGTCAGTTTCTTGGCACAGGGCAGTCATCACTCTGTGGCCTAGGACGCGGGGGGAGGTGGGTGGAGGTGGGCGCGGATCTACGTTTGTTAAAGAACTGGCATCTGGTCTCCCTCCTCAGCATGGACTACAAAATCCTCGCCAAGGTGCTTTTGACTTGCCTTGTTTTGTGCTGGATCACACGATTCACCCAGACCAGTTGTGGAAAAATAATTAAAGTACCAAGAGCAATTAGATGTAGAAAGTAGCTAGAGCTTAGAATTAGAGGTTGGAATGCTGGGAAAATAGGTCAAGTAAGAGATACGTGACAAATTGTTGCATATCTGTAGAAAGCTTAGAACCTGCTGACTCAATGTTGACCCAAAGCTTAAATGTAACGTATCAGCAACCACAAGTTGTGGAACCATGACTTATGACATGTCATATGACCTGCGTTAAGGGGATGTGATAAACTGTACGAGCTTATCTACTTGTAACAACTGTCTCAATCTATAATGGCGCGTATAAGTATTGCCTTGTTTTTGTACTCATTGGAGACCTGACCTTCTGCCAGCGTTGGCTCCCTGTGATATCATGAATAAAGCCTCTTTACCTCGAAGTCTAAAGCTCCAGTGTGTGACTAAATTCGACACCAGTCTCACACCATCCTGGGCCAGACCATTCATGACAACATCCACCCGGTCCAGAATGTGATTCATTATTCCCAGAGGGCTGGCCTGTTGAGCGCCTTTCTCTGCCTTGATCAGGAAAAGGCATTCAACAGAGTGGATCACAAGGATCTGCCCAGGATTTTCTGAGCTTTCGGGTTCCAGATGCACTTTGTGGCCTGGAGCCGACTTCTGTACACTGCTGCGGAGTGTCTGGTGAAGGTTAACAGGTCCCTGACTCGCCCCTACACTTTGGGAGAGGAGAGCATCAGGGTTGCCCCCCCGCCAGGCAGCTTTATTCTCTCTGTGTGGAGCCATTGGTACACCTCTTGCATAAATGACTGTTGGGGTTGGCTTTGCGTGGTCCCCAGTTGAAGGTGGTTCTTCAGTATGTGTTGATGACATGCTCCTCATGTTAACAGACACAGATGACCCGTGAAGGATGCACAAGCGCCAGGAGGTCTACTCTGCGGTGTCCTCCGCAATGATCAACTGCAGCAAGTGTTTGGGAATTCTGGTTAGTCCCCCACCGACCAGGGGAGCTCCGGTGCTTCATGTGGAGTACCGCTTGCCTCCTTTACCTGGGAGTAGAGGAGGCAAGCAATCTTTACCCAGCTGAGGAATCCTGGCTGGCGAATTGGCATGAGTTGAAATCCAGGGTGACTGCTCGCCAAGAATGTTGGATAGGACTGCTCCAAGTGTTGTCCTGCAGGGTACGAGTGCTGGTCATAAACCAGCTGGTGGCCACCATGTTGTGATACTGGCTGGTCACTTTGGTCCTTCCCGTTGGCTTTGTCACAACCATTCAGAGAAAGCTCATTGAGTATTTCTGGGACAAGAGGCAACACTGGCTCACTGCTGTGGTCCTGAGTGTCTCGCTTGAGGATGGCGGTCAGGTGCTGGTGTGCGTTTGCACCCAGGTAGTGACTTTCCACTTTCAGACACTTTATGTCGAGACTCCACCAAGGTTGTAGGCTCTGATGTATTTCTTCTGTTAGGTGAGTGGTCTCTGTTGCAATATGTAATTCCTGTTCATGGAGTTGCCTAATCCTTGGGTCTTCTTCCAGCATTTACCTGTCTTTTACTTGGACTTGGTCACAGTCTGGGACTCAGTCAGCTCGTGCACATGGGAGTGGCAGCTCTCGTCAGGGAGCCGCTGTTTAGGAACAGGTTCCTCCTCAAGCAAGGTTTTCATTGGCCAAGGGAGTAGAGAGCTCGGGATGCAGGACTGACCAGAGTCAGGGACGCGCTGGATGGTTGAGGAGCAGGTTGGATGACACCGGCGCAGTTGGCTGAGAGGGCATTGTTGCCATCTGGTTTGCAACCTGTGCCTTCTGGAGTCTGACCATCAAGTCACTTGGCACTAACACTTTGCGTGCATTTGAGGCAGTGCAAGTGTGTGGTGGGCTTCCAGACAAACTGATCCCTGTCTCTCTGGAACTTGACATCAGCCCCGCACCACAGACCCTTCTCCCTTGACGTGGTGCACCACAATCTGAGACATCTCAAGGATATCCTTCTGGTGCCCTTTTGGACATCATGGAGATGTTGTCCCTTTGGGATGATGCTGCACGCTCTCCACCGCTATGCCTTTGCCCATGGCCTGGACATCCCTTGGCATGACGTTTTGCCCTCCAGTGGTGGAGAATCCCAGTGGAGGGCCCTCTACATAGGGGTCATCCCCTCTCATATCCGGGATCTCAGTGGAGAGCGCTGCGTGCATCAGTCCTTTGAAAGCAGAGCCAGACAACATGTACGTTTTTGTGGCCTGGAGGAGACGGTTTTCTACGTCTATGTGGAATATGTCCGTTTGCAGCCAATCTTTAATTTTTGAAGGGACTGCTGCTTAATTTTTGGCTGAACTTTAGCCCCACACTCCTGATTGACAGGCACCCAGTGTGGAGTGGGTTCAAGGCTAAAGGCCTTTATGTGGCTGTGCTCCTGAGCCTGGCCGAGGTGGCCATTAACAGGTCCAGGCAGCAGGCTGTGGAGGGGTTCATCGTTTCTGACTGTCTGCCCCTCTTGCTAGTTACCTCCACGCTCAGATGTCCTTGGAGAGGGAGCATGTGATGCTGACTGGTACGGTAAAGGGCTTTTGACACCAAAGGGCACTGCGAGTGCTTCATAAGTCTAGGAAATGAAATATTAATTTAGTAAGTTTCCGTTCCGTTGTATCAGTTTCTGTTTTTGGTTATGTTTGATCTCAGTATGGTGCTTCAGCAGGGGCTGCTTTATTTTTCCTTATTATCGTTTTGAACTCCTTGAAAGGATCAAAGGAGCTTTTATCTTACCTGCTGTTATCCCTGTCCCGGAATTATTTGATGGGGTTGGTGTGAGGGGAATTTTATTTTCAGTTTCCCCTTGTTGTCCGTAACACAGGAACGTTTGATGGGGATGGACATGAACGAATGTCGTTTTTATTTTCAGAGTCAGAGGAACTTTATTTTGTTGTTATGAGTCAGACTCAGAGATGGAGTGTCAGAGAGATTGCCATTCTGATAACCAGCTCTGAATGGAGTGGTACTAAAGTCAAGGACTGTTTGTTTTAAATAAAGGGTGACTTGGTGACAGGATACCAGCCTCTCTGGAGTTATTTAAATGCAGTTCAGTTTATATTCCATGGTAACCTCCAGGATGTTGTTAGTGGGGATTCACCGATGGTAGTATCAATGAATATCAAGGGCAGTGGTTAGATTCTGTCTAGATGGAAATGGTTAATCCCTGGCAGAAATGTTACTAGCAATATTTTAATCTAAACCTCGATGTTGTCCAAAAACAAAAATTGCAATTGATGGAACATCTCTGCTTTCTCTCTACAGATGCTGACAGAATGTTGATGGGTAGCAGAAATGTAAATATGAAGATCTAGAATTGTACCTGCAAAGGTGGCTATTTGTCCATGTCCATGCCCACAATTTGAAATAGCTATCCAATTAATGCCAAAATGCCTGCTCTTTCTGAATTTTCCTGCAAATATTTCACCTTTAAGTATGTAATTTAATGTTTGCCATTGAATCTGTTTCTTTTGCTCTTTCAGGAAATGCTTCCAGACCACAGCTCTCTTGTAAAATATATTTTCCTCCTGACGTTTGTGTTGCTTCTCTCATCACCGCAAATCTGACTTCTCCTGTACTGAGTCCTCTGCCATTGAGGACACTTCCTTCTTATTTACTCAAGCTTTTGGATCTCACCTGAGCTTTCTCCTGCAGAACGATTCCAGTTTCATGTCAAATAACTGAAATACCCCATTGCTGGTCCCATTCCAGCCAATCTCTTCTGCACCCTCTCTGAACCTTGACATCTTTCGTAAAGTATGCGTCCAGAATTGGCCATAGTACTCTAGATGTGGCCTAACCAATTTGTCCTAAAGGTTCCACATACGTTCCTTGATTTTGTTCCAGTTTTCTTCGTTAGCTCAAAGGCTGTTGTTAACATTTTAGGTTCTTCATTTTTATTTCCGTTTAGTAATTCTATTCCATTAACTCCCTGAAGACAAGTGGTAGAAATCCTAGCATAGCAGATCTATAAAACAAACAGTTGTCTTATTTCATAAACAATCCAAAATATGGGGTAAACAATTTATTTGGTCCACTTTTTGTGACCTGCCCTCTCCTGTTCACTTGCAAGTTAGAAATAAATGTGGCTTAATGTACTACTTTAGCAATTCTGTAACATGGTCTGAACAGCTTCTGTTGCTGTTTTTATTGGCAAGCTGTCCCTCACGATGGGAAGCTGCACTAAATATTGTTAAGACGGTTTGAAAATTAGAACTAAGAAGACAGGGGCAGAGGGGAATGATGTGACATTGGTGCTGGAGTTGGGCTGGAGGAGAGTCACTAGCAAGCCCTCAAGGACTCTTGATGACAGGAATGGGAACAGGGATATCACCCAAAGGCTGGACATGAAGATCCGGCAGCAGTACCGCAAGTTTTAAAATCCCGCAAGGGTGGACAAAGTCAGTGAACATGACATCACTTACGCAAGAAGCTGCACTCCCCGGCACTCCAGACTCACACCTGAAATCTAATCTTGGTTTTCCCCTCAAACTGGTGTTCTTGTGAATTGTCCTGATGAGCGCAAGTTGAAAAGTTTTGACAAGATGCACCTTTTCTCAGCAATGCTTAAATGTTGAACTGTCAGCCAGTGTAGACTATTCTTCATCTCTTGTCTTTAGGATGGGGACTTTCAAAACCGTGAAAAGTCAAAATCAATGGAATTTGAAGAGACTTGGTCATGCAGGTAAACAGATTGTTAAACTGTTACAGAAAATAATTCATATGTCTAATGGAGTGCTGGTCTTTGATCTAAGCCAACTAGCAAAAACAGGAAGTGAGAAGTTACACTACAGTCTTATTATTAGATCACACCTGAAGCCATAAGTGCAGGTCTGATAAACACACCTCAGAAAGAAGGTACTGTTCCCGGAGGCAATGCAGTGTGGATTTCCCAAAATAATACAAAGGCTCCAAAGATTAAATTATGAAGCAGTTAGAAGATAATAGATTATTTGATTGAAGTTTACGACACTGTATTGAGTGCAATACCAATATTGGAACCCTCACTATCAAAATCATGGGGTTTATCATTTACTCGAAATTGAACTGGATCAGCCATATATACTGAGCAGGAACATATATACATAGAACATATATACTGATACAAGAGCAGGTCAGAGGCTGGGAATTATTCAAGTAACTCACTTCCCCAAAGTCTATCCGTCATCGAAAAGTGAGGCAGTGCATTTTAAGGAGGTCAAATGCAAGAAGAAAATATACAGTAAATGGCAGGACCCTTAACATTGATACACAGAGGGATTTTGGCATTAAATATAAGAGTTGGCAAGTCTTGTTGCAAACTGTAGTCAGGTCACATTTGGAGTACTGTGTGCTGTTCTGATCAGTGCAGTAGGCTTTGGAGAGGGTTCTGAAATTTACCAGGATGTTGTCTGGCTTGGAGAGTATTAACTGTAAGGAGAGGTTGGACAAATGTGGATTATTTCTGCTAGACCATCGGAGGCGGAGGGGCGACCTGATAGAAGTATATATAATTATTAGAGGAATGGATACGGTGGAAAGTTGGAGTCTGTTTCCCAGGGTGACAATGTGAAATACAAGGGGGAATAGGTTTAAGGTGAACTAGAACCAGCATTACCCGCCACCTTGATGGACTAGAAACACGTTGTTGAAGTAATTTCTTTGTTGCACAAATTTCAGAAAGACCCCCCTCTCTGTCTTAATGCTTTAACTATCCTGGTCTGCTAATGACCATGGTAAGACCATGGTGACTCACACACACACGCTAGCAGCATTGAAGTCATCCACAATTACACAAATCTAATGTATCTTTAAATTTGCTCCTCTGTTTCCTTCTCATTATTTGGATGGCCCCTTTCCATATACACTGCTGTGGTAACGCTTTGATCGGTATTATTACTTCCCTTCAATTTTTCCTTTCCTATTTTTACTGAATGATTTGTAGCCATGAATATTATAGGCAACCGATCCTCCTTTTAATTGAGGTAGGTCTCTCTCATAGGCACAATATCATTGTGCTATGTAGTAATTTTTGGGCAGCTTGTTTCTCTTCCCCTTTGTTAAACACTAGAGGTTAAAGATTGGTTAACTATATCCAGGCATATACTTTCCCAGACAACATTTTATTCCATCTCACGTATCACAAACCTCCAGCATCACTTATGACTTGTTTCTCATACATATACATGCAGGCAAGTCCCTTAATTAATATGTAATGGCTCACCTCATCAGTTCCATTGGGCTCAGGCATCCCTGTCAGAAGCACTTTCATCCCAGGGTCTTGTCCTGGTAGCTTAGTTTGACTTCTCTCTGTGGGGTAGAAATATATAATCTCCCATCAATGAATTGGTTCCCAAACACTTGATCTGAAAATAGAGCTGTTCCTAAGTGAGAATGATGCCCAGGCAAAGCACAATGAACTGGGCATCCTCACATCCCTTGCCTCTTCAACTTTTTCTTCTGGTTCCTCCCATTTGGCTATGGTCCTGCACAGCGCTCCCCAAAATGCTGGACAGTTTCCCTGAATTTCCCAGCCCTAGAGACAGTTCTGGCTGCAACCTATTTACTATACTCAGATATCACATGTCCCCACACCCAACCCAGAACTGTGAAGCCCTTCTACCTGCAGCTACCCTGCAGACATGAGTGTTAATAGTTGTTCATTGTTCTTTGATGATTCCTGGAAACACTAGTGTGTGGCACTAGGAGTCTTAAATTCCTTCTTGCCTCCGGACAGCTCAGTCATTAAAGCATCACATTTTTAATCTGAGGGTCCCGGGTTTAAGTCCCTGATAAGACAGTGCTTTTAGGCTGCACGGTGGCTCAGTGGTTAGCACTGCTGCCTCACTGGACCAGGGACCTGGTTTCAATTCCAGGCTTGGCTGACTGTCTGTGTGGACGTTGCACATTGTCCCTGTGTCTGCGTGGTTTTCCGCCAGGTGCCTTGCTTCCCTTCACAGTCCAGGTGGTTTGGCCATGGTAAACTGCCCCATAGTGTCCAGGAATGTGCAGGCTAGGTGGATTAGTAAATGCAGGGTTATAGCGATGGGATGGGTCTGGGTGTGATTCTTTAGATGGCCAGTGCAGACCCGCTGGGCTGAATGGCCTCTATCTGCACCATTGGGATTCTATGATGAAAAATTTGAATGCAGTACCCCAAGCCTTTCCAAAACAAAAACATAAATTGCTGGGAAAACTCAGCAAGTCTGATAGCATCTGTGGAGAGAAATCAGAGTTAATGTTTTGGGTCCAGTGATCCTTCTTCAGAGCCTTTCCCCACAATCCTTTCCCTTCATACAACATAAGTTCTGTATAGATCATAGTTTCCAGATGTTCCCCATCCCCTTCACAATGTTCTGCACATTGTCTGCAACATCCACTACACTGGCACCAGGGAACTCATTAGATTCACATCAGCATTTTTCCCCATACTATTGAAACTCCACAATTACTTTAATCCTACACTTGTTAATGTTCCCAACCACCCTTATTGGCTCCTGAAATACCTCCACGAAGGCCAGTATGCCGTGACAAAATCTTCCTTTATCTATACATGTATAGTACATGACACTAACCTAGCTAGTTCAGAGCCGGCTCCGAGAGCGAGCAGAACCCCGTCACTCCTGTTTACATCTATCAGGCAAGACTCCCTGATTGAATGATGTTAACAGCCCCAATGAGGGAACTCATATTTTATGAAGTCCACCTGGCTGACCTCTGTCCAATCATTACAATGCTCTCCCATCTCATGGTGTCATGCTTTCCTTTCACACTGTCTCTGCCCTCGCCATATTCAATATTGAAAACTGTGTTGTGAAGGCCATCCTTCTGGGCCGTGCACTGGCATTTTCTTCCTCCCTTTTCCAGTCCTGTGATGATAACCCAAAATTTCTACACAGATCACTTAATGGATCCAGGAAATTTTCAATTCCCATGCGGCCCAAATTGACTTGTTTACATTTGAAGTCAAAAGTGACTTTACAGCAGTGTTTAAAATTATGAAGCGTTGCAATAGAGTAACAAACCCTTATCCAGTGCTTAAGGAGCCTAGATTGAGATGACAATCATTTAAAAATGATTCTTTCATGGGATCTGCGTGTCTTCCTCTCACAGTCCAAAGATGTGTAGGCTAGGTGGATTGGCCATGCTAAATTGCCCATAGTGTTCACAAATGTGTAGATTAGGTGGGTTACAGGGGGATGGGTCAGGGCAGGATGCTCCGAGGATCGGTGTGGACTTGTTGGGCCAAAGGGCATATTTCCACACTGTAGGGATTCTATGATGATGATTCTATGAGGATTTATTGCCCATCTCTAGTTGCCATTGAGAAGGTAGTGGTGAGCTGCCTTCTTAAACCACTGAAGTCCATGTGCTGTAGGTAGACCCACAATACCATTAGAGACTACAAGATTTTGAGTCAGGATATTGAAGGAACAGCTTGGGAGGTAGCTGTCCGCTGCTGCAATTTTATTTCGAGAGTTCAATGTTACTCAGACACCATGACTAAAATACTCCAACTATCCATGCTATCCATGCCTCTCATAATTTTATATGCTTCCATTAATTTGTCCCTCAATTCTGGGCTCTCACCAAAACAATCCAAGTTTGTCCAACCTCTTGTTATAGCTAATGCACTCCAATCCAGGCAACATCCTGGTAAGCCTCTTTTGCATCCACTTCAAAGCCTCTGCAGTGTTGAACCAGAAATGTTCACAATACTCCAAATGTGGCCTAACTGAAATTTTACACAGGTGCAGCAATGACCTGCCAGCTTTATACTCAATGACCCAACCTATGAAGACAAGCACACCGTACACTTACTTTACCACTTTATTCACTTGTGTGTCACTTTCAGGGAGCTATGGGCTTGAACCCCAAGATCCCTCTGTATATCAGTGTTCCTAAGGATCTTGCAATTTACCACATAACTTCCTGTTGTATTTGGCCTCCAAAAATGTACCACCTCACATGAAATTGAATTCCATCTGCCATTTCTCCACCCAAATTTCCAACTGATCTGTATACTGCCGTATCCTTTGACAACCTTCCTCATTATCCACAACTCCACCAATTTTTCTGTCAGCTGCAAACTTATTAATTAGTCAGACCACCTACATTTTCATCCATTTAATTTGTCCTTGTGAATTTGAACAGATGCAGACCATTCGGCTGTTCAAAAGGTTGCTGCTTTTCCTGCTCCTGATAAACAAAAGTTTCACTGACAGAGATAACAAGGTGTGGGGCTGGATGAACACAGCAGGCCAAGCAGCATCACAGGAGCAGGAAAGCCTGACGTTTCGGGCCTAGACCCT
>JAHRHZ010000092.1:1148285-1195616 GCA_024137785.1 Ginglymostoma cirratum | reverse complement strand
GCTGCTTGGCCTGCTGTGTTCATCCAGCTCCACACCTTGTTATCTCAGAAAATGAGATGCTGTTCTTCCAGCTTGCATTGAGCTTCACTGGAGCACTGTAACATGCCCAAGAAAGAAATTTTGACCAGATGTTGAAGTGGAGGGCAACTGGAAACTTGGGAAAATTTTGAGGATAGAACATACGAGTTCCACAAAGCAGTCACCCAGTCTGTGTTTCGTCTCCCCAGTGTAGAGGAGAGCACATTGTGAGTGGTGAATACGGTAGACTAGATTGAATGAAGTGCAGGTAAACCATTAGTTCATTTACATGGTGCTTCTGGGACCTTGGTTAATGAGAAGGGAGGATGTAAATGGGCAAGTGTTGCACCTTCTGCAATATCATGGGAAGGTGCCGTGGTGTGTGGAGAAGTGTGGTATTGGAGGAGAAGTGGACCAGTGTGTCTTGAAGGAAATGATCCCTGCGAAATGCTGGCAAGGGAGGGGAGGGGAATAGGAGTCCAGTGGTAGCATCCCGCTGGAGGACTCAGAAATGGCACCCGATAATCCTTTGGATGTGGATGCTGGTGACATACAAAGTGAGGACCGGGGCACCCTATCAGTGTCAAGGAAGGATAAAGAAGGGGTGAGAGCAGAAGTGCGGGAAGGGGTTGGACACATCTAAGGGTGCTGTCAATCTCTGGGGCAGGAAATCCTTGGTTGAGGAGGAAGGTGGAAATTTCTGAGGACCTACCTTACAGAAGGTGGCATCATCAGAACTGATGGGATTGAGATGGAGAAACTAGGAAAACCTCCATTCCATTCTCTCAGGTTCCTCATCTCTGATGTGAGGGAAAACAAGCAATGAGATAGCGAATGAACACCATACCTAACCTGACAAGCTACAACCAATGCAACTTGGACTACAACACAGTCTGATGAACAAATAGCAACTGTGGTTTCAAATCTAATGTTGGACTCCAAGGTGACTCAGAAGAGATAAGTTCAAACAAAGTTTTGGTTTCCTCATTTCCCGTGAAGAATGCATAGTAACTGTGACAGAGATCATGCCAAGCAAGAACTAATCCTCAAATAGCAAGACTGAATAAGTGAAATGTTGCTTTCATTAATAATGCAATCGCTGGGGGCGAATGAGGGAGTCCAAACCAATCGATATGTTGAAGTAAATTACTGGCATAATTCAGCACAAAGGGACAGATCATTAAGAATAAAAATCTGCCAACACAGATTGAAGATGTGGTGCACACAATTCCATGGAAATCATCACTGAGGAGGGATGACCAATGTCCAATGATTTAAGATAGAACAATGAATAAACTACCTGTTTCAACAGGAAACAAGTTCTCTGTGAAGGAGATCCAAGAGATTGAAGATCCTCCAGTTTAAAGAGACCTAGAGACAATGGTCAGGCAGGTCACACATCAAACTATCAGGCCTCCAAATCCAAAGAGAACATGTACTGGTAGAACAGATTACCTGAATTTAGAAAGTCAGAGACTGGGGCAGATTAGGCAATGTTAAGTGTAATTTTGTGCACAAATATATAATAATAATGAAGAAAGGCCTTGGGGAGATGTAAATGGTTTTTGGAAGGGTTAAACTTGAGGAGTTCCATAAGCGCCAGCCAATATGATGATGTCACATGGATCTGGGGGAGGAACAGTTTAGGGTCTTCAAAGAATGAGACCTGGCACTTTACAGACAATTGACCACTTCTGAAACGTAGTCACTGTTAAAATGTAAGAAATGTGGCAAAATTGCGTACACTTACAGCAAAGTGATAATGACCAGTTCATCTGTTTTCGTGATGTTGATTGAGGGATAAATATTGGCCAGGACTCTGGGGAGAACTCGACTGTTCTTATTTGAGTTACTGTCATGGGACTTACTGGAGGGTAGAGTTGGTATCTCACTTTTAAGACAACATGCCTCTGATAGTGCAGCGCTCCCTTAGTTTCAATGTCAGCCAAGGTAATACGTTCAAATTCTTTGATTCTAACCTTTAATTTTGAATCTTATGATCAGGAGAGAAGAAGTGGCTGCTCAGTCAAGGCTGATGTCTCAGTAAACAATAAGCACATAAATATGGGAATAAATGTTGTCATGGTCCTGTTTTGTCAGGAAACATATCTCCAAAGACTGCCTGAGCCTCAGGTGGTAAATGGAATATGCACTAAACCATACAGGACTGGAGGACTCAGGTTCAATTCTCCCTTTGTGTAAAGCTGTGTACTTTGTATGTCTTAAACCCAGAGGTGAGACAATGTCAGCATCAAAGGAGTTAATTTATTAACCTAGTCACCATTTCACAGGAGAGTAAAGACAGCTCTCCTTGGTGTCTTGACCGATATTTCTCCCCGAACTAAAGGTTATTTTATTGAATGATATTGCCTACAGAAACATAGACCTTCAGACTGACTGTTCTACGCTAGTCTTTATACTCCACAGGAACCAAAACAAAATTGCTGGAAAAGCTCAACAGGTCTGTGAAGGGAAAAAACAAAGTTAACCTTTCGGGCCCAGTGACCCTTCCTCAGAACTGATGGTGTCTGGGAAAGCGTCTGTTTATATGCAGAAGAAAAGTAAAGGGGATGGAGTAGGGTGTAAACGATAGGATAGAGCCTTAAGAGAGAGGAGTAGTTGGAAAGACAAAGAGTTGATAACGATCAGGCTGGGAGGGTGAATAGTTATTAATGGGGACTATTACTGACTAACAACAGGTGGTGTGTGATGGCAGGCTATGTGGTAACAAGGCCTGGTGTGTGGGGTAGGGGCTGGGACATGGAACAATTTAGGCCCTAAAATTATTGAACTTGATATTGAGTCTGGAGGGCTGCAGGGTCCCCAAGCAGAAAATCCATCCGCAGTTCTTTCTGTTTTAATACTCTACAGCTTCCTGTCATCCTCTCAGCAAAACCATCAACATCTGTTTTCCTTGTATGCTTCTATTCATTCTTCTATTAGAAACATAGAAGATAGAAGCAGGAGGAGCCCATTCGGCCTTTTAAGCCTGCTCTGCCATTCACCACGATCATGGCTGATTGACCAACTCAATACCCTTGTCCTGCTTTCTCACTATAACTTTTGATCCCATTTGCCCCGAGTGCTATATTTAGGTGCCTCTTGCATACATTCAATGTCTTGGCATCAACTACTTCCTGTGGTAATGAGTTCCACAGGCTCACCATTCTTCGGGTGAAGAAATGTCTCCTCATCTCCCTTCTAATTGGTCTACTCCAAATCCTCAGACTGGTTCCTGGTTCTGGATGCATCCACCTTTGGGAACATCCTCTCTGCATTTACCCTGTCTAGTCCTGTTAGAATTTTATAAGTCTCTGATGAAATCCCCCCTCATTTGTCTGAACTCCAGCGAAAACAATTCTAACGTAGTCAATCTCTCCTCATTTGTCAGTCCCACCATCCCCGGAATCAGCCTGGTAAACGATCGCTGCACTCCCTCGAGAGCAAGGGCATCCTTCCTCAGAAAAATTCCTGGTGCTGTGAGCAATGCTAACCACTGAGCCACATTGCCGCCCTTTTCCTTCCACCGTGCTGAGCCACCATTTTGCTTCCAAAGTGAACAGCCTCACATTTATCCCAATTATAGTGCATCTGCCATTGATTTGCCCACTCACCCAACCTGCCCAGATCATGCTGAAGAATTTTTGCATCCTCGTCACAGTTCACCATCCCACTCAACTTGGTATAATCTGCAAACTTTGAGATGTTGCATTTTGTTTCTTCATCCAAATCATTTATATATATAGTATAAATAGCTGGGGTCCCAGCACCGATCCCTGTGGCACCCCACTAGTTACGGCCTGCCAATTTGAAAAGGACCCATTAATTCCTAATGTCTCTTTCATCCCTGCTAACCAGTTTTCTATCCATCTCAATACACATCCCCCAATCCCATGCACTTTAATCTTGCAAAATTGGGGCAGCACAGTGGCACAGTGGCACAGTGGTTAGCACTGCTGCTTCACAGTGCTAGGGACCTGGGTTCAATTCCAGCCTTGGCCAACTGTCTGTGTGGAGTTTGCATGTTCTCACTATGTCTGTGTGGGTTTCCTCCAGGTGCTCTGGTTTCCTTCCACAGTCCAAAGATGTGCAGATTAGGTGGATTGGCCATGCTAAATTGCCTGTAGTGTTCAAGGAGGTAGAGGGTGTATATTAGGTGGGTCATAGGGGGATGGGTCTGGGTGGGATGCTCTGAGGTTCAGTGTGGACTTGTTGAGCCAAAGGGCCTGTATCCACATTGTAGGGATTCTATGAAAATAATCTCTTATGTGGGACTTTGTCAAACGCTTTCTGAAAGTCCAATTATACCACATCAAGTGGATCCCCCTTGTCAACTCTACTAGTCACATCTTCATAGAATTCTAACAGATTTGACAAGCATGATTTCCCCTTCATAAATACAAGCTGACTCTGTCTGACCCTGCCACTGCTTTCTAAATACTCTGCTGTAAAGTTGTTGATAATAGACTCAAGAATTTTTCACACTACCAATGTTAGGCTTACTGGTCTATAATTCCTTGTTTTCTCTCTCTTCACCATATCTATGATATTCACCTCAAACTCCCATTGTGGTCATGAGTTCCATTATTTTTTATTCATGTGGGGGATGTAGGCATTGCTGGCTAGACCAGCATTTATTGCCCATCCCTAGTTGCCTTTGAGAAGGTGCTAGGGAGCAGTCTTCTTAAACCTTGACAGTCCACATGCTGTAGGTTGACCCATAGTATCTTTAGGGAGGGAATCGTCACCACTCTCCGGGTGAAGAGGTTCTTGTTGAATGGTTCATTAGATTTATTCGTGATTATCTTACATAACAGAAGAAAAACACACTGTGAACCATTCGAACTCAATGACGTCACTAGCACCAAACATAAAAGTACATACAGGAGGGAACTGCAGCAGTCTGCATCACCATTTGATAAGATCATGGCTGATAGAGTCATGGTCATAGTGTCATAGAGTCATACAGCACAGAAACAGACCCTTTGGTCCAATCAGTCCATGCTAAACATAATCCCAAACTAAACTAGTCCCACCTGCCTGCTCCTAGCCGATATCCCTCCCAACCTTTTCTATTCATGGACTTATCTAAGTGTCTTTTAAACATTATAACTATGTCCCGCATTCATCACTTACTCAGAAGTTCATTGCACGCACGAACCACTCTCTGTGTAAAAAATTTGCCTTCATGTCTTTTTTAAATCTCTCTCCTCTCACCTTAAGAATATGCCCCCAAGCCTTGAAATCCCCATTCTAGGGAAAACACACTTACCATTATCCCTACTTAAAAGAAACAAATGCCTTACAATTGATTGATGTTCAAACCACAAGGAAACCGGTTAGACACAACTCCTTGTTGATTTAGCAGTGTTACTGCCATTCCATGAGATTCTGGCTGATCTGATAATACATTTTCCTGACTTATTCCCTTAATCCTTGATTCTTTTACTGATAAAAAATTGTCCATCTCAGCCATGAACACAAAAAAAAGTAGGCTCAGAACAACTACTTGAGGGTAAATCTACAACACAGCAGTGGGTTCAAAAAGCTACTGGGGGGAGTGCAGGCCCGACATATTTCCTTTAGGATGAAATGTAGGACCAACAGGTCCAGAGAATCTTGGATGTCTAGAAAAATGCGGGACTGGATGAAAAGGAAAAAGCAATAATATAAAAGGTACAACGGGAGCAAAACAACGGAGGTCATAGAGGAGGACAGGAAGTGCAGGGGAGCTCAAGAAAGCAATTAGGAGAGCCAAGAGGGGGATTGAGAAAATACTGGCAGGCAAGACTGGGGAGAATCCCAAGATATTCTACGAGTATATTGAAGGAGTAAGTAAAGAGTTAAAGAGTTAACAACACAACAACTCTGATAAGGAAGTGGACCTATAGACTGAAACTGGGGAGGAAACATCCGCTGAAACAGCAGAATCCTGTAAGCGAACACAATCAGGAGCAGCACTAACCTTCACCCGCTTTGTGAGACGTCTGGAACAGATTAAAGAGCTGTGTACATGACTTGGGGGGACGGTGGCGAGTAACAGCAAATGTACATAAACTTTGAAATCGTCTGTAATAGCTGAGAAGTTTGGTGAGGCCCCTTTGAGGTCCCAGCTTCTCCCAAAAGCTTTTGTTAATAAAACTGTGTTTGACTCACTCGCTACAGAATGATACTTGGTAATACTTTGCCTACAACAATGTCAAGTGGAACAGAATAACCAAGGAAAAGAGTAGAGGCTATTTGTGCCAAGGGGGCAATCTGTGTGTGAAGCTAGAGGGCATTGGTAGAGTGTTAAATGAGAACGTCACATCTGTCTTTACTTGGGAGAAGGAGGATGCAAGTACGGAATTTGAAAAGGTGAACTGAGAAGTTTTTGAGCAGATAAATGGAGGTATTGGAGGTTTTAACAGATTTAAAAGTGGGCACAATCCCCAGATCCACAAGAGTTATATCCCACATTGCTGTGGGATATGAGGGAGAAAACTACAAGGGTTCTGACCAAAATTTTTTTGAATCTCCTGCCACAGAGGAGGTGTCAGAGGACTGGAAGACAGCTAATGCAGATTTACTTTCCAAGAAGTGTACTTATAGATGGACCAGAGAACTGTTGAGCAGTGAGTCAAACATCAGTGGTAGGAAATGGGATTGAGAAACATATCAACCATGATTGAATGGCAGAGTGGTTGATGGGCCGAATGGCCTAATTATGCTTCTATATATTATGGTCTAACCCTGATGAATGTGAGGTGATGTACTTTGAAAGAAGGACCATGACTATGAAGCACTCAATGAATGACAGGACACTAGGAAACAGAGGAACAGAGGGATCTTGGGGAGCTTGTACCACAGAAGGTAGTGGGATAGGTTAGTCGGGTAAGAAGACATATGGGGTGCTTGCCTTATGAGCTGTGACTCAAATTATATGAACAGAGAGGTCATGTTGGAATTTTGGTTAGCCAGAGCTGGAAT
Source organism: Ginglymostoma cirratum (assembly GCA_024137785.1). Classification (NCBI taxonomy): domain Eukaryota; kingdom Metazoa; phylum Chordata; class Chondrichthyes; order Orectolobiformes; family Ginglymostomatidae; genus Ginglymostoma; species Ginglymostoma cirratum. The sequence goes on along the minus strand of JAHRHZ010000092.1, from coordinate 1,188,629 downwards.
ATTATGGGTCGTTCTGGTCACCACACTGTAGGAAGGATGAGATTGCACTGAAGTCGGTACAAAGGAGATTAACCTGGACGTTACAAAACAGAAATTTCTGGAAAAGCTCAGCATGTTTTGCAGCATCTGTGGAGAGAAATCAGAATTAACGTTTTGGGTCAAGTGATTGTTCCTTAGAACTCAACATGATGTTGCCTGGGATTGGATTTTTCAGCTGTGAAGAGAGGCTGAATAAACTCGGGTTATTTTCTCTGGAGCAGAGAACGTTGAGGGGCTACCTGTTAGAAGTGTATTAAGTTATAAGGAGCATAGACAGAATGAATAGGAAACAGCTGTCTCCCTTAGATGAAGGGTCAACAACAAGGGCACATAATTTTAAAGTGAAAGGCAAGAGGTTTAGATGGGATTTGAGGAAAATCTTTTTCACCCATAGGGTGGTGAGGGTCTGGAATGCATTGCCGGGGAAAGTAGTTGAGGCAAAAACTTCACAACCTTTAAAAAGTACTTGGATGAACACTTGAAGTGTTATAACATTCAAGGCCAAAAGTGGAAGGCCTTGGAAAGTGGGAGTAATGTATTTTTGGTGGTATAGACCTGATGGGCCAAAGGGCCTCTTTGGTACCTGTAAGAATCTATGATTCTAATATACTTAATGAGCCAGTTTTGACAGCCCTCTGTCGTAAATAATTCCACATAATGACTACAACCTGAGAGAAAAGAAGTCCTGGTTCTGGGTCTAGGCCCGAAACGTCAGCCATCCTGCTCCTCTGATGCTGCTTGGCCTGCTGTGCTCATCCAGCTCTACACCTTGTTATCTCAGATTCTCCAGCATCTGCAGTTCCTACTATCTCAGAAAAGAAATCCTCTTCATCTCTAGGAGATAGCAAGAACTACAGATACTGGAAGAAGATGCAGGACTTGGCAGGACCTGATGGAGGGTCCCACCCCGAAACGTCGACTTTCCTGTTCTTCTGATGCTGCTTGACCTGCTGCGTTCCTCCAGCTCCACACTGTATTGACTCCTCTTCATCTCAGTCTTAAATGGGCACTCTTTTGCTTTGATTTCTCTCCACGGGTGCTGCAAGACCTGCTGAGCTATTCCAGTCATTTCTGTTTTTTTTTGATATCCAACATCCGTAGTTAGAGTCAGAGTAATATAGCGTGCAAACAGATCCTTCAGTCCCACTTGTCCATGCTGACAAAGTTTCCCAAACTAAACTAGTCCCACTTGCCTGTGTATGGCCCATTACCCCTAAACTTTTCCTATTCATGTACCTACCCAAATGTCTTTTAAATGTTATAACTATACCAGCATCTACCACCTCTTCTGTCAGTTCATTCCACAAAAAACAGCCTCTGAAAAAAAATTGGGTCTTTTATAAACTGTTCACATCTCACCTTAAAAATATGCCTCCTAGTTTTGAACTCCCCATTCTAGGGAAAAGACCTTTGCTATTCACCTTATCGAAGCCCCTCATGATTTGATAAACCTCTGTAACATCACCCCTCATCCTCTTATGCTCCAGGGAAAGATGTCCTAGCCTGCCAAGTCTCTCTATAACTCAAACCCTCCAGTACTGGCGACATCCTGGGCAAAGCTTTCCTGAACCATCACCAATTTAATAATATCCTTCCTACAGCAGGGTGAACAGAACTATACACAGTACTCAAAATGTGGCTTCACCAACATCTTGTACAACCTCAACATGACACCCAAATCCTATACGTAATGGTCTGAGCAACGAAGGCAAATGTGCTAAACACCCTCTCAACCACCTTGTCTAACTGTAATGCAACTTTCAAAAGAACTATGCACCTGAACTCCTTGGTCTCTCTGTTGGACATCACTACCTAGGGCCTATCATTAGCTGTATACATGCTGCCCTTGTTTGTTTTACCAAAATGTAATACCTCACATTTATCCAAATTAAACTCCATCCACCGTTCCTCAGTCCATTGATCCAAATGATCTCGATCCCTTTTGTAATCTTAGATAACCTTTTTCACTGTCTACTACACCACCAATTTTGAGGTCATCTGCGAACTTACTTATCATGCCCCCTAAATTCTCATCCAAATCGTTTACATAAATTCGCAAAATATTTTAAGAAGAAGAAAATATTTTAAGAAGAATCCTTACACTGAGGAGACCTGACCAGCTGCTTCAGTGCAGGTAATTAATATTTTCTGTATCTTTTATCTAGAGGTTAGTTTGAGTGCCTAGACCTCCACACTGGAACAATAGTCCTTCTCTGTACATTTATTGTTTAATGTAGTTCAGTTAAATTAGTTATGTGCTTTTGTATTCTTGTGTAGTTAGTGCTTACACTGTTCAGCAATGAACTTGCAATTTTTGACTGAAGTCAACTCACAACTTCGACTTGTTTACCCAGTCATGTTCATTGCCCATTATAGCAACAAAGATAATGTTGGACAAACTGTGGATGTTTTCTTTGAAGAAAAAAGGATTGGAGGTGTCCGATATTAGGACATTTAGGTAAAAGATTCAGGGGGAAATACTTCACACTGCAAGAGGTAATGATCTGGAACTCACTGCCCACAATGGTAGAGAAAGCAGAAGTGATAAAGGACATAAACTTGCAGAACCAGAGAGAGAGCAGGACAAAGGAAATGTTGGGTTTGCTGTTTGGAGAGCAGGGGTGGACTCAATGAACTGAATTACTCAATGGCCTTTATTGGGAACAGCATGACCAGAAGCCATCAATATTAGATAATCACCAAGAAGACAACAGGGAACTCATAAGAGATAAAAGGTACTGCAGATGCTGGAGAATCAGAGATAAAAGGTACTGCAGATGCTGGAGATAAGAAAAAGTTAGCATCTAAGCTGTCTTCTTAATATATTTTGAGAGGGTTTGCTCATCATTTTCTGATGAAGGGTCTAGGCCCGAAACGTCAAGCTTTCCTGCTCCTATGATGTTGCTTGGCCTGCTGTGTTCATCCAGCCCCACACCCAGGGAACTCATAAGAGTCTGTTTAACGCCAAACAATGATGAGAATGTGGATTTCGATACTGCAGGAGTTGTTGAAGTAAATAATGCAGAGAGGTTTGGGGAATTTAATTCTTCACATTTGGTAAATAAAGGGAGCCTCAGCAAACAAATCAAATTACACATCTCTGTACTGAATCAACACGTTAAAACGAGTGCAGACAAAGGGAAGTGAGTATAAACTGGGAAGATGCAGGATGTCAGCAAATACTTGGTATGGACAGTTAACTGGAATGGGCCAGCCAAGGAGAGACAAAACCTTTGTCCAGAACCTGGTGTTATGGGCCAGAGCAAACCCTCTCAAAATATATTAAGAAGACAGCTTAGATGCGAACTTTTTCTTATCTTAAAGGCAAGTGCCCAGCGTTGCATTCTGGATGCAATTTGAATGGTCAAACTACAAGTCTTAAAGCAAAACACATTTTAATCATAGGCTATAGTTAAAATACTACAAAAGAAAGAAGAATTGGAATAACATCTCTATTGGAAAACTTAACAGAATAACAGATTATTCAATATTATACAGCAACTGATCCAATAAAGTAGCGAAGGCAAATTTAGTAAAATAGATTGTCTCACATACAAATCTAGCATCAGGAAGAGAACCCCAGCTTTTAACTGTAACAGAGAGAGGAAAAAAAGCTTCTTCATCCAGTTTGTTTTATCTTTGTCAAACATTGGGTACAGTAAGTCGAGAACAAAGTGGACATTTTGTCTGGCAGCGATACACTGTCAAGATGAATTGTAGTAACCTAACAAGATTCCTTCCAACCCACACCCATAACACTTAGAAGGACAGGGACAGCAGAGGAATGGGATAACCATTACCACAGGAGAGACACGAGAAGCACTGAGGGGGGCGGCCTGAGACAAGGGGGTGACTTTTGTTTGCATGGGGAAAATTTTGCAACCACAGAATCGTGAGTAAGATAGAGTCTTGAGTGTTCTACTTGCTCTATTTCAGATTATCCCTTTCACTGGGACTATCCTTGGTGGACTTCAAGATGGAAACATGATTATAGTTCAAGGGTGGGTGCCAGCACATGCCAAGAGGTAAAGCAACCAAGTCTCGCTGTTTGACCTGTTCTGCTTTCATCCCCATCCTCAACTTTCATCGCTCCAGTAGTGATAAGTGAATGTTCAGCTGTTAATGCCTTGGGGGAATTCTCTCCCCGAGCCTATCTGAAGGCTAAAACTAAACAAAAAAATCCAGGTTCTGTGGGAGCTTGACTCCACCTATTCAGATTACTTCTATTGTTCAACTTTAAAAATAACCCAAGACCTCACAAGATAGTAGGAACTGCAGATGCTGGAGAATCTGAGATAACAAGGTGTAGGGCTGGATGAACACAGCAGGCCAAGCAGCATCAGAGGAGCTATCGCTTTCCTGCTCCTATGATGCTGCTTGGCCTGCTGTGTTCATCCAGCTCTACACCTTGTTAGCCAAGACCTCACAAGCTGTTTACTTTAACAACTTTGGAGTAGATTGCACGCACTTCTGTCCCAACCTTTCTTCATGAAAAAACAAACAGGACCAAATACATCTCTTGAAGCCATTGCATCGTCACACTGGCCATAAGCATTTTTTTGTGATGGGGAAGGAATTATTTTTCTAGGAACAGATGATTTTATTTATTCAACAATTTATTTATTTAAAAATCAACTTCCAAAATTGGGCCAAGGGTCAGACAGGCATACCTTTCACAATAGTTTTAAGGAAAATATAAAAACTGTACATAGGATAAAGGGAGCAGAGTAATTTGAGTTGAGAGAGTTAAGAATAGTAATTTTAGAACAGAGAGAGCAGAGCAACAAATATAACATATAAATAATTATTAGATTGGGGTTTATTTTTACCTCTTTGGAGTCAAATAAGAGCCATTACAGTTTGTTCATACAGTGTGGAAACAGGTAATTTGTCCCAAAATCGACCCTCCAAGGAGCACCCCACCCAGACCCAGACCCAGACCCATCCCCCTACCCTATCCCTGCATTTCCTATAGCTAACCCACCTAGCCTGCATATCCCTGAACACTATGGGCAATCCACCCAACTTGCATATCTTTGGATTGTGAGAGGAAGCCAGAGCACCTGGAGCAAACCCACGCAAACATGGAGAGAATGTTTGTGTGGAGTTTCCACAGTCGCCTGAGGGTGGAATCAACAGTGTGGAGCTGGAGGAACACAGCAGGCCAGGCAGCATTAGAGGAGCAGGAAAGATGCTCTTCTAATGCTGCCTGGCCTGCTGTGTTCCTCCAGCTCCACACTGTGTTATCTCTGACTCCAGCATCGGCAGTTCTTACTATCTCTGAGGGTAGAATCAAACCCGCGCCCTTAGTGCTGCACTGCTAATCACTAAGCCAGTAGCCCGAAACGTCAGCTTTCCTGCTCCTCTGATGCTGCTTGGCCTGCCGTGTTCATCCAGCTCTACACTTTGTTATCTCATAGTAGGAATTGTCACCGTTCCACCCTGCAGACTGACACAGGAGTGTTTTTAAATCTTTAGCGGAATTTTTTTTCATTGAGTTTAAGTGCGAATGTGACATAAGAGTGGGAGGAACTTAATACCTGTCTCACATTTTTAAACATTGAGTTCTAGATACCCACCACCCTCTGAGTGAAAATTATTTTCCTCAAATCCCCTATAAATCTCCTGCTTCTCACCATAAAACTAGTTATTTACCCCCCCCCCCCAGTAAGGGAAAAGGTCTACCTTGTTCACTTCAATCAGCTTCCCCTCAGCCTCCTCTGTTAGAAGGAAAACAATGCTAGCCGATCTAGTAACAGTAATAAGCCATTTCACAAAATTGTTAATGTGAATAGGCCTAGAATTAAAAAGGGTCTAGGCCCGAAACGTCAGCTTTCCTGCTCCTCTGATGCTGCTTGGCCTGCTGTGTTCATCCAGCTCTACACCTTGTTATCTCTGTTTACTCTAGAACTTAAAGGTCACGTTAACAGACATTGGGAGAAACAGACGGAGCACGTTTCTGATGAGAATCGAAACTAAACTTGAGTTTCGTTTCTATGTGAGAGCGGACTCACATCCTGATTGTACTTGCGAGAGCGACATAGCAGTTGGTAATTTCAGGCGAACATACACCAGCACCAGAGATTTGCATTCGGACAGAATGGAGCAGCAGCCCATCTATAACCCGGTATGTATCAGCAAACTGCCCCAGTCCCCGCAGTCCCCATTCCTCACTCGCCAACAATAACTTCCCCAAAACTCCATCGCTTCCCCGCTGATTGTTTCCTCCGACTAACCGCATTTGTTGCGCTGAATTCATGAGGAGTAAGAGAACGAATTCACGGGACGGTAGTTAAAGTGTGTGAAATACTGTGAGATAAAGAGGATGAGAACGCAAGGGACAGAGTGAAGGAGAGGGAGAAGAGCGAGGCACTGAGGGAGAGAGGAGCTGGAAGGTGCGAGGGAGAGCGGGGAGAGGTTTTTGGAGGAGGTAGTGAAGGGAGGGAGTGATGGGGAATAGAACGATAGGGACTGAGAGTTAGACAGAGACAGACTGAAAGAGAGAGTGAGTAGGACGGCGAGAATGAAGGAGACATTGAGGGTGTGAAGGAGGGAGAGAGAGAGAGTGAAGGTGAGCGAGGCGAGAATAGGGGACAGAGTGTGTGAGGAAGAAATGGAGGTGGAGAGGATGAGTGAAGGACAGTGAGTGAGGGCGCTAGAAAGGGAAAGAGAGGGAATGAGTGAAGGGATGGAAGGGCCGGCTGTTGACCTGGTGATAACAGAAGTTCCTCAGTCTTTTTCTTTTATCTTTGTTAAACACTGGGTACAGTAGGTCGAGAACAAAGCGGACATTTTGTCTGGCAGCGGTACACTGTCAAGACGAATTGCCGTAACTCAACCAGGCTCCTTCCAAACCCACACCCACAACACTTAGAAGGACAGGGACAGCAGATGCATGGGATCACCATTACCACAGGAGAGACACAAGAGGCACTGAGGGAGTGGCCTGAGACAAGGGGGTGACTTTTGCATGCATGGCGAAAATTCTACAACCACAGAATCATGAGGTAAGATAGAGTCTTTGTTCTACTTGTTCTATTTCAGATTATCCCTTTCACTGGGATTATCCTTGGTGGACTTCAAGATGGAAAGATGATTATAGTTCAAGGGCAGGTGCCAGGACATGCCAAGAGGTAAAACAACCAGGTCTCACTGTTTGACCTGTTCTGCTTTCATCCCCATCCTCAACTTTCATTGCTCCAGCAGTGGCAACCAAGCTGTTAATGTTCAGCTGTTAATGCCTTGGGGGAATTCTTGCCCGAGCCTATCTGCCTCTCTTTACTTAAGACTTCATCACTTCAACCAAGCTTTTGGTCCTATATCTCTAACATATACTTAAGGGGCTTTGGGTTGGGCCTCTGACTGATTAATTGTCAATCTGGCAAAACACTTGGAATGTTTCACTTCACCTGATCCCATTCCTTTTCATCTAATCATAGGCAGAGAGTCACTTGCAATGGCTTCTCTTCCTGCTCCTGCACTGTTGCCCCTGCTTTCCCCAAAGAATCTATCCCCAGTCTACTTCCATTTCTCACCTACATGCCACTTCTTTGAGACATGATCTGAAAGTACAGCGCTCATCTGCACTTGTAACCTGACAACCCAGCTCTACATCTCTACCATTATCTCTCTCCCATCATCACCCCCAACTATCTTTAAATTCACCTAATCTCACAGAATTGTTCCAGCATGGAAGGAAGCCATTTGGCCTATTTTTGTACCAGCTCTCAGACTGTTTTTCTGACATCCAGTTCTAGATGTTCTCTCCAATTAAATATGGAAACAAGCAAAATTCACTACTTTTGGTTCTTGCAACAGACTCATAATCCAAGCCACCAAATCTACCCTTCAACCTGGCAATGGCCTGAGGCTGAACCAGTTTGAAAACATGTTAGCATTGTGTTTGATTGAGGTAAGCAACTGACCATATGCACCATTAAGTCAATCAATTTCTCTGCAATAACATTTGATTCAGTCCCTGCTTCAGCTCATCTGCTGCTGAAGACCTCATTTATGCTCTTGCTATTTCCAGAGTCAACTATTCCAATGCGCTCCCAACTGGTCCCACATTTTGAACTCTGTAAACTTGAGGTGATGCAAAACTTTGCTTCCCTTGTCCTAACTCTCATTAAATTCCATCTATCCATCACTCTATTGTCACTGTCCCACATTGAGTCCTATTGAAATAACATGTCAATTTTAAAAATATCATCATGCCTATTAAATCCCTTTATGGCCTAGCTCCTTTCTATCTTTAATGTCTCCTTGAGCAAAATTTCAAGATCTCTGTTCTCCTCGAAACCTGGCCTCTTGAGCATCCCCATTTTTAGTCATTGCAGCATTGGTGGTTGTGCCTTCAACTTGCAAGGTCTGAGTCTGTGGAATTGCTTCTCTAAGCCTCACAGCCTCTCTATTTATCTCTTCTTTGAAGATGCTTCGCAAAATCTACCTTTTTGATCAATCCTTTGTTCATCTTCATTCAGATCTCCTTCAGTGGTTTGGAAATAAATTTTACTTGATACTGCTGCTGCGAGGCAGAGTGTGATGTTTTATTGCATTTGAGGTGCGCTGTAGATATATATGACTCATTATTATTGACACCGTAGAAGTACCAGTTGTTGTACATTAATCCAACACGAAGGCAATCAATGCTTCTTGCAAGTCTGAAAGAATCTGAAGTTCATTTTTGCATAAAGCCTTAAATCTTCCACAGAAGTGCCTTCAACATGTCCTCTTTTCTCCTCAACTGAGTACCTCCCACATCTTCCCTGCATTGACAGGGCCCTCCACCAAGTTGTCCCATTTCTTTGATTTCTGCCCTCACCCATTCCCTTCTCTCCCAGAACAACAATAAGGTTTCCCTTGTCCACAGTTTCCACTCCACCAGCTTCCACATTCAAAAGATCATCCTCCACCATTTCCACCATCTCAAAAAGATACTATTCTCTCCATGATACCCTGATTTTCCTCCATCACTCCTAACACTTCCATGACACCTTCGCATGCAATCGCAGATGTAAAAATTATCCTTTTATTTCCTGCCTCCTCACTGTCCAAGGAGGCAAATACACCTTCTGGGTAAATTTGCAGTGTTTCAGTTGTACGTTTTTCTATCCAGTCCACTGTATTCACTGCTCATAATGTGGTCTGCTCTACACTGGCCACAGCAAACACAGACTGGGTAACTGTTTTGTGGAACACCTTTACTCTGTCCATAAGAATAACCCCCAACCTTCCAGTTATTTGCCATTTCAATGCACCAACTTGCTCTCATGCTAACATTCCTTTCCTAGGCCTGCTGCAATGTTCCAGTGAAGCTCAACGCAAGCTGGAGAAACAGCACTTCATTTTCTGTTTAGGCACGTTATGGCCTTCAGGATTCAACATTAAGTTCAACAACTTCAGAGTATGAACAGTGTTCTCTATTTTGATCAGAAGGCCCCATCCCCAATACCGAAACACCTGCATTATGTCTTGTTTGTGTCTTATAAGCTTTGCTTTCAGCATCACTGATCCAAACCTATCTTCTTCTCACACCTATCGTCAAAACTTATTTTACAACTCAAGTGCTCCTTTACCAACCCATTTGTCTTTTATGTGGGACCTTACTGAAAGACTTTTGAAAGTCAAAGTAAATCACATCCACTGGCTGCCCCTTACCAACCCTACTGGTTACATCCTTGAAAAATTCCAGTATATTTGTGATTTCCCTTTCCTACTTCCATGCTGTCTAATTCTGTACTGTTTTCCAAGTATTCTGTTATTAAATCTTTGATAATTGAATCCATTATTTTCTCTACAATTGATGTCAGGCTAACTAGCCTATAGTTCATATTTCTGTCTACCTCCCTTTAAATAGTGGGGTCACATTAAGTACCTTCCGATCCATAGGAACTGTTTCAGAGTCTATAGGCTCTTGAAAGGTTCCACACATGCATCCATTATTTCTATGGCCTCTTCCTTAATTACTGCAGAATATAGATTATTAGGACCTGGGGACTTATCAGGCTTTAATTCCATCATTTCCCCAACAGCATTTCCCTACTAAAACTGATTTCCTTAAGTTCCTCCCTGTCATTAGATGCTTTGCTCCCAAATTCTTTTGTGATGTTATTTGTATCCTCTTGTGTGAAGACACAAGGAACATAAGAACAAAAATATGTATTTAATTGATCTGGCATCTCATTATAACTTCATTTGTTTCTGATCATAAAAGGGCCTACATTTGTCTTCACTAACCTTTTTTCTCTTCATATATTAGCAGAAGATTTTACAGTTATGATATCAGTTATGATATTGTCTGCAAGCTTACTGTTGTGCTATTTTCCCCTTCTTAATCAATACCTTTGCTGTTCTTTGCTGAAATCAAAACTGCTCCTAATCCTTAGGTCTTCTGCTTTTTGGGGCAATTTTAACACCCTTCCTTGGATCTAATGATATCGTTAATTTCCCCATTAGTCATGGTCAGGCCACCTTTCCCATATTATTATTTTTGAGCCAGACAGGAATAGACAATTGTTGCAATTCTTCAATGTGTTCTTTAAATGTTGGCTTTTGGTATTCAAGTTATCTCTTTAAGTAATATTCACCAATTTAGCATAGCCAGCTTGTGCCTCATACTTTTGTATTTTGCTTTATTTAGATTCAAGACCTTAGCCTCAGAATTAACTTGTCAATCTCCATATTAATGAAGAATTCTATCATATTATGGTCTCTGTCCTCCAAGGGGCCTCACAAAACTAAATTACTAATTATACGCTTCCAGGATGATCTTATACTCGTTTAGGATGACCTGTTCTCCAGTTGGTTCCTTGATGCATTAATCCAGAAAACCATCCCATACAACCTGCAGGAATTCCTCCTCTTTAATATTGTTACTGATTTGACTTGTCCAATCTAAACACAGATTAAATTTGCCCAAAATTACAGCTGTATCTTCATTGTTTGCATCCCTAATTTCATGTTTAATGCCTTCTCCAATACTACCACTATAGTTTGGGGTCTGTGGACAATGCTGACTATTTTTTTACTGCCACTTGGTGTTTCCAAGTTATATCTGTTCACTAGAGCTAATATCTTTCCTCACTTTTACATTAATTTTCTCTTTATCCAGCAACACTACCCTGCCTCCTTTTCCTTTTTGTTTGTCCTTCCTAAAAACTGAATTCCTCGGATATTCAGTTCCCATACTTGGTCATTCGGCTGTACCATTGCTGTAATCCCAACAATTTCAGAAGTGCTTATATATATCACCAGAGGAAACCTTTCCGCTTCCTCAAACTGCTTGAGTTGCTCAAAAGTCCATTTCTAAATTACATTGTGCAACAGCTTTAAAGGATTCAGATGCAAGGCAGCTGGAATACTTAGGAAATGAGAAATTGAAATGGAATGTATCATTGCCTGATAATAATGCCAAAATTTGATGAGGCCTTGATCCCAGATGCAAAAGTTCTGGTGAGAAATAACAGAAATTACATTTCCCTGGGATCAGTTGCAGTCTTTAACCCAATGCATGCCTACCCTAGATTTGTGACTGGAGCTGACGATCATTAACTCTATATTTACCAGTTTCAGTAGAATGCAAAAATATTCGAAAGTGGACATTTTACCTCCCCAACTAATCTTTGGAAAGAACACAATCTAAATTAAGAAACATTAGAATTTGCAAATGAAAGTCTTTTGATTTGAGGACCTTATTCAAAAAAAAGCACATTTCCCTCCCTTCAGAACTACACACCAGAAATGACAATTGATGAACTCAATCCTGCAAAGTTGACCCTGGAAAGTCCTCCTTACTTATATCTAGGGCCAGTGCCAAAATTAAGAGTGTTGACTCACAGATTAGTCAAGCAACATCTTTGTAGTTATATTCACAGAATTATACATTACAAACCACATCACAGCCAACACCATCACCTTTACTGGGTATGTCCTGTCCTACTGGCAATCTGGGAGTCCTCAACATTGACCCCAAACATTACGAAATCTCATGGCACCAGGTCAAACATGGACAATGAAATATTCTGTTCACAATATACATTAACGATTTGGACGGAGGAATTGAATGCAATATCTCCAAATTTGCGGATGACACTAACTTAGGTGGCAGTGTGCGATGATGCAAAGAGACTGCAGGGTGACTAGGATAGTCTGGCTGAGTGGGCAAATACTTAGCACATGCAATACAATGTGGATAAATGTGAGTTATCCACTTTGGTGCAAAAACAGGAAGGCAGATTATTATCTGAATGGTGGTAGTTAGGAAAAGGTGAGGTGCAAATAGACCTGGGTGGAACAGTTGCTGAAAGTTGGCATGCAGGTGCAGCAGGCACTGAGGAAAGCTAATGGCATGCTGGCCTCCATAGCGAGAGGATTTGAGTATCGGAGTAAGGATGTCTTGCTGCAGTTAGAGAGGGCCTTATTGAGGCCACACCTTGAGTATTAAGTGCAGTTTTGCTCTCTTACTCTAATGAATGACATTTTTGCTATTGAGGGAGTCCAGCGAAGGATCACCGGACTGATTTCCGGGATGGCAGGACTGACATATGAGAAAAGACTGAATCAACTAGGCTTGTGTTCACTGGAATTTAGAAGAATGAGGGGGGATCCCATAGAAATACATTAAAAACCTGATTGGACTAAATGCTGGAAGAACGGTCCTGATTTTGGGGAAGTCCAGGACTTGGGGTCACAGTTTAATAGAAGACTATTCAGGACTGAAATGAGGAAGAATTTCTTCACTCAGAGAGTTGTGAAACTGAGGAAGTCTCTCCCACAGGAAGCTGTTGGGGCCAGTTCATTAGAAGTATTCAAGAGAGAGCTGGATGTGGCCCTTGTGGCTAAAGGGATCAAGGGGTATGGGGAGAGGACAGGAATGGGATTCTGAGATTGCATGATCAGCTATGATCGTATTGAATAGCTCAAAGGGCTGAATGGCCTACTCCTGCACCTATTTTCTATGTTTCTGCTAATTACCACATATCACCCTTCCTCAGCTAATGAATCTGTGCTCCTCCATGTTGAACATCAATTGGAAGAAGCACTGAGAGTGGCAAGGGTACAGAATGGACTCTGAGTGGGAGATTTGAATGTCAATCTGCAAAAGCGGCTCAGCAGTACCACTAGTGGCTGAGTGGGTTGAGTCTTAAAGGACATAGATGCTAAACTGGGTCAGTAAGAAATACAAATATGCCTGACCCCACCCTCACCAATCTGTACAGGACAGTATCAGGTGCAGTGACCACTGCACAGTCCTTGTGGAGTTAAAGTCCCAGCTTCATATTAAGGGTGCTGTCCATCATGTTAAATGGCACTGTGCTCCATGGGATAGACTTCAAACAGATCTAGCAACTCAAGACTGGGTATCCATAAGGGACTTTGGGCCATCAACAACCACTGAGTTGTACTCCAATATAATCTGCAACCTCATGGCCTGGCATATCTCCCACTCTAACATTACCATCAAGCCAGGGGATCAACCCCAGATGATTGAAGAGTTAGGAGGATATGCCAGAAGCAGTACCAGGACTATCTAAAAATGAGGTGTCAACCTGGTGAAGCTACGAACCAAGGCTAATAAGAAGCAATAGATAGTCAAGACTAAACAATTCCTAAACCAGCAGATCAGATCTAAGCTCTATATTCCTGCTATGTCCAGTTCTGAAAGGTGGCAGACAATTAATTAACTCACAGGAGGAAGTGGTTCCACAACAATGGGGGTCCAGCACATCAGAGCAAAAGTTACATCTGAAGCATTTGCAACAATCTTCAGCCAGAAGTATCAAGTGGATGATCCACCTTGGCCTCCTTCTGAGGTTCCCAGTATTAATTGTGCCTGTCTTCAGACAATTCAATTCACTCCATATGATATCAAGAAATGCTTGGAGGCATTGGACACTGAAAAGACTGTAGGCCCTGGCAACATTGTGGCAGTAGTACTGAAGACTGTGCTCCAGAAGTTGCAGCTCCCATTGCCAAGCTCTTCTAGGACAGCCACAAGACTGGCATCAACCCTAGGATGTGGAAAATTGCCCAGGTATGTCCTATACACAAAATGAAGGACAAATCCAACCCAGCCAGTAAGTCCCCCACCCCAACTCTGGACCCCCCCGCAACCAGCCTTGCAGTAGCCTCATCACTGATGTTCAGATTGGACTGCACCAGAGGTCACTCAGCTCCTGACCTCAGTTCAAGCATGGTCAGAAGAGCTGAACTCAGTAGATGAGTTGTGACTGACTGCCTTGACATCAAGGCAGCATTTGACCAAGTATAGCATTAAGTAGGCCTTGCAAAACTAGAGTCAATGGGAATCGGTGGGTGGAGGGGAGACCTCTCCACTGGTTTGGAGTCCTATATATATCCAAAAGATATATTTGTTGTTTTGGAAGTCAGTCAACTCAACTCCAGGACATCTCTGCAGGAGTTCCTCAAGATATTTTCTTAGGCCCAACCATCTTCAGCTGCTTCATCAATGACCTTCCCTTTATCATAAGGTCAGAAGTGAGGTGTTCACTGATGATTGCACAATGTTCAGCACCATTCACACACTGAAGCAGTCCATTGAAAAATGCAGCCGGTCCTGTGCAATATTGAGGCTTGGACAGACAATTAGCAAGTAACGTTCATCCCACACAAGTGCCAGGCAATGACAATCTCCAATGAGAGAATTTAACCATCACTCCTTGACATTTAATGGCAATACCATCACTGAATTCCTCCCTTATCTACATCTGGGGGGTTACCATTGACCAGAAACTGGACTGGACTAGGCAAATTAATACGATGGCTGCAAGGGGAGATTATAGGCTTGGAATCCTGCCATAAGCAATTAATTTCCTGACTCCCAAAGCCTGTCCACCATCTACAAAGCAGAATAAGGAATATGATAATACTGAGCATTTGACTGGATCAGTGCAGCCCCAAAAACACTCAAGATGCCTTACATCATCCAGAATAAGCAGCTCACTTGATTGACACAACATCCACAAACATTCACTCCCTGTGCGACCGACACACATTAGCAGCAGTATGTACCATCTATAAGATGCACTGCAGAAATTCACCAATTACAGACATTCTGAGCCTAAGACTACTATCATCTAGAAGGACAAGAGCAGGAAATACACGGGAACACCCCCAACCTGCAGTAAGTTTCCCTCCAAATCACTTACCATCCTGACTTGGAAATACATTGCCATTTCTTCACTGTCACTGGGTCAAATTCCTGAAATTCCCTTCCTATTGATATTGTGGGTCTATCTGTACCAAATGGACTACAGTGGTTTGAGAAGGCAGCTCACCACAGCATTCTTGAGGTCAACTAGGAATTGGGAATAATTATCACACTAAGCCAGTGAACCCTACATCCCATGAATTAATTTTAAGGAAAATATTCATTTAAACCTCTTTTAAACACTCTGCCTCTGAGTGTAACTCATCCTTTTGGTATCTAATTGGCCCTACATTCTACCATCCCTTGACTATTAATATGCTGATTGATGACATTTGTATTTTCTTTTATATTAGTTGTTAGTCTTTTCCATAACCCCACATTGTTACTCTGATTTGTTTCATCACCTCCCTCTGAGCCTTCTGTATCACTCTTGGCTCTCAACTGTATTATTTACATGACACATGTTCTTTATCTTACTCTCTATCACTTGCTTTGTCCAGGGAGATCTGGTAGGTTTACCCTACCTCTCCCTTTTGAGGGAACTCTTTGAAGAATATACCTCTTTGATTGCCTGATGGCCACTCATTTCTTAACTGCCTGCCCGCTTCCAACCCTGTGGTTGTGACCATTACTCTAAATACACATAGTTTTCTATCTCATGGGTACACCATAGTGACTCCAGCCACTGCTCAAGCTCCAAAGCCTGATGCTGGAGCTTTGAAACCTTTACAGAGAAAAGGCAAGAAAATGGATTTGAGGATTATAAGATCAGCCATGATCTCATTCAATAGCAGACCAGACTTGGTAAGCCTTTTGACTATTTTGTTCCGTTTTTTACTGTCTTGTCTGATGTGTGCATTTCTGGCTGGCCAACATTTATTGTCTGTTCCTAGTTACATTTGAGAAAGTGGTGGTGAGCTACCTTCTTGAATCACTGCTGTCCACGTGCCATAGATCAACAGTATCATGGAGTTCCAGGATTTTGTCCCAAATGACAATGAAGGAACAGTGATATGTTTCCAAATCAAGATGTTGAGTTTCTTGGGAGAGAACTTGCAGGTGGGATGTTCCCATGTATCTGTTGCCCTTGTCCTTCTAGATGGTAGTGGTCATGGGTTTGGAAGGCGCTGTCTTAGGATCTTTGATGAACTTCTGCGATGTATCTTGTAGATGATACACACTGCTGCTACTGAGTGCCAGGGGCAGAGGGGCTTTTGCGAATGTATGTCAATCGAGTGAGCTGATTTGTCCTGGATGGTGTGAAGTTTCTTGAGCATTGTTGGGGCTGCACTCATCCAGGCAAGTGGGGAGTATTCCATCACACTCCTTACTTGTGTCTTATAGATGGTGAACAGACAATGGGAGTCAGGCAGTAAGTTATTTGCTGCAGGATTCCCAGTCTCTGACTTTGTATTTATATGGCTAGTCTAGTTCAATTTCTAGAATGGTAACTTCCAGGTTGTTGATTGCAGGGAATTCAAATATGGTAATGTCATTGAATGTCACAGGATGGTAGTTAAATTCTCCCTAAGTGGAGATGGTCATTTCCTGTCACTTGTGTGACAGAATCAGGTCATAGTCTCAGAATTAGGGTCAGATCATTCAGGAGGAATGTTAGAAAGCTTTTCTACATGGAACGAGTAACTGAGGTTTGGAACTCTTTCCCTCAAACAGTGGGCGATGCTAATCCAATTGTTAAATTTAAATCAGAGGTAGACAATTTTTTATTAAGCAACGCTATCAAGGGATGTGGGCCCAAGACAGGCATATGGAGTTAGGCCACAGATCAACCATGATCTTATTGAATGGTGGAGCAGGCTTGAGGTGCTGAATAGCCTACTCCTGTCTTATGTTCCTATATGTTCTAATGAATGTTACTTATTGTGTCATGTAAATTGGTGATGCCAATTGCATTCTCCCATGAACCCTCTTCAGATAATACCACACTTCCATTCTCCAACCCTTCATCTGCAGTATGGTCTCAGGAATCCTCTTCCACATTGAAATTATAGCATGTTCCTACAGAACCCCTATCAAGGCATAGGACACCCTCAGTGAACTTCTCCTTCAAATAATAGCACTCTCTCAGATAGAGCACTTCAAATGTTAGGACACTCCAAGAGGAAACACTCTACAGTTAATAGTATGCTCCCAGGATTTCCTCTGCATTTTAAATAATAGGACACCATTGTGCACCCTCCCCCCGCCAACCTTGAGAAATAGTACATTCCCAAATTATACCATAGGGATCAGTGCTGGGACCTTTACTGTTTGTTATGTATGTGAACAACTAAGATGTAAATGTAGAAGACATCATTACTAAGTTTGCCGATGACAGAAAAAATGGTGGTGTTGTGAATAGCAAGCAAAATGGTCTTAGGCTATGGTTTGACATTGATCAGCTGGTAAATTGGGCAGTGCAATGACAGATGGAATTTAATCCCAGTAAGTGTGAAGTCTAATAAATGAAAGATATACACAATGAATAGTAGGTGCATAGGAAGTACTGAGGAACACAGGGACCTTGGCGCACAAATCTACAGATTCCTGAAGGTGTTAGCGCAGGTGGACAGGATAGTGAAGAAGGCATGCAGGATGTTTGCCTTCATTAGGTGGGGTGGAGATACAGGAGCAAAGAAGTCTTGTTACAGCTTTATAAAACATTTGATTAGGTTCATTGGAACATTTGGAACTCTGTGCAGTTCTGTTCACCATACAATCAGAAGGTTGTGATAGCACCAGAGAGGCTGCAGAGGGGATTTACCAGAATGTTGCTCAGGATGGAAAATCTCACTTACAAGGAACGACTGGATAGGCTGGGTTTATTTTCCCTGGAGCAGAGGAGGCTGAGAGGGAATTCCGTTTGAGGTATACAAAATTATGAGAAGCATGGACAGGGTAGATCATAAGGATCTTTTCTCCATGGCAGATGTGTCTAAGACTAGAGGGCATTAGTTTAAGGTGAAGAGCAAGTGGTTTCGAGGAGATCTGAGGAAAACCTTTTCACCTAGAGGATGATGAAAATATGGCACATGCTGCTTGAAGTGGTGGTGGAGGGAGCTGCTCTTACATCATTCAAGATGCATTGGGATGAACACTTAAAATGCTACGAGATTGCAGGCTATGGATAAAGTGAGGTAAATGGGCAATCCAGTATTTTTTGGTGTTTGTTGGTCAGCATAGACATGGTGGGCTGAAGGGCCTGTTTCCATGTTGTAAGACTCTATGATCCTCCCACCCACCCACCACAATGACCACCCCATCCTTGCCTTTTGATAATAATCAGCCTCAGGGACCCCTTATGTATAATCTGCTGTTGAGTGAATGGGCTAACCAGCAATACCGGTGATTCCGGCCATTCCCAGGACACTGGGAGCCATGTTAGAAGCAGTGTGACTGCATCTGCATCCATCTTTTTGCCTTGTAGGTTTGGAGTGGATTTCCAGTGTGGCAGCATTGTGAAGCCACGTTCTGATATTGCGTTTCACTTCAATGTGCGTTACGATGAGGGGACCGTGGTCTGTAACACATTGGAGAATGAACGTTGGGGAACAGAACAGAGGAAGCCTCAGATACCCATCCCCACTGGCTCTTACTTTGAACTGATCTTCCACGTGCGTAGTTACTGTTTTCAGGTATGAAAAAAACTTATTGACTCCATGGGAAGAGGGCCCAGTTATCTTATTTCTTTGTTATGTAAGTAGCTGCCTAGCCAATATGACTCAAACCCAGTGTTGAGGTGACCAGACAGCCAGATCCCATATTGGGTTCCTCTAAGCTGCTTTGTGTTCCAACATTACAGAGAATGCACCACAATGTTGCTAACTGTGTACGAATGGGCTGGTCTAATCTCAAGGCAATAAGCAGTGAGCAAACCAATCAGAAAAAAATCACAGGCAATAAAATAATTGTATTTTATAAGACATTTTCTTTGTTTTGTTTGTTTACTAATTTTAGAGGTAATTGGATTTTAGTAGCGGGAGGGAAAGTGCAGTTTGCCAGTCAAGAGTCATCCAGTTTGTTTTTTTTCCCAATAGAATGTTGGGGAAGGGCTTTTAAGGATGGACACGTCAGGTGACCAATAGGCATGTGAAAGCAGGGGTGGAATAAGTTATGGGGTTCATGTGACAAAATCCCCCATGAATTTGTCCCCTGGAATTGGCCACTCGAAACTCAGGCAAGTTGGGAATGAGGCCCTGGTTAAAGAGATGGTATCACTGTGTCAGGCTGAATGGACAGCATCTGTCAGATGGGATCAACATTTAGCCAGAAACCTGCAGGACTTCAATCTTGAATCTTGGGAATTAAGTGTAATCTTGTAAAGAGGTGGGAGGGGATGGGATTAATAAATCTCATGAAGAATTCAAGATAAACTTATTTACCAAAGAGTAGTGAGGAAATGGAACTTGCTGTCACAGTGGGTAGTTGAGGTGAATAACATGAAATGTATAACCGTATGAAGGAGAAAGGAAAAGAAGGATATGTTGTTAGGGATATGCTACTTGGGTAAGATGAAGTAAAGTAGGTTGGAGTTCATGCAGAACAAAAACATGACCTGTTTCTGTTCTGTTAACACTGAATAACACCAAGGTGGAGATTGGAGAGCCTGAAATTTAATAAGTAACATGAACATTTTCTCCCCCACAAAGGTATCTGTGAATGGTCAGCATTTCATTGAGTATTGTCACAGGCTGTCCTACAGTAGAGTGGATACGCTCGTGATTTCAGGAGATGTCCATGTGAATGCTCTCGCCTTCAAAAATCCAAATGTAAGTAGTTTGTTGGCATTTGCCAAGTGTAAGAAAGGACAGGGAGGCAGAGAGTAGTTTAGTTGGAGCATGGCTCGAGTTCTGACACTGATTGAGCTGCTGATTAAAATCTGATTGAAAATCTTCCTAACCATGCCACAAGACCAGTGTAAATTTAAAAGATGACTTTCATTTCAATGATGGTCTTCCAGTCTCAATTTCCCTTACTCTGCAGGTGGGGTACTGGCTGGAAAGGTGAAGGGTGAATTAGATGGTGAGGCCTACTGGAGCATCAAAACCTTAGACTGAATTTCTCTATCCCTGCCCAAGGCATGACCATGACTGGTGGGTGGCTGCTTCCGTGTGACTGTTGATAGCTTTACCCGAATGTGGATTAAAGTTGACACATCTTGATATAAACTAAACTATAAGCAGTCATCAGTTGGACTGTATTTAAGACATTATTGGATGCTGCAGTGAGAGCACTGTAGGCATTCATTGGATGGATAGGTTGTGACGGCTAAACAGTAAAGAGGAGTCCAGTGGAAATTATTGATTGCCCAAGGGACTGGGGGAAAGGGAATGTCATCGTTCTGGGCACCTTTCAGGAACCTGCTTCAAAATGACACTGAAGGAGACTTGAGGGAGATTGGGGCATGTGATTGGGAGGAAGGTTCCCTTCCTTTCTGGTGGAGGAATGGTCAGGAGCAAAACAAATGTAGAAGGTTTAAGGAGAACTTAAGAAGAAACAAAACATTTTCAATTAAAAAAATGTGCAGGAGGAACTCACGGGACTATCAGTATTTGTAGGAAGAGAAACAGAGTTATATGACCGAGAGATTGTAAGAACTGCTGATGCTGGAGTCAGAGATAATACAGTGTGGAGCTGGAGGAACACAGCAGGCCAGACAGCATCAGAGGAGCAGAAAAGCTGATGTTTTGGGTTGGACCCTTCTTTAGAAGGGTCTGCTGGCCTGCTGTGTTCCTCCAACTCCACACAGAGTTATATGACTCTTGTTTTGAACTGAATAGACCTTAAGACCATAAGAATGGGAACAGGAATAGGCCGTTTGGCCCCCTGAACCTGCTCGGCTATTCAATAGGATTGTGGTTGATACAATATTCCTCATATCCCCTTTCCGCCCTGCCCCTAATGGAAAATTATTTTCTGTTTTAATTTTGGATTTCCAGAATCTTTGATGTTTTCCTTTCTAGTCTTTTATATTTTCTGTTGCTGATCAAGAATCTTGTCAAATGCAAGCTTTGCCACTTATTTCTGATTTAACTGCCACGAAATTCCAGGATATGAGGCTTTCCTTCCAGATTTCTGCATTTTGACTTGCACAAAGTCCTGATCACCAAACAACCCCTTGTTTGCTGACCAATATTGGCCATTAGTCACCGAGTGACTTTGTTTTTAATATTCCCATCCTGGCATTTCAATCCTTTTACGGTCTTTTCCTTCCCTATCCTTGTAGCCTGTTGGAACTCTATGACTCTCTGAGATCTCTGCATTCCTTCAACACTAGTCTCTCGCATATTTACAGTTCCTTTGTCTACCATTGGTGGCCATATATTCAGCCATCAAGTTCCAAAGCTCTGGAATTCCGTCCCACTGATCACAAAATTAGCCATATCCTGATCTCAGCTATCTGGGTCTTCATCATACATGTCCTCATTCACCCAGAACCCCTGTGCTTTCTGACCTACATCAGCTCCTGGCCTTGCAAGTTTAGAATGCTCATCTCTCATGTTTAAATCCTTCAATAGCTTCATCCCTTTATCTCTTATCAAGACCTGTTACCCTTTGAGATAACAGCACATCTCATTTTTGGCCTTTTGTGTATCCCAGTTTTAGTCTCTCCACCATTGATGCCTGAACTTTCCACTTTGGAAGTCTCTCCTAAAACTTCTCCACATCTCTAGCTCACCCTTCTTCCTTTGCATAAAATGGCGATTCTCACATGATGCAGGCATTGCTAGCTGAGCCAGCATTTATTGCCCTTCTCTAATTGCCCTTGCCACACTCCGTAAAGTCTGGCTTTTTGACAATGTCCCTATCCTAATGAGTTCTTCATGAAAGCAAAATGTTGTGAATGCTGGACTCTGTAATGAGAGAGAAACAGGAGATGCTGGAGAAACTGAGCAGGCCTGCAGAGAGAGAGAAACAGAGTTAATGTTTCAAAACAGCTCTGAAGAAGAGTCATTCTGGGCCTAATGAAACTCTCTTCACAGGTGCTGCAAGATCTGCTGACTGTCTCCAGCAATGTCTGTTTTTATTTCTAGTGTCTCATTCTTTGGTTTGTTATAAATGTTATGATGTCGAAGACACACTATAAATGCAAATATTTCTTGCTGTTCTATTGATGGCATACCTTCCTGTCCATCCCTAAATCCTGATTTCTGATTGTTTTTGTATTTTCAGGTTCCTCCACCTTATGCTCCTCCTGCTTACACCCCCATTCAAGGTTCCAATGTAAGTCTGGTTGTTTTGCATCTTCTCAAAGTTTCTGCCAAGTGATTGAATGTGTATTAACTCCACACTGCATTAGTGTCAGGCTTGCCAACTGCCTTGGTGAATGCCTGTCTGGATCTGTCATACACAGAGAGTGGTTAGCGTGTGGATTGAACTTCCTGAGGAAGTGGTAGATGTGAGCGTGGTAGATGTGAGCACAATTGTAACATTTAAGAGACACTTGGATAAGTACATGAATAGGAAAGATTTGGAAGGAATATAAACCAAAAGAACTGCAAATGCTGTAAATCAGGAACAATGCTGCTGGAAGAGCTCAGCAGGTCTGGCAGCATCTGTGAAGGGAAAAACAGAGTTCAGAACAGAGTTCTGAGGAAGGGCCACTGGACCCGAAACGTTAAGTCTGTTTTTCCCTTCACAGATGCTGCCAGACCTGCTGAGCTTTTTCAGCAGCATGATTTGGAGGGATATGGGCCAGGAGCAGGTAAGTGAGACCAGTTTAGTTTGGGATTATGGTCGGTGTGAACTGGTTGGACTGAAGGTTCTGTAACTGTGCTGTATGAGTCTATGTCACCATGACTATGAGACTGGTATTAGGATGTTGTGGTAAGTGAGGAATTGGT
This sequence comes from Ginglymostoma cirratum, assembly GCA_024137785.1. Lineage (NCBI taxonomy): Eukaryota > Metazoa > Chordata > Chondrichthyes > Orectolobiformes > Ginglymostomatidae > Ginglymostoma > Ginglymostoma cirratum. The sequence continues at coordinate 1,165,574 of JAHRHZ010000092.1, read as the reverse complement.
TTATTCTTACTGAATGCGCTTCAAATCATCAGAATAACTTTAGCCATTTGTGTTTGCCTTTCCTGAAAAGTTGTGATTAACTTTCGGGAATAAATTTTGTATCAAAATTGCTCTAGGAATGTGCATTTTAAAGAAGACTGTGAGCTCTGTAAAAAGAGAAATACGGAGATCATAAGGCAAAGACTGTAAGTCTCCCATTCTGTCAGGGTCTGTGGGTAACTCTCCCATCCTTTAGAGGGGTGAGCTGTGAATAATCCTCCCAATCAGCAGGGGGCAAACTGTAACTAGCCCTGTCATCCTTTAGGGAACGAGCTGTGTTTAGGCCTTCCCATCGTATGGGTGGGTGTGGGGCTAAGCTGTGGATAGCCCTCTGATCCTGTCAAGTGGGCAGTCGGTACCCCTCCCAAACTGCCTTCCAGACTGATCCCTTTGTTTCCTCACCAGCTTTGCTGTAGCTTTGCACTTGTGTGTAATGTTTGCTGTCTGAAATGATCCAGTTCCAATGGAAGGTCACTCACCTGAAATATTAACTTGGTGCATAACCCCTCCTCTCCTGCTGGCAGGACTCTCTGAATTGTTAACTCAGTCCTCTCCACACATGCTCTCTGGCCAGCCTGGTGCTTCCAACACTGCTTATTTTTATGCACATATTTAAATATTGATAAAACTGAAACCACAGTCCCCATAAACATTGTTCCCCAGCTAACCATTTCATCCTTCTTACTGGCATCTGTCTGAAGATGAGCCAGCTTGTTTACTAGCCTGGGCATCATATTGGAAGTGGCGATGAGCTTGTGACCAAATATCCAATCCATCACGAAGACTATCTATTTCCACCTCGGTGACATTGTCAGTCTCTGTTTTAGTTCAGCTCATCTGCTGCTAAAATCCTCATCCATGCGTTTGCTATCTCCAAAATTGATTACTCCAAACCACATTCAAACATCAGTAAACTTAAGGTCATTCAAAACTTGTGATAAGTCCTTCTGAAGAAGGATGACCAGACCCAAAACATTAATTCTTCTTTCCCTCCACATATGTTGCCTGGCCTGAGTTTCTCCAGCAATTTCTGTTTTTGTTTCAGATTTCCAGCATCCACAGTTCTTTGTTTTATTTATATGATTGGGCATAGTCAGCATGAATTTCTAATTGGGAAATAGCTTCTGGTGAACATTGTTTTTGAGTTTTTTGAGGATGTTACTAACAAAATTGGTAAATGTAGTATATTTGGGTTTTCAAAAGGCTTTTGTTAAGTGTCCCCACAGGACGTTAATTAGCAAAACTAAAACATATAATAGGAGGTAATGTACTGGCAAGGATTAGGGATTGGATAACTAGCATAAAACAGAGAGTAGGAATAAAAGGGTCATTGTCACATTGGTTGGCTGTGACTACTGGGATCAATACTTGGACCCCTGCTATCAATGATTTGAATGTGGGGACCAATGGTAATATTTCCAAATGCAGATGATACAAAGCTAACTGGGAATATGTGTTGTGAGGAAGATGTAAAGCATAGTAGGGCTGAATGTGGCATTTGGAATATATTGTGGAGAAGCATGAGGTAGGAGGAACAGATGTGCAGAGTATTTCTTAAATGGTAAGAGGTTGGAAAGTATCGACGTACAAAGAATTCTAGACATGCTTATTGATAATTCACTGAAGGCAAGTGTAGCAAGCTGTTAGGGAGGCTAATGAAATGTTAGTGGACTGATCTGTGACCTTATTCCATAGACTCACCTTCATCACATATCCCTTAATGCTGTTGGTTAACAAAAATCTATTGATATCAGTTTTAAATGTGACCATTGATATCGCATCAATGGCCATTTGCAGAAGAGAGTTCTAGCCTTCTATGATCTTTTCACTAAAGAAACATTCCAGTTTAGCTGTGAGAAGAAAGGCAAGCTGGTAAAGTTTTTCATCTTGTGCTCATCAGGACAGAATCACAAAAATACCAAATTGCAAAGGAAACAACAATTAATGCTGCATTAGAAGAAAGTGCTAATTTATTGGTGAATGGATTCTGATTGGTCGGGACATTGCCATAGAAAATGCACCAGGGAACAGTTAACTACCAGAGATAATAGGAACTGCAGATGCTGGAGAATCTGAGATAACAAGGTGGAGAGCTGGATGAACACAGCAGGCCAAGCAGCGTCAGAGGAGCAGGAAAGCTGACGTTTTGGGCCTAGACCCTTCTTCAGAAATGCCAGTTAACTACCACCTTTTTGTTTAAATGCAAACTGGACAGGTCAACTCTGATTGGTCAAGATGTTGCCATGGTGAATACACTAGACAGTGGTTGTCTCACAGCTTTTGTTCAGGTGAAAAAGGCTCAATGCATGGAAATGTTCTCTCTGTAGGGCACAGGGTCCTGAATCCATGTCTCATAATCCCTAAATCATTTGTTAGTGTAATTAGTAGTACTGTAGGGGGTTATTTTGTGAGTACTATACAATTGCAAGATCACGTTTAATGTTGGATATTGTGTTCTGAGTTTTGTAAGCACTGATTAGTTGAATATAGTTAGTATTCTACCTGTTATGAATGGCCTAAGAGGTGATCACATCGTAAGACTGGAGACAATGAAGAGTAATGGTGCAGATAGTGGCAATCTGAAACAACACAGAGAATGCTGGACAAACCCAACAAGTCTGGTAGCATCTATGGAAAGTGCAACTTCGTTACTATTTCAAGTGTGACATTTCTTTAGAATGAGCTGAGGTTTATGAAGGGGGCTTGACTGAGTAGACGTAGAGGTTTTACTTTAGCCCTGCTTGGGGTATCTAGAACAAAGGAGCACTATTTCAGGGTAAAGGATCGGACTGAAACGAGGAAAAGTTTATTCGCTCAGTGTTGCGAATTTGAGGAATTCTCAGCCCCACATGGTTATGGATGCTCCAGTATTGAATATATTTTAGATTGGAATAGTCAGATTTCGTTGATTCTCTGTCAGAATCAAGAGATTTTAACAGCACGCAAGAAAATGGGGTTGAAGCACCAAATTTAGCCATGATCATATTGCATGTTTTGAGAACATTTGAGAACTATTTAAAGTCCTGTCCATAGATTTAGTTATATAATTGGGTGGGCATTGGTCTGAGCCCAGTTTAAGTGGACCAGAATATTTCCCTCTTCCCTGAGGACATTAGATAATCATTTGAAAAGAAACAATGTATAGGATATGGGGGGAAAAGAAGCAGGGGAAAGGGACTAGGTCATGATGTTCATTTGAAGAGCCAGTGCAGACATGATGGGCCAAATGGTCACCTTCTTCACTGTAATGCTTCTGTGAGTCTAAGTGCAGGCATCAATGCTCCTTGAATGGAGACTTCTTCCTCACGCGCCTATCTTTGAGCCACATGTTTAACATAATCTGCTTGGCCCTCAGCCATTTGACACATTGCTTAAGTGACAATCCAGATGATCACCTTTCATGTTCTGCCTTTTCATTTCAAATGTAATTTCCCCAAATTGCAATACACAACTTCAGTTCTACTTGTGTTCTACCCTACTAATTTTACCTCTGTCTTTGGTTCCCATGTGCACCACTGGATCTTCCTGCTCCCCCTCCAAGTCCACCTTCAGCCAAGAGGAGATGGCTTTATATCTGACAACAGGCAGGCAACACAATCTTTGTGGTTTCCAGCGTAACTGTCTATCCCCCGACTCAACTGTCTCCCATTTATACCTCATTTATTTTTGATCCCCCACTGGAGTGGCCTCCTTAACCATAGTATCGTAGTCATTTTGCTTATCTACCCTGCAGTCCCTCTTTTCACCCACACAGGCAATAGATGCCTCCTGCTTGCTGGACAAGGTCAGAGGCTGGGACTTCTTCATCACTATCTACATGCTGGATCCCCACAATTGTGCAGCTGGCAGTCACACAGCCTCGTTTCCAAATAATGACCAATTTTAAAGTTTTGACTGTGGCCTCAACTTCACTTTCCAGTTTACCCCTTAAAACATTTGATTCCCTTATCAATTAAGAACCTATCAAAATCAGTCCTAAAGTATCCAATGGCCCAACCTTCACCACTCTCTGGTGAACAGAATTCCACGAACTAATGACTCTCTCAGAAAAGAGAATCTTCTCATCTCAACATCTTAAATAGGAGACCCTTATTTTTAAATGGTGTTTCTTAGTCCAAGAAGAAACATCCTATTGCATCTCCCCCATCAAATCCCTTCAGGGCTCCCTCATTCTTCTAAAGTCAATTCTTGTCTGATTTGTTTTGGTGTCACATTTTGTTTGATAATGCTTGTATGTAACCTTGAGGTATTTTACCACACTAAAGGTACTGTATTAGCATACAGTGACGTTAATGAGAACAAGAATTTCAGGAGCTCAATACTGTCACTTGCAGGGTCATGTTGATACTGCAGCCTTTTGTAAACATAGAACATAGACAGTTTTAGTTCCTGGAGTGATCTTTAAAACTAAGTTTTCAGACAAAGATTTGCTTTGATTGAGAGATGTGTGTTATTTCTGGGGTTTCTTTTCTTCCTCTCTTCCACAGCTTTTGTGGATGATATTATGTTGTGTTTTCCTCCTAGGTGAACTCTGTATTTGGCTCCAACCCTGCTTTTCCTTTTTCTGCACCAAGCAAAGAAGTCGTAAGTCTCACTGTTTAAACATTAATCCTATCTTAGGTATTAAACGCTGTACAAAAACATGTTTTTAACTGAGTGATGCAATGGTCAGAGCTAAATAAGCCAAAGGAATCTCTTTGAGTTGTGACTGAGACTGAGTGGCTGTTCAATAGTTCAATGTCAAACCTTATTACATGCACCTAGAAAGCAAATAAAACAACAAAAATACAGATATTGAAGTTGGACAGTACTCAGAGCTTCCTACGACGAGAAAAACAAATCATACTGAGCCGTGAACAGTCCCTACAGAGAGACTTTGGCCTTGAACATTCTCTTGAGATTGGCCCCCATAATTTGGATGGGTCAGTCCATTTTATGTGAAAGGACACCCCCAGTCTCTTCCAAGGTTATTCAATACTCCCCACACCCCTCATCTTCATCTCCCTCAGCTGCAACATAAGCTCATGTCAAGAGCAAACCATGAGAACAAAGAGGCAGCAGAAGCATTTGACCATCCAGCCACTCAGGCACTTGAGGAGGCTGACAGGAGGATGGAGATAGGAGCCGTGTGCAGGCTGCTCATGTCCAGTGCGACCTTTGTAAATCTATCGACTTTTCTCCAACCCATCATAGGAATTTCCACTAGTGGTTACAGGCGGCAGGCGAAATTGGTCCAAGGTGAGTTGGATGGTATCACATGAGCAATTTATGTGCCTTGCTGGTGTGGTGGCTGCTGATGGTTTGGAAAGGGTGAAACCAAATTAAAGCCAGATCTGGACAGGCATATTTACCCATGTACTGTTACTATGGCAACAAGCTGAACAAACTAGAGGGGTGTCTCAAATTGACTTTTGACTCATTTTAACAAACTGGTGCAGACACAATGTGCTGAATGATCTCTTTCCATACCATAAAACTTCTGTGACTTGTTTCCTAAGTAGTGGCATTGGCTACAGAACAGGCTGATCAGTGTGAACTCTGTTAGTTAGCAACACAGAATATTTACAGCAAAGAAGGAGGCCATTACTGTCTTGTCCTAAGCCTAATTCCACTTTCCAGCACTGGGTCCCTAACCCTGTAGGTTACAGCATGTCAAGTGTAAATCCAAATACATTTTTTTTCATTTTGGTGAGTTTTTGCTTCTATCACTCTTCCTGGCAGCGAAGTTCCTTTAATCTGTTTTCTATTCAGTCTGTTCAGACATGCTATGACACACCTCAGGAACAGATGAGACTTGAACCAGGGAGTGTAGAGACACTACCACTGCACCACAAGAGGCCTTAAATCCTGTAATCTAAGTTAGTTATGTTAACTCAATGCTTCCTACCTATTGACCTCCCTAATAGGGAAATAAGTCCTCTCCATCCGTCTAGTTCCTAATTAGACTGCTTCTAAATTTGCACAACCTTTATTAAATCTGCTTCTTGTGGTGCAAGATTTAAAAAAAAGTCAAAAATTTATGACCCTATACTTCCCAGCCTTCTTGTGGTGTTGTGTTAGTGTTTCTACCCCTAGACCACAGGGTTCAAGTTCCAACTGCTCCAGAGGTGTTTAATAATATCTCTGAACAGGTTGATTAGAAAAGTACGTTCAACAAAAATTAAATCTCTCTCGTGGGCCTCATGTTGTACAGTAATCGTGTCCCTACCCCTGGACCAGGAGATCTGGGTTCAAGTCCCACCTGCTCCAGAGGTAATAATATCTCTGGGCAGGTTGATTCGAAAAATAGGTTAAATAAAAATAATTTATTAAACCTCCCTCTCAGCCACCTCTGTTCCAAATGCAGCAGCCTCAGCCTATCCAGTCATCCCTCATCACTAAATTCTCCATTCCTGCAACATCCTTTTAAATTCCCTCTGCTCATCTCTGTTTGTGATTGTGATTGATTAGGGAAAGTCGACATGGCTTTGTGCCTGGGAAATGGTGTCTCACAAACTTGGGATTTTTGAAGAAATGACAAAAAAAGATTGATAAAGGCAGAGCAGTAGACATTGTCTGTATGGACTTCAACAAGATGTTCAATAAGGTTCCATGTGGTAGACCGGTTAGCAAGGTTAGATTACATTGAATGCAGGGGGAGCTAGCCAATTGGATACAAAATTGGCTTGAAGGTAGGAGATAGACAGTGGTGGTGGAGGGTTGTTATTCAGACTGTAGGCCTGTGGCCTGAGATATGCTGTAAGGATCAGTGCTGGGTTCACTTCTCTTTGTCATTTATATAAATGATGTGAATATTGGAGGTATAGTTAGTGACACCGAAATTGGTAATGTGGTGGACAGTGAAGGCTTACCTCAGAGTACAATGGGACCTTGATCAAATGGGCCAATGGGCAGAGGAATGGCAGTTGGAGTTTAATTTAGATAAATGTGAGGTATTGCATTTTGGTAGGGCAAATCAGGGCAGGACCTATCTAGTTATCAGTAAGGGCCTGGGGAATGTTGCTGATAAAAGGGACATAGGGGTGCAGGTTTATAATTTCTTGAAAGTGGAGTCGCACGTAGACAGGGTGGTAATGAAGGTGTTTGGCAGGCTCACCTCCTTGGTCAGTGCATTCAATATAGGAGTTGTTTGTACAGGACATTGGCTCAGCGATTTTTAGAATACTGCGTTCAATTCTGGTCTCTGTGCTATAGGAAAGAAGTTATTGAACTTGACAGGGTTCAGGAAAGATTTATAAGGATATTGCCAGGACTGGAGAGTTTGAGCTGTAAGGAGAGGCTAAATAGGCTGGGGCTTTTTTCACTGGAGTGTCAGAGGCTGAGGCGTAATCTTATAGAGATTTATAAAATGAAGAGGAGCATGGAGTCCCCAGGGTAGGGGACTCCAAAACTAGAAGGCACAGGTTTAAGGAGAGAGGGAATGATTTAAAAGGGACCTAAGGGGCAACGTTTTCATGCAGAGGGTGGTGCATGTATGGAATGAGCTGCCAGAGGAAGTGGTGGAGGCTTTTACAATTACAACATTTAAAAGGCACCTGGATAGGTGCATGAGTTTTAAGTGTTTAGAAGGACATAGGCCAAATGCTGGCAAATGGGACTAGAACTCATTTTAGGATATATGGTCCTCATGGATGAGTTGGACTGAAGAGTCTGTTTCCGTGCTATACAACTCTACAACTCTATGTATTTCCTGTAAAATGGTGACTATACTAATATGTTGGACGAACACAAGGAGCTCCTTGATATATTGCTTTCACATTAAAATCATAGAATTGCTACAGTGTGGGAGTAGGCCATTTCACCCATCAAGTCCACACCAACCTTCCCACCCAACCCCCAAACAGCATCCCACCCAGAACCACCTACCTACCCCTGTAACTCTGCATTTCCCATAGCTAATCCACCTAAGTCTGTACATCTTTGGACTGAGAGAAGAAACCAGAGCACCTGGAGGAAATCCACATATGCATAGGAAAAACATGCAAATCCACAAAGACAGTTGCTGATGTTGGAATTGAACCCAGGTCCTGAGCCACTGTGCCACCCCCAGTCTCCCTCTCTGAGCCTAACTGGGAGGTGCTACTGAAAAGTTTGATTGGAATTCAAATGGATTTGGGATTGAAGTTGAAACATTATTGTTCTGCATAAGGTAGATCTCAACTCATATCCTGAGGATCAGGGAGAGAGCCATGTTCCATATTTGAGCCTGAGCACCAACATTTTCATCCAGATGCCACTGTTAGTGCTGAGTTTAACCTTGAAGCCTGGGAGTTTAACTGATTGTTTCATCCTTTCCCCTCACTCATCCTGCCTGGGACTGGCTGAATTTCTCACACTAGTGAGAATGTTGATTAGCTCTGACTTGTTGCTCTGGTGCATGACCTGTCTTTGATTTTTATTTGAAGCTGATCACTTTTGTTGTGTTTTGTTCTTTCTATGTTGGAATAACAGGGGGCTTCTGCGCTGGAGTGAAGTAAGGCCCAGGCTTAGTTTGTGGTGTTGATACTCACTGTGTAAACCATCACAAGTTAAGGTGGACGTAGACGTTGACTCTTTCATCAGGCAGCTGTGCTTATTACAAGCAATCTTTGCCATTGTTGATTTGCTTTGATGTTCACAAAGCTGAACACATTATTAAAATTTTTAACTCAAACTCTCATCTGATGTACTTACTTGTCCCACCTTCAACATTGGTACTGATGAAAATGTTATGTCTTACTGCATGTCTAAATGTATCCAAATCACTACAAAAACAAATGAATCACTCCGTCCATGAGAAATCTGAAAAAGTGCATTAGAAATTGACTCTCTCCACCAGTGACACAGTTACTGTCTACAGGATGAACTGCAACAATTCACCAAGATTCCTTCGCCAATACCCTCCAAACCCATGAGTTCTACTACCTAGAGAGCCAAGGGCAGCAGATATGTGGGGGCACCATTTACTCTCCAAACAACTCACCATCCTGATGTGGAAACATACCGCTGTTCCTTTAGTGTTGCTGGGTCAAATTTCTAGAACCCCTCTCTAAGAGCATTGTGGGCATACCTACACCTCAAGGATTGAAGGGGCAGCTCACTACAACCTTCTTGGGGTTAGGGGTAGGTAATAAATGCTGGCCTAGGCGATAACACCCACATTGTGTGAATGAATGAATAAAATCTGTGCCAGTGACAGACTTGACAGATTTAGGGAATTTGCACATTTTAAAAAAATGCATTCAGGGATTGAAGATGTTGCTGGGTGGACCAGGATTTATAACAATTCCTAGTTTTCCTGGAGAAAATAGTGGTGAGCTGCTGTCTTGAACTGCTGCAGTCTATGTGCTGAAGGTGGATCCACAATGCCTTTAGGGAGGGAGTTCCAGGATTTTGACCCAATGACACTGAAGGAACGGCAATATATTTCCAAGTTAGGATGGTGAGTGGCTTGGAGGAGAACTTGCAGGGTTGGTGCTCCCATCTGCAAATCCATCTGTGTGTTTAATGAAAAATCAAATACTAACTTTTTTTTTGTTTTTCAGAAACCACCCAGTCAAGTGACTGTGTCTAATCCAGTGAGTATTTAGTTCAGCTTTTTTGTAAAACCTGTGCTCTCTTTTGTGCGATATTAAAGTTGGATCATCTACTTATTTCTACTGAAAGTGAATGACATATTTAAGTCAAAAAAGAGAGGGAAAGAGATGGAAGTTATCGTTAGGAACAATGTATAACTTTAATTTATATTTTGCATATTTTTGTGTTGGGAGGGAGGCATGATTTTAGTTTCTGTTCCCCCATCATATCGCTCTCTCCTGTCTCTCTGTATTTCCACTGCCTAACCCATGGTTGCACACTCCATTCACATCCCCACCCCACCTCACCCTCCTCTACTCTGATGAAGAGTCACCAGACTCTGAACGTTAACTCTTGCTTTCTTCCCAAGGACGCTGCCAGACCTGCTGAGTTTCTCCAGCAATCTGTTTTTGTTTCAGATTTCCAGCATCCACAGTTCTTTGTTTTAATTACTCTACTACTTATCTTCCCTTAATTCCATTCTCTCTGCCCCAGTCTCTTCCCACTCTCATTTCTCTGCCCACCCTTCACTATCAGCCTCCCTCCATCCACTCTCTTTCTCCCATAACCTTCTCACCAACCCTTGACACCTTTTTCTCACTTCCACTCATTCCATTCTTCCTTACCACCATTCTCTATTCCCCACCTGTCTGTTCTTCCCTTCTTATCTGTATTCCCCCAACCACCTTGCTTTTCAATGCTCACTGTCCCTCCCTTGGTCTTTGGCTCTTCGTTCCCTGCCCTGCAAACCCTCGCTCTCTGCCACTTGACCTGATTCATTGTAAGCAGGAAACGCTCAGCAGGTGTGGCAGCATCTGTGAAGAGAGATCAGAGTTAACATTTTGGGTCCAGTGACCCTTCCTCTGGTTCTGAGGAAAGGTCACTGGACTCAAAACTCTGATTTCTCTTCAGAGTTGCTGCCAGACCTGCTGAGATTTTCCAGAAACTTCTGTTTCTGATGTACAGCATCCACAGTTCTTTCAGTTTTTATTGTAAGCAGAGGCTTTTTGAAATGCACCTCATCCACTTGCTCTCCATGACCTGTTCCCACTTCTGATGTTGGTTAGACTCCCTTCTCCACAAGACATTGGAGGGTCATTTTCTGGTGTCAAAGAATCCTGCACCAATGCAAGCTAAAAAGAATAGTTGGATAAATTTTGATTCAAATTTCCTGGAATCCAGTGTCTGGGAATCTCCAGGTCTCAATTTTGCCACTGTTGCTTTAAGAATATGCTTTCTCCACACACTCCACTGATGAAAAAACAAAGCTGGATTCCTCTGGAAGTGAGAGACTTGGAATCACCTCCACCTAACAGACTGCCATTTTTTTTTCAGATGGTTCCATACCAGGCATACATAGGAAGTATCAAGCCGCAGCAGAAAATAAAAATTATTGGGACCGTGAAAGCCAAACCATACAGGTGTGGAAATTGAAAAGAAGACGGTTTTTAAAAACAAACTGTTTAATGTTCTTTACAAATTGTGTGAAACGATTTGGACCCCATTGTAGGACATGCCAGTTCGGCCAACACCTCAATTTCACAATTCTCAGCCTTGTGCTCAATTCCTCTCGTAGTCTCATCCTGCTGAATCTTCATAAACAGCACCACCCTTAGATTCTCTGGTCTCCACGCTTTTCTTAATTTTGGCCTTTTACATATCCTTATTTCTCCTTTGTCGTGTTGTGGTGATGTCACTGGACTAGTAACCCAGAACCCCAGACTGATGACATGTACTCAAATCCCACCATAGCAGATGGCGAAATCTAAATTCAATAAAAATCAGGCATAAAAAGCTGACCATGTAACCACTGTTGGTTGTCATAAAAACCCATCTGGTTCATTAATGGAGAAGGGAATCTGCCATCCTTAGTCACCTGGCCTACGTGTGACTCCAGACCCACAGCAATGAGGTTGACTTTTACTTGCTGCCTGAGTAATTCGGAATGGCCTGGTAGTGACGTTCACATCCCATGAATAATAATAATAGTTCAAAAAAGATCAACAGTTCCAAACCTTTTTCTTAATTGGATCCCATTTCAAGGATGCAATATTGTCATGACCCCTAAGACCTGAGTGCATGGAGGTAGGATGGTGGGGTCAGACCATTTTACTACAAGAGCCAGGGTTTTGAGTTTGGGTTTGCTTTGGGTCATTTAGGCATTTTGAATAACCCCACAGTTGGTCACTTGGTCATCACTCCATGGTGGCCGTTGCTGCTGTAGGTCATGCTCCCAACATTTTGGCACACGATTCCCACTTTGGAATGCTCTGCTTTACATGGTTTGGTTCCCAAATTAAGTTCTTTCAGTGATTATGTTGATATAAATGCCCATAATGTAGGAGCAGTGAATTTGTTTGTAATTTCAATACAATTTGAATTCAACATTACTCCTTGTTTGATATCTGATCCACTGCTCCCCAGTTACTTATGGAATTTATTTGTCTATTTTTATTACTGGAAAGATTGTTCTATGTTTTTAACATTGTATTTACTTAGTCTGAACTTGAATGCTCCATGTAAGTGACTCTGCCGTTCAATCTTCAGGGAGTGAACATGTTCCTTGGGTCACCTGTTGTAATTTTTGTTTAGAACAGAGGAGGCCTCAGGAAGATGTAATTGAGATGTATAAAATTATGCAAAGCCCAGCTAAGAGTGTGCAGGAAACACCTATTTCCTTTAACAAAAATTTCAATAAACTTAGATGTTAAGTAATTCTTGAAAGGATTAGAGAAGAGTAGAACGTACCTTTTTTACACATTAGATGTGGTTGATTTCTTGAAAGAATGATTTAGAGGCAGAAAACCACATCATGTTTAAAAAGTAGATGAATATTATTATCCCAGATTTCCTTTGCCTCACCATTGACGGTCCCTAAGTTCTAAAATTCTCTACCTAAACAACTCAGCCATTCTATCCTTCATGAATATCAAATCATTTCCCAGTTGATGTTGTGCCTGTTTCATTTCAGGTTTACCATTAATCTGAAGGTGAGTTATTATGATAACATTGCCCTCCACATCAATCAAAGATTTGATGAAAATGCAGTGGTGAGGAACAGTCGCATAAACCAGAACTGGGGCACGGAAGAGAGGAGCCTGCCATTTCTCCCATTTTTACCTGGTCAAACATTTGAGGTATGCTTTCTGTGTGTTGAGTGGTCCTGATCAGACTTGCTGTGCATGAAATAAAAGCAAAATATTGGAGAAACTCAGCAGGTCTGGCGAGATCTGTGGAGAGAAACAAAGTTAATGTTTCAAATCCAGTATGACTCTTCTTTAGAACTGTTCTGAACTTGGAATGTTAATTCTCATTTTCTCTCCACAGAATCTGTCAGACCTGCTGAGTTTCTCCAATACATTATTTTTATTTCAGTTTCCAGCTTTTATTTGCTGTGAATGAGGCTGGTTTTGGAGGATGTGTGTGTTAATCTTGAGCTCAATACGGGAACAATACAGAAGAGTTTCCTGTTGAGGGGAACATTCCTAATCTCTTTCTCTCAGTGCATTCTGTTTCTATGTTGACCAAATGTGGTTTGGGATTTATTTTGAAGTCAAGCCCTCCACTTGACTGCAGCTCAAGCACTTGAGGCTGGGCAGATGAGATCCCTCCTCCACACCCGGCTGTCTCCCATCCTAGTCTCCCATGTGTGGATCTAGCATCACATCAGGTCAGTACAGACTGTAGTATAAATCCAGTCCAGTGTAAAGCTGTATCTTAAATCAATCTGCGTGCCTGGGCTTGCTGGAGTCTTTTTGAAGAGGTGGCAGAAAGGGTTGATGAAGGTAACACCGTGGGATACATGGATTTCCAGAAAGCATTTGACTCACAACAGATTTGTGAGGAAAGTCATGGGTCACTATATGAAAAGGACACGGTAATAAGATTCAAAATTGGTTAAGAGATAAAAAACTGGAGTAATTATCAATAGATATATTTCAGGCTGAAGGAATGTTTGTAGTGTAGCTCCCCAGGGGTCAATCTTGGGACCCTAACTTTTCCTGATGTATATTAATGATTCAGATCTTGGTGTGCAGTGGACAATTTCCAAGATTTCAGATGACACTACTTGGAAGAATCGTGAGGAGGATAGGGTGGATCTCAAAAGGATGCTTACAAGTTACAGTGGATGGATAAGTGGCAGACTAGTTTCGATTCAGAGAAGTGTGAGGTAATGCACTTTGGTCAGAAGAACAGTACAATACAAAATAGGGAGTATAATTTTAAAGGGGTTGCAGAGGCAGAATGAGCTGGGTGTGTATGTGCACAGATCATTGAAGGTAACAGGATAAGTGGAGAGAGAAATTAATAAAGTCCAGAGTCCTTGGCTTTGTTAATACAGTACAAGACCAAGGGAATGATGTTGAATTTGTACAAAACACTTGTTAGACCTCAGCTGGAATATTTTATGCAGTTGTGGGTGACACATTATAGGAAAGATGTGAATGTATCAGAGAGAATGCAGAGGTGATTTGCTGTGAATAGTTTCAAGTATGAGAAACTTCAGCTATTAGGATAGAATGAAGAAGCTGGGACTGTTCCCTAGAGAGAAGAAAGCTGAGAGGAGATATGATTGAGGTTTTTGCTGGATTTGATTTGATTTGTTTCATTATTGTCACATGTACCTAGGTACAGTGTTTTGTTTTGTGTGCAGTATAGGTAGATCATATCATATAAAATGTACGAGGGTAATAGAACAGAGCAATGAATACAATGTTATAACTGCAGAGAGGGTGCACAAAGAACAAGATCAACATTAAATTTAAAAAATTGAGAGCTCCATTCAGAAGTCTAATAACTGCAGGAAGAAGCTGTTCTTGAATCTGTTTGTATGTGTGTTTAAGCTTTTGAACCTTCTGCCTGACAGAACAGGTTGGAAGAGATTATAACTGAGGTGGGAGGAGTCTTTGATTGTGTTGGCTGCCAAGGCAGCAACAAACATAGGTGGAGTCAATTGATGGAAGGTTGGCTGGCATTATGGACAGGGCTGTGTTCACAACTCTCTGTAGTTTCATACAGTCCTTGGCAGAGAGTTGCCATACCAAACTGTGATGCATCTGGATAGAGTGCTTTCTCTGGTGCATCTATAAAATTGTTAAGAATCTTTACAGAATTTCCTTAGCCTCGTGAGGATTTAGAGGTGTTGTTGTGCTTTCTTGACCATTGCATCAATATGGGTGAACCATGACAGATTATTGGTGAGCATCACTCCTAAGAACTTGAGATGCTCTTGACCATGTCCACCTCACACTATTAATGTAGACGGAGGCATGCCCTTCACCTTGTTTTCTGAAGTCAATGACCAGCTGTTTCATTTTGCTGATATTGAGGGAGTGATTGCTATCTTTACACAACACCAACAAACACTCTATTTCTTTTCTGTATTCTGTTTAATCATTGTTTGAGACCTGGCCTACTATGGTGGTGTCATCAGCAAACTTATAGATGGAGTTAGGATGAAATTTAGCCACACAGTCGTGGGTGTATTGAGAGTATAATAAGGGGCTGAGTATGCAACTTTGTGGGGTGTTGGTGTTGAGGATTTTGTGGTGGAGGTGTTGTTGCCTGTTCTCACTGATTGCAGTGTGTGGGTCAGGAAGTTGAGGATCCAGTTTATATGGTGGAATAGAGACCTACGTCTTGGAGTTTGGAGATTAGTTTGGCTGGAACTATAGTGTTGGAGGCAGAGTTGTAGTCAAAAAGCAGGAACCTGACATAGGTACCCTTGTTATCCAGATGTTCCAGGGGTGAGTGTAGGGCCAGGGAGATGGATAGAGTATATGGGGTAAAGCCATTTCTATTTGTAAAAGAAACACAAATGAGAGGGCATTGATTTAAAGTGATGTGAAAATAAAGTAATGGTGATGTAAGAAGAATCTTTTTCACACAGCGAGAGGGCAGGGTAAGGAGTGCCCTGCCTGGAAATATGGTGGAGGCAGGTTCAATTGCAGCATTCAAGAGGACATTGGATGATTATTTGGACAGTAATGGTGTTACAGGAATATGGGGAAATGGCTTGAGATAGGCAATAGGTAATAGGGCTGGTGCAAGCATGATGGGATGAATGGCCTCCTTCCACACCATAACAATTCTGTGGTTCAGCAATTCCACAAGGATTGGAATTGAAATGCTGAAAGGTTACAATGAATGTGAAGAGCCTTGGTTAAGCCACATGGTATACATTGCATAGCCTGCTCTCCGTTTGCTAAAATGGATTCACTAACATGATACCTGGGAGGTTGGAGCCAGCAGATTGAACAGGCTGGGGCTCTTTGCTCTAGAAGAGAGAAGATTGAGAAGTTAGAGGGTAAGAGGTGACTTGTTTGAAACATATAAGGTTCTGAGGGGTCTTAACAGCGTTGTTTGCTCTTATGGAAGAATCTAGAACTGGGGTCACTGTTTAAAAATTAACATTTAACAGATCGATGAATGTTTAAAAGAAAAGTTGGCAGTAGCAGAGTTCTTTAATATTTTTGAGGCGAATTTGGGATCAACTCTTGGTAAGTAAGGGGTGAAAGATTAACGGGGTTGAGTGAGAAAGTGGATTTGAGATTACCATCCTATGGTGATGATCTTATTGAATGGCAGGACAGACTGGAAGGGCTCAATGGCCTACTCTTGCTCGTTTTGCATTTGTTTGTTTGTATGAGTGACCTCTTGGAAGGGTCCAAGAATATGAAAGGGTTTGTTATGTTAGAGGTAGAGGAACTGTTTCTACTGGTGGGTGAGACCATAACTAGGGGCCATCAATGTAATCTGGTCACTAACAAATGCACTGGGGAGTTCAGGATAGATCAGAGATAGATGAGAATTTATTACCCACCTTAAATGGTTGAGGTGAATAGCATACATACATTTAAATGGAATCTTGTTGAACACAAGGAAGCAAAGAGTGGGAGCTTATTGTTGATGGGGGTTGGATGAAGAGCGGGTGGGTGAAGCTTGAACACTTAGAAGGGTCACATGGGCCAACTGGCCTTTTCTGTCAAGTTAATACTTTGTGAGGTGCAGTAGTTTCTGTATAGGGCAAAGTGACCCCATATTCAGTAAGATTGTGACGCGACAATGTCTTTCATTGGAACATAATCATTGCAACAAAGTACCATGAAAAATCTGGTACAGAATATCCCAATACACTAACTAGCCAGCAAGTTTAAACTTCTGAGGTACAACTGCCCTGCATCTGGAATGCCTCAACAAATCTCCCTGTGAAACACACTGAGAACACAATGCACATTTCTGAAGTTTTTGCCATTGGAACCTGCACCCAGAGTGTGAGCACTGGGAAAAATAACAGGTAGAATCATAGTATCCCTACATTTTGGAACGAGGCCACTCGGCCCATCTAGTCTGCACTGACTATGGGTGCATCCCACAAACAACCAACTCCCAACCCTATCCCCACAGTTACTAGGGCTAATCAACCTAGCCTATGTACTACTGGATACTACGGAACAATTTAGCATGGCCAAGCCACGCAACCTAAACACTTTTGGACATGGGATGAAACCAGTGCACCCAACAGGAACCCATACATATACAGGGAGAACATGCAAGCTCCACACAGATAGTGACCCAAGGTTGGAATTGAACCCAGGTTCCTGGTGCTGTGAGGCAGCAGTGCTAACAACTAGTCACTATGTCATAGATAATAGGTACTGCAGATGCTGGAGAATCTGAGATAACAAGGTGTGG
>JAHRHZ010000092.1:1106643-1147885 GCA_024137785.1 Ginglymostoma cirratum | reverse complement strand
AAAGAGTCTAGGCCCGAAACGTCAAGCTTTCCTGCTCCTATGATGCTGCTTGGCCTGCTGTGTTCATCCAGCTCCACACCTTGTTATCTTGGTCACTATGTCATCCCAACTTATATTCCCATACTGGGAGTCAAACCTAGGTTGCTTGGATGAGAACCAGGAATCCTAACCGCTAGACCATATGGAATGTTAAACAATCCAGAAGTGATTGTTGCTCTTGGTAGATTTGGGCATTAGTATTGCCCACCACAGCTCACACTTCCTGTTGAAAGTGGCTTCCAACTGGGAGAATCTGAGAATGGGGATTTTGCTGTTTAAACACTATCCTCAATGTGGATGCACTCAGGATTTGTAGGATCAGGTGGCACACATGGAGACTATTCTGCACTTTGAGGTCCACAGCCCAGCTATGGATAGACAGTTGGATTTTAATGTGCATTTTTGAGCAAGTATGGATCTCGCCTGTACATTTTGGTGGCTCAGGTGGATGTTAAAGATCCCATAGCATAATTCTAATAGTGTGAGAGTTCTCCCAATGTCCTGGTCAACCAGGCACCACCTGTCAACAAACTGATGTTGTTCTTGTTGCTAATTTTGGATACTTGCTGCGTTTAAAATGTGATGCTTTAAGTGACAAAAGACTTGACACTCCAAATGAACTCTTCTGTGTACATTCTTAGAGTCATGAGAAAATCAAATGTAAATACCTCCCCTCTGTTGCTCAGGACTGTGTATCTAATCAACTCATAGAAGGGTATTTAAAAGTTGAGAACTATTGATGCATCTTGAATTATGTCTCGTTAGATGCAGATTGTGATTCAACCAACCTGTTACAAGATCTTAGTCAATGGAAGACACCTCTTCAACTTCAACCATCGTATCCAGCCTCTGAATCAGATTGATCAATTAGAGGTTACTGGTGATATTAGTCTTTCTCTTGTGCAGTACTAATATTTTGAAGTAAATATTCTACTGAATCTCTGTCCTTGGTAGGATCCTTCGCCATCCACACCAAACAAAAACAAATGATTTTAAATCCTTCTCTTCTAGAAGAATAATCCTTTAATCTGAATCATAGAATCCCTACAGTGCAGGGACAGGCCTTTTGTCCCAACAAGTCTACACGAATCTTCAGAACATCCCATCCCGACCCATCCCCCTAATCTACACATCCCTTATCTCCACTTGGTCTGTTGTGTCAATATCTTTGAGAGCCATCCATATAGTCCCATTTTCCTCTGAAAATGTACAGTTTATAAAGGAGACATTTACCATGTCATGAACTTACTGTAGGATCTTGTTGAAATCCATGTAATACCAAGATGGTGGCTAGCGGACAGCCTTGAGAACCCAAATATTTGTTCAAAACACAAACATCCATGAAATAAAATGCTCCCTACTCTTTGCATGTGGAGTACAAGAGCAGGAGAAGGCCATCCAGCCCTTCAAAGACTCTTGTTTCTAGTTTTAGATTTCCATGACCTTTTATGTAAAATGGTTCTTCTTGACATTTGCCACCCCAAACCATTCCATCCAAACATTATGGCTTGAATTTTAAGGTTCTACCCTCTTGTTCTAGACTCCCTTTGTCCCTCTCACCAGAGGTTACAGTTTCTCTCCATCTTAATATGGCAATTGCATTTAAATGTTATTGTAAACTCTATAATGACTTTTGTAAAGCAGTCTTTGTTTTATTTCAATATTGTGGCCTATATTCTGTTATAGGGAAAAGCATTGTAAAGATTAAGATTAAATCCTGGAATTGCCATCCTGGAACACAAACACACATCTCTAGCTACAAAGAGATCCAATAATTGATAGATCATAATATTTCATTGTAAGACTTAATTACATCTTTTGACAGAATTTCTGTATAATGTTCTAATGACAGAACTCTTTAAAATAAATGCAAATTGACAAAAACAAATTTTGCATGTCATTTGCTTGCTCCTTCTTCAATGTTGTTGCCATGCCGTCAAACCCATGACAACTTTCATTTCAAAGGACAAGGGCAGCAGATACATGGGAACACCGCCACCTGCAGGTTTCCCTCCAAGCCATTCACCATCCTGATTTGGAAATATCTTGCTGTTCCTCCAGCGTCATAGGGACAAAATTTTGGAATTCGCTCCCTAACAGCATTCTGGGTCTACCTACAGCACATGGACTGTTAACAATTTGGGCCCAGTGATCCTTCCTCACAACTGTTCAGGACTAAAAGATTCATGTGGTTAAAAGACAGTTCTGTCAGTATCTGGAGGAGAAAAGACAGTTCAGCATTCTGGCACAGGACCCTTGTCTGATAACTAAGAAACATAGAACACCAACCAGCCCCTCATCCCCACAGATTCTGTTGCCAAAATGGTTGGAATGGAGAATAAGAAGATTGAGGTGGGAAGTTGGAGTTGGACACACTAGTCTCCCCAGTCTCTAGCCCCCTTACCAACCAAACTGTGCCTTCTCAGTCCCATGTGAGTGACGACAAGGGGGTGGAGTGTTATGGTGTGTCTGCATCACCAACTGGGGAGGCCAGAGGAAGGAGGCATAGCGAGCCATGTGGAGAGCTAGAGGTGAAAGCTAAAAACGGGTTTCCAGGTTGCAGTACAGGTGAACAAGTATAGCTCCTTCTCTCCAAAAACCTCTAAACAGCCTTTCATTTAATGTCCAGGGCTAATAACCTTAAAGGAACAGTGGGTTAGTGATTATGTTACTGGAGTAGTAATCCGGAGACCTCAATTAATCCTCTGGTGACACGTAAATTTTATGTGGCAACTAGTGAAATTTAACATCCCAATTATTCCATATTGCAATAAAACATAGCCTCATTAATAATGATCACAGAATTACAGATTGTTATTGAAAACTCATCTGGATGAGTCATGCTCTTCAGTGAATGAATCTACTGTCCCAAGCTAGTCTGATCTACATGCAACTCCAGACTGAAAACTAATAGTTGTCGGAAAGAACTATTATCTGAAATGACCGAGTAAGTTACTCAGCTCTACAAAACCATGACAGAAAAGTCTTCTGGGGATAAAAGTGGACAGGTTTCATGGCATTGACTGAAACACTGGAAACAAGAACAGTGCACCCCACTCAATCGACCCCGCAAAGACCTCTCTGCTTACAAAAGCAGGACCTATGCCAAAATTCTGTTCCACAGAATAGTCAAGCCACCTTTTCATACTCTCAGAATCATACCTTCTCAACAATGTCCCAGAGGACACTGTCACCATCCTTAGGTATGTGTATGTCATCTCCCATTAGCAGGCCTGATCGAGCAGAGGTAATGGGATACAATTGGGAAGGAGTCGGCCTGGGAATCTTCAATATTGACTTCAGAGAAGGAGTGAGTGACAAGATCACCTCTGCTTAAGCTGAGAAACTCATTCCTCAGCTGGCCTGTAGCTTTCCTCCAGTGCCTCTCTTCTCCTTTGATTTCATAGAATCCCTACAGTGTGGAAACAGGCTCTTCAGCCCAACTAGTCCACTACAACACTCACAGCATCCCACCCAGACCCATTCCCCCTATAACCCACCTAATCTACACATCCCTGAACACTATGGGCAATTTATCAAGGCCAATCCACCTAGCCTGCACGTCTTTGGACTATGGGAGGAAACCAGAGCACCTGGAGGAAACCCACACAGACATGGGGAGAATGTGCAAGCTCCACACAGACAGTCACCTGAGGGTGGAATTGAACCTGGGTCCCTGGTGCTGTGAGGCAGCAGTGCTAACCACTGAGCCACCATGCAGATTTGATTTTTCACTGTCATGTGAACCAAAGTAAAGCGATGTGTTGTCTTACCTGCTTTACTGGCAGATTGTACTATACAAGTGATCAGGGTAGCCGAACAGAGTGCAGGATACATCTGCCAAGAAGGTGCAGAGAGGGATCAACATGAAGGTTAAAGAGGTCCATTCAAAGGTGTGATTACAGTGGGGAAGAAACTGTTTGTATTTGTATACGAACTTTTTTATTTTCTGCCCGACAAAAGAGGGTATAACTGGGAGGGGAAGGGTCTTTGATTATGTTGGTTGCTTTCCTAATGAATGGAATCAATGGATGGAACACTGTGATGGACTGGGCTGTGCTCTCAATTCTCTGTCGTTTCTTTTAGTCTTGGGAAGAGCAGTCTCCATCCCATGCTGCGGTGCATCCAGATAGGTGCATCTAAAAAAATCTGTAAGAATCTTGATGGACATGCCGAATTTCCTTAGCCTCCTGAGAACTAGAGATGTTGCTGCACTTTCTTGACTGTAGTGTCAATGTGGGTGGACCAGGAGATATTGTTGGTGATCATCACTCCCAGGAACTTGACATTCTCAACCATCTCCATCTCAGCACCACTGATGCCACCAGGGGTGTGCTCTCCACTCTGCTTCCTGAAGTCAATGATCAGCTCTTTCATTTTGCTGATATTGATGAAAAGATTATTGTCTTTACACCATACTGTTAAGCACTCCTGGACTTGCCATTGTTGATGCAGAGACTAAAACAATGATTAAATCTTATGGCATCTGATCAAACATAGGCACGGAAACCTTCTGCTGATTACCACCAATGATCTCCCTCAGCCAATGGATCAGAAGCCCTCCATGTTGAACATTTCTTGAAGAAAATAGCACATTGGGTGGGGAGGAGGATCTCAAGGTCCATCACCAAGGAATCACAGAATTGTTATAGCACAAAAGGAGGCCATTACATACCACCAGCTGAATTAGAAGCAGGAGGAGGCCACTCAGCCCTTCGAATTTGATTCACCATTCAATAAGGTAATGGCTGATCTGTCTGTTTTGAATCTTATGTTCCCATATACCCTGATAATCCTTAATTCCCCTATCTAACAAAGATATATCAACCTGTGTCTTACAAATATTCAGTGATTATTTTTTCATCCAGACAGAGGTGAGAATCTGGAACTCACTGCCTGTAAGGGTGATGGGACAGAAACCCTCATAACATTTAAGAAGTATTTAGATGGATACTTGGCATACAAGGCTATATAACAAGTGCTGGAATGTGAGATTAGAATAGTTCAGTGATTTTTTTTTTTTTTGACTGGTCGAAGGGCCTGTTTCTGTGCTGTAGACTTCAAGACTCTCATCTCACTGCCTTCTGAGGAAGAGGGTTCCAAAACAGCACAGCCTTTGAGAGAAACCGTTTCTCCTTATCCGTGTCCTAAAAGGGTGACTGTTAAGTTGTAAACAGTATCCCCAAGTTCTGAATACAACAATGAAAGAAACATCATTTCCGCATTCAGCTTGTCAAAACCATTCAGGATCTTATACGCTTCAAGAACTATTTTTTAAAATTCTTCCTACCAAAATGTCCAACATTTTCCTCCATTTGATAGATTTGTGTTCACTCACTCACCCTATCTATGCCCCCTCGCCACCTGCCATGGCAGAGCAGTGGCTCAATTGTTAGCACTGCTGCCTCACAGCTCCAGGGACCCCGGTTCAATTTGGAACAGTGAACCTGCACTCTCTGTTCAGCAACACTCCCTAGGACCTTACTGTTAAGTGTACAAGTCCTGCCCTGATTTGTCCTACCAAAATATAGCACCTCACATTTATCTAGATTAAACTCCATCTGGCACTTCTCAGTGAGTTCTGTAGAGTTTCTGGACAATGGTAACTCCCAAGATGTTGGTAGCAGGGGTTTCAGTGATGGTAACACCATTGAATGCTGATTGTAATAAGATCATTCCAATACTTGGTATTTTCTATGTATAAGAAACTTTCACATTATTTTGTTAAAACTACACTGGCAGCCTCATGTGATTATACAACAAAAAGTGCTAGAAAAATTCAACAGGTCTGCTAGTATTGGTGGAGAAAAAAGCAAAGTTAATGCTCCTCCAGCTCCACACTGTGTTATCTCTGACTCCAGCATTGACAGTTTTTACTATCTCAAAGTAAAATTTATGATCTGTTAAGCTGGGTTTCACTCTGAGAGCTGACATGTCCATTATTATCATCAATGCTGGGGTCATAATATGAATTGCAAGGAGAAAATACAGGAAGGATCAGAAATAGTTCAAATACAGACTGAGTAAACTCTCTCATACACAAAGCAGGTCAACGGTCTCCCCGCAGAGTAAAAAGTTGTCAATGTGTCAACAAACCATCTTTCCTGTTGTTTCTTTATCTTCCCTTTTGCATGTAGAAAAGTGAACAAACTGGTGTGCCACAAGGCCTGATAGCTGAGAGAACCTATTCCCACAACAGAACAGGTAAACAGTCTCCAGTGTGACACATCGATTAACTTACGGCTTTGAAAGGGAACTGTATCCTTTCCCACAGTTTCGGATTAACAATTATGAGGGTGCCCTTTTGTATCTCCATGTCAGATGATCAGTTGAAGTCTCAGTGCCATACAAGCACACTTTTATAATCATCTTGTTCATGGTTCTGAAGAAGGGAGATTCACGAGTTCATACACCCTCCAATTTTCTTGCAGACCACTGAGACTCCATTTTTAGTTTCCCCTTTTTTATTAAACATTTACAGGGGAGAATGGACAACTGGTCAGGCTGAGATAAAATCTACCAGATTCAAATAGAAACAAGTGCTTTGCATTTCATTCTTATTGTAAATGATAACACTGATCTCATTATTGATCTGCTTTGGTAAACATCCTGCACACACTAACTCGTTATACCACCTTATTTTCCCTTTTTTACAGCAGAGAGCGGTGGGAGCTGGGCGGAAGCGAGGTTGGAGCAGAGAGGCTGTCGGGAAGGTAAGTGTTTGCCATTTAAGCATTAGAAGTTTAATTGGTTAATTGAATAAGACCGTAGCAGAGAAGTACTAGGACTTATTTAATACATAAATCGTAAAAGTTAATTAAATAAGTAGTTATGGCTGGACAGGTGATGTGCTGTGCTGTAGCTGTATGATGTGGGAGCTGGCTGATCCCATTGTGAATGGTAGTGACCACATCTGCAGCAAGTGTTGGTTGCTGGAAGAACTCCGGATCAGAATTAATGATCTGGAATCTGAGCTTCAAACTCTGCGGCACATCCGGGAGGGGGAGAGTTACCTGGACACTTTGTTTCAGGAGGCAGTCACACCCGGTAGATTAAGAAATTCAAATTCAGTAAGTGTTCAGGGACAACAGGGTGTGACTGTAAGTGAGGCAGGTAGGGGGATTCTGAATTCAGGAGTGCAGGAGCCACAGCCCTTGACCTTGTCCAACAGGTATGAGATTCTTGCTCCCTGTACGGATGAGGGAAAGGGCTGTGGACAGGATGAGCCAGCTGACCACGGCACCATGGTGCAGAAGGCCATTCAAGAGGGGGAAGCAAAAAGACAAGTAGTTGTTATAGGGGATTCTATAATTAGAGGGACAGGTAGTATCCTACGCAGGCCGGATCGGGAGTCCCGCATGGTGTGTTGCCTGCCCGGTGCCAGGGTGCAGGACATCTCCGACCGGTTTGAAAAGATATTGGAGCGCGAGGGGGAGGATCCAGTTGTTGTGGTCCACGTTGGGACTAACGACACAGGCAAAGCTAGGGTAGAGGACCTGTTCAGGGATTATCAAGCACTAGGAAGGAAATTGAAGTACAGGTCCTCAAGGGTCATAATCTCCGGATTACTGCCCGAGCCACGTGCCAATTGGCATAGGGATAAGAAAGTTAGGGAAGTAAACACGTGGCTAAGGGATTGGTGTGGGAAAGAGGGATTCCATTTCATGGGGCATTGGCATCAGTTTTGGAACCAGGGGGATCTGTACCGTTGGGACGGCCTCCACCTGAACTGATCTGGAACCAGTGTTCCAGCGAAAAGAATAAATAGGGTGGTCAGTAGGACTTTAAACTTCTGAGTCGGGGGGGAGGGAAAGCGACAGGGTGTATGGAGTTAAATGGAAAGATAAGCAGCAGGATAGCATGTGAGCAGGTGGGTTTAAGCTCGAGGCAGACTAGGAATGCAGCAAAAAGGAAGGATAACTTAGGACATCTTATGATTTCCAATATCTCTAATAATGATAAGAAAGTTAGCATTAAGGCACTTTACCTAAATGCTCGTAGTATTCGTAACAAAGTAGATGAATTAATGGCACAAATCATCTTGAATGATTATGATGCGGTAGGCATCACAGAGACGTGGTTGCAGGGGGTTCAGGACTGGCAGTTAAACATCCAAGGATTTACAACTTATCGAAAAGATAAGGTGGGCAGAGTGGGTGGGGTTGCCTTGTTAGTTAAGAATGAAATCAAATCAATAGCACTGAATGACATAGGGTCAGATGATGTGGAGTCTGTGTGGGTGGAGTTGAGGAACCACAAAGGCAAAAAAACCATAATGGGAGTTATGTACAGACCTCCTAACAGTGGTCAGGACCAGGGGTACAAGATGCACCGGGAAATAGATAGGGCCTGTCAGAAAGGCAAGGTCACAGTGATCATGGGGGACTTCAATATGCAGGTGGAGTGGGTGAATAATATTGCCGGTGGATCCAAAGAAAGGGAATTCATGGAATGCCTACAGGATGGCTTTTTGGAACAGCTTGTGATGCAGCCCACAAGGGAGCAGGCTATTCTGGACTTAGTGCTATGTAATGAGCCTGACTTTATAAAAGACCTTAAAGTAAGGGAACACTTAGGAGGCAGCGATCATAATATGGTAGAGTTCAGTCTGCGGTTTGAAAGAGAGAAGGCAAAATCAGATGTAATGGTGTTACAGTTAAATAAAGGTAATTACAGGGGCATGAGAGAGGAACTGACGAAAATCGACTGGAAGCAGAGCCTAGTGGGGAAGACAGTAGAGCAACAATGGCAGGAGTTTCTGGGTGTAATTGAGGACACAATACAGAGGTTCATCCCAAAGAAAAGAAAGATTATCCGGGGGAGGATTAGACAGCCATGGCTGACAAAGGAAGTCAAGAAATGTATCAAAGAAAAAGAGACAGCCTATATAGTGGCCAAGACCACTGGGAAATCAGAAGATTGGGAAGGGTACAAGAACAAACAGAGGATAACAAAGAGAGGAATAAGGAAGGAGAGGATCAAATATTAAAGTAGGCTAGCCAGTAATATTAGAAATGATAGTAAAAGTTTCTTTCAATACATAAGAAACAAACGAGAGGCAAAAGTAGACATTGGGCCACTCCAAACTGATGCTGGAAGGCTAGTGACGGGAGATAAGGAAATAGCTGAAGAACTTAATAAGTATTTTGCGTCAGTCTTCACAGTGGAAGACATGAGTAATATCCCAACAATTAAGGAGAGTCAGGGGGCAGAGTTGAGTATGGTAGGCATTACAAATGAGAAAGTGCTAAAAAAGCTAAAAAGTCTAAAAATTGATAAATCTCCTGGCCCCGATGGGCTACATCCTAGAGTTCTGAGGGACCTCCTGGCTGAGGAAATAGCAGAGGCGTTGGTTGTGATCTTTCAAAAGTCACTGGAGTCAGGGGAAGTCCCAGATGATTGGAAAATCGCTGTTGTAACCCCCTTGTTTAAGAAAGGATCAAGACAAAAGATGGAAAATTATAGGCTGATTAGCCTAACCTCGGTTGTTGGTAAAATTCTAGAATCTATCGTTAAGGATGAGATTTCTAAATTCTTGGAAGTGCAGGGTCGGATTAGAACAAGTCAGCATGGATTTAGTAAGGGGAGGTCGTGTCTGACAAACCTGTTAGAATTCTTTGAAGAGGTAACAAGTAGGTTAGACCAAGGAAACCCAGTGGATGTTATCTATCTAGACTTCCAAAAGGCCTTTGATAAGGTGCCTCACGGGAGGCTGCTGAGTAAGGTGAGGGCCCATGGTGTTCGAGGTGAGTTACTGACATGGATTGAGGATTGGCTGTCTGACAGAAGGCAGAGAGTTGGGATAAAAGGCTCTTTTTCGGAATGGCAACCGGTGACAAGTAGTGTCCCGCAGGGTTCAGTGTTGGGGCCGCAGCTGTTCACCTTATATATTAATGATCTGGATGAAGGGACTGGGGGCATTCTGGTGAAGTTTGCCAATGATACGAAGTTGGGTGGACAGGCAGGTAGTACGGAGGAGGTGGGGAGGCTGCAGAATGATTTAGACAGTTAAGGGGAGTGGTCCAGGAAATGGTTGATGAAATTCAACGTGAGCAAATGCGAGGTCTTGCACCTTGGAAAAAAGAATACAGGCACGGACTATTTTCTGAACGGTGAGAAAATTCATAAAGCCGAAGTACAAAGGGATCTGGGAGTGCTAGTACAGGATTCTCTAAAGGTTAACTTGCAGGTTGAGTCCGTGATTAAGAAAGCGAATGGAATGTTGTCATTTATCTCAAGAGGGTTGGAATATAAAAGCAGCGATGTGCTTCTGATTCTTTATAAAGCCCTAGTTAGGCCCCATTTAGAATACTGTGTCCAATTTTGGGCCCCACACCTCAGGAAGGACATACTGGCACTGGAGCGTGTCCAGCGGAGATTCACACGGATGATCCCTGGAATGGTAGGCCTAACATACGATGAATGGCTGAGGATCCTGGGATTGTATTCATTAGAGTTTAGAAGGTTGAGGGGAGATCTAATAGAAACTTACAAGATAATGCATGGCTTAGGAAGGGTGGACGCTGGGAAGTTGTTTCTGTTAGGTGGGGATACTAGGACCCGTGGGCACAGCCTTAGAATTAGAGGGGGTCAATTTAGAATGGAAATGAGGAGACATTTCTTCAGCCAGAGAGTGGTGGGCCTGTGGAATTCATTGCCACGGAGCGCAGTGGAGGCTGGGGCGTTGAATGTCTTCAAGGCAGAGATTGATAAATTCTTGATCTCGCAAGGAATCAAGGGCTACGGGGAGAGTGCGGGTAAGTGGAGTTGAAATGCCCATCAGCCATGATTAAATGGCGGAGTGGACTCGATGGGCCGAATGGCCTTACTTACACGCCTATGTCTTATGGTCTTATCACAATTTATTTTACCTACGTCATTTCATGTAAGGTACTAGCTACATTCTTGCGGTATCACTTAACCCCTTTTGTACCAGTTAGGCAGTGATAATGTATTGGGTCTAACCAGTTCGAGCTCAGAGTCATACAGCACAGAAACACCCTTCTGTCCAACTCGTTCATGCCAACCAAGTCTCCTAAACTAAACTAGGCCCACTTGCCTGCATTTGGCCCATTTCCCTCTAAATCCTTCCTATTCATGTACCTATCCAAATGTCTTTTAAATGTCATAACTTGACCCGCATCTACCACTTTCTCTGGAAGTTCATTCCATATATGAACGACCCTCTGTGTGAAAAGGTTGTCCGGCAGGTCCCTTTTAAATCTTTCTCCTCACCTTAAAAATATGCCCCTAGTTTTCCACTCTAGGGAAAAAAAAATTGCTATTCACCTTATCCATGGCCCTCATGATTTTATAAACTTCTATAAGGTCACCCCTCAACCTCTAATGCTCCAGTGAAAAAAAGTCCCAATCAATTCAGCGTATCCTTGTAACTCAAACCCTCCAGTCCTGGCAACATCCTGGTAAATCTTTTCTGAACTCTGTCCAATTTAATAATATTCTTCCCAAAAGCAGGGTGACCAAACCTGTACACAGTACTCCAAAAATGACCTCACCAATGCCCTGTACAACTGCAACATGACATCCCAACTCCTACACTCAATGGTCTGAGCAATGAAGGCAAGTTTGCTAAATGCCTTAACCACCCTGTCTACCTGTGACACAACTTTCAAAGAACTATGTATCTGAACCCCTAGGCCTCTCTGTTTGACAACACTACCCAGGGCCCTGCCATTAACCACATAAGTCACGTTGCCTCTTGAGAAATGAATTAGTTTGGGGCGTGTGGATTTAGCTATTGCTGCTGTGTATCAACATCCAGGACTGAACCTTTACTCCACTTGAATTCTGATTTTTTCAGTTCTCTAACCTTTGGTTACTTTAATGGGCATTTCTCAGGTAGGTCCATCTTATCACCGGTATCAGAGAAGGTATTAGTAAAACATCCGGAATTACTAGACCAAAACCCAGGCTGGACATCACTTTCAACAACTGGACTTAATGAGTGTCCCACATCATCTCTCAACTTACATGTGTGAATACAGCATCACCAGCAAAACTGCTGAAATTTAATCTCAGAACGCATATTTAACAGGGGCCTGCAGGTTGATGAAGTTCTGTTAAGTTGCAAGTGTACTGCTGTACTGCAATGCATTTTGCCTGTAGCAAAAAGTGACTGAACTATTGTCCAGGTGTAACCTTTGTCATTTATGGGTATATTAATGAATCTGACATCCTTGCTAATGTCAGCTGCATTTTGTTAAAAAGGGGTGAATAACATGTGAAGGAGTGGTTGCACTCTTCCTAACTCACACTGGGATCCACAGTTGCTATGGTGACTGGTCCCCATTGACATCTCTCCTTGGGAAGGGGTGTTCCATGGCATCTGGGGAGGAACGTTTATCTTGGTGGGCTGGAAAGGGTGATGTTGATGGTCATGGGCAGGATCTGAAGCATTGCTGCAGATGAAGGAGCCTTTGAAAAGTAGTACTAAGTACTGGACTGACTGGACTAGAGTCTGCAGCAGCAGAAGGAGGGAGAAGGATCAGGAAACCAAAAGATGGAAGCCTGAAGCCACAGTTAGGTCAGTTTGTGGACAGTGCGGAATCACCCTGAATCTGAGAATTTGGAATGTGGACATTGCTGGTAAGGCCAGTTTTTGTTATCCATTCCTATATGTCCTGAATTGGAATGGCTTGCTACACCATTTTAGAAGACGGTTTGCTGTGGATCTGGAGTTGTATGTAGGCCAGGCTGGTTAAGTCTGTTATGCCAAGCTTTTATTAACTATTTTATCCCCTAATGAATTGTTCCTTTCACATACACATTGCTAAAAGGACTTTCTGCTGCCATATTCATAACTATTACATTCATATTTGTTCACATACGTCTGAATCAGTCATTAGCAAAACTCCCTGCTCCATTATCAGTGAGAAATTGTATCAGTGTTCCAAGTTGCTCCTTATCTAGTTTTCCATTACCATATCCACAACTATTTTCTTCTCTTTATGTATAATTGTTAACAGACAAAATCTGGTTGTCATAACTGTAAAATATAAAAGGAATTTATTGCTTTGTTCTGCATATTCAAGTCCATAGCCACTACTTCATTATAATCTCTTGCTAAGCTTAGGCTTACTGTAGACTGGTATCGTAGAATCATACAATACAAAACAGAAGGCTGCAGTAAAAAAAAACCATCAACTGTCCACAGTAGTCCCACTTTCCAGCATTCAACCCAAAGCCTCAAATATTATGACATTTCAAGTGCTCATCCAAGAATTTTATAAAGGTTGCAAGGTTTCCAATCTGGCAGTGCATTCAAGATTCTCACTATCCTCTACGTGAAGCAATTCTTCTTCAAATTCCCCCACAGTGAGATCTGGAGGACAGTGGCGAGGCAGCTGGTGAGTCCAGAGCAGAACTCTGGAATTAGCATTGAGGTGATGATTGGTGGAGGGGTGAGCACAGGGATCCGGTACTGGCAGCCACATTGGAAAGACCTGTGGCAGCTTTTGCAATGTTTATCCAGGATTGGCGATAAGGTTGGTCTGCGGAGCGGCTTCCGTGGAGTCTTGTGGTCTAGCATGGATTGCTTGCTTCAGTGGAGGCTACTGGCCTGGTATCCCAGCAGCCCAGCTTGACAATCTTGCAGCAGTACTGTCTTTTCCTGAACTCAGGAGCGGGAAACTGAACAAGATGAACATTTTCTAAAAAATTAAGGTACATTTTTTCTTATCTATGTCTTATGTCATTAATATAGGCACCATGGTATGATGATTTAAACACTTTTCACTTTTTTTTTGTTTAAAAAATGCAGGTGGCAAAAAATGACTATTCTATTTCACCTTTGTCAAGCCTGCGTACCAAGAATCAGACCAAACCTGTCTTAAAAAATGCTCCATGTCTCTGCTTCCACCACCTTTCCAAGAAGAGAGGTCCAAAGACTCATGACCTTATGACAGAGAACATTTCACCTCATCTCTGTTTTGAATGCGCAATAAGAGATCCTTTCCACATCTACCATATCAACTCCTCAGGATCTTATAGGTTTGAATCAAGTAGCCTCTTACTCTTCTAAACTCCAGCAGATACATACCTAGCCTGTCTAACTTTTTCTACTAAGACAACCCCCTTGTTTCAGCCATTAGTCTTTAAAAAGTAAGCTATGAATTTAGGAGAAGTGATGGTCTAGTGGTATTATCACTGGACTATTAATCCAGTGACCCAGTGATAATGTTCTGGGGATCTGGGTTTGAATCCTGCCACGGCAGATGGTGGCATTTGAATTCAATTAAAAAGGCTAGCATTAAGAACAAAGAAAATTACAGCACAGGAATCGGCCCTGCGCCATTCCAGATCCTCTATCTAAACCTGTTGCCTATTTTCCAAGGATCTGTATCCCTCTGCTCCCCGCCCATTCATGTATTTGTCTAGATACATCTTAAGTGATGCTATCATGCCCACCTCTAACACCTCCACTGGCAACGCGTTCCAGGCACCCACCACCCTCTGCGTAAAGAACTTTCCATGCATATCTCCATTAAACTTTTCCCCTCTCACCTTGAAATCGTGACCCCTAGTAATTGAATCACCCACTCTGGGAAAAAGCTTCTTGCTATCCACCCTATCTATACCTCTCATGATTTTGTAGTCCTTAATCAGGTCCCCCCTCAACCTCCGTCTTTCTAATGTAAATAATCCTAATCTACCCAACCTCTCTTCATAGCTAGTGCCCTCCATACCAGGCAACATCCTGGTGAACCTCCTCTGCACTCTCTCCAAAGCATCCACATCCTTTTGGTGACGTGGCGACCAGAAGTGTACGCAGTATTCCAAATGTGGTCGAACCAAAGTCCTATACAACTGTATCAGAGATAAAAGGTACTGCAGATGCTGGAGAATCCGAGATTACGTCCTCCCTGGACTGACCTATCTCCTCCCTACCCCCCCACCTACACTCACCTTTACTGGCTCCATCCCCGCCTCTTCGACTTGTCTGCCCCCTCTCCACCTATCCTCTCCTCTATCCACCTCCCCCTCTCTCCCTATTTATTTCAGAACCCTCTTCCCCTCCCCCATTTCTGATGAAGGGTCTAGGCCCGAAACATCAAGTTTTCCTGCTCCTATGATGCTGCTTGGCGTGCTGTGTTCATCCAGCCCCACGCCTTGTTATCTCTTATACAACTGTAACATGACCTGCCAACTCTTGTACTCAATACCCCGTCCGATGAATGAAAGCATGCCGTATGCCTGCTTGACCACTCTATCCACCTGCATTGCCACCTTCAGGGTACAATGGACCTGAACACCCAGATCTCTCTGTGTATCAAATTTTCCCAGTGCTTTTCTATTTACTGTATAGTTCGCTCTTGAATTGGATCTTCCAAAATGCATCACCTCGCATTTGCCTGGATTGAACTCCATCTGCCATTTCTCCGCCCAACTCTCCAATCTATCTATATTCTGCTGCATTCTCCGACAGTCCCATTCACTATGTGCTACTCCACCAATCTTAGTGTCACCTGCAAACTTGCTAATCAGACCATCTATACCTTCCTTCAGATCATTTATGTATATCACAAACAACAGTGGTCCCAACACGGATCCCTGCGGAACACCACTGGTCACAGTTCTCCATTTTGAAAAACTTCCTTCCACTACAACTCTCTGTCTCCTGTTGCCCAGCCAGTTCTCTATCCATCTAGCTAGTACACTCTGGATCCCATGCGACTTCACCTTCTCCATCAGCCTACCATGGGGAACCTTATCAAATGCCTTACTGAAGTTTACTTAAGATTCCAATGATGACTGCGAATCCATTGTCGACCATCTGGTTCACTAAGCCCTTTAGGGGAGGAAACTGCCATCCTTACCTGGTCTGGCCTATATGTGACTCTTGACCCACAGCAATGTGATTGACTCTGAACTGCCCTCTGGGCAATTAGGGGTGGGCAATAAATGCTGCCTAGTCAGCAACACTCTCATCCTGTTAATGAATAATAAAAAAAATTTACATCCTTCCATGAATAAAGTGACTGCACATTCTTACAAATGTAGTCTTACCAGTGCACTGTACAAATTAAGCATAATGTTTCTACTTTTGTATCCAATTCTCTTTGCAATAAACCATAACATTCTATGAACTTTCCTAATTATTTGCTGTACCAGCTCATCAGTCTTTTGTGATTCATTCATAGGGACACAAGATTTCTCTCCATCTTATAGCTTTCAATCTCTCACTTTTTTTTATTATTGATCCTGCAAAATGGTCAATTTCACATATATCAAATTTGCCAGATCTTTGGCCACTCACTTAACAAAACTCTTTCTTTTCATAGCCTCATGTCCTCTTTACAACTTACTTTGCTATCTACTATTATGTCATGAACAATCATACCTTGTGTCCTTTCATCAGAGTCACTGAGAATAAGTTGAGGTCACAGTGCTAATCCCTGACGAACACCAGTCGTCACACCTTGCCAAGGTGAAAAAGACCCATTTATGCCTACTATCTGCTTCTGTTAGCCAGCCAATCTTCTGTCCATGTCAATATGCTACTTCTTACACCATGGGCATTTATATTCCACAATAACCTTTGATGTCACACATTATCAAATGTCTTCTGGAAATTTATATACAGTACATCTACTGATTTGTCATTACTACACTGAGTTCTCACATGATTTCCCTTTTAGTAACTCATACTGACTCTGCCAAATTACTTTGAACTTAAGTGCCCTGTGATAACATTTTTCATAACAGATTATAGCATTTTCCTTATGCTACATATTAAGCTAACTGGCTTGTAGTTTCCAGTTTTCTGTCTCCCTCCCTTTACAAATAAACAGAATTTATTTTCTATTTTCTAATCAAATGGAACCTTGCCTGAATCTATAGTTTTGGAGAATTAAAAACGAGTTCATTGACTATCTCATGAACCACTTCTTATAAGATCCATCAGGACCCAGGCACTTGTCTAACAATGTACTCAAATACTACTTTTCCGGTAATTATGATTTTACAAGTTCCTCTTTGCCTTCTGCTTTGAGGTATTGCTGCTTCTGGGATGTTATTTGTATCCTCTATAATGAAGATGAAGCAAAATAACTGTTGAATTCATCTGTAATCTCTGTATTTTTCATTGATTATTAAATATCCACCTCACTTTCTGTAGGACCAATGCTTACTTTCCTTTGTTAAATGTTTTTTGCACTGGGCAGCTTTTCTCAGTATTAATTAGTGTCTGAACTCAATGTTTTCATATATTATTAGAAGTTTAATTCTGTTTCAATGATTGTAGATAATTCTTGTTACTATTGCCATGGCTTTTGAAGACTGAACATACTGCGCACTGGGCAAGTAGCCATGGATTTGCTAGGGGCATTTTGGGTGAGACTCATAGGGATGGATGCTGAATGAAATTTGGGAGCTGAGCAATTGTGGTTGGAAAACCAAGATGGGTCTGCTATTAGTCCTGCGCCCACACCGCCAGTCCTCATGAGGTTCATCCTGGGTCACAATGCTGTGCAAATGTATTGTGAAAAGACAAAAGTCCTGGACAAATGGATCTGGTGTTCATTTAGAACACGGAGAAGTATCCAGGTTAAGTCTTTTCTGATCCTAAACAAAAATCTGGGCACAAATGCACGAGCAGTCAACAGGCTCCTGCGAACACCTGTCTGCTATTTGAAACAAATTGGTTAAAATTTGTATTAAAATAGGCATAACACTGGTCTAAAACAGTCACGTCAGGAGTGTCACAAAATATGTTGAAAATCTCATGGAATAATCACCACAGTAATTTTCAAATTGGAAGCTTTAAAAAGTTTTACTTTCAGTCAAGAACAGATGACAGTTTTACACCAATTTCTGATTTAAGAATGTGTTTCTAGCCTTCACTGTTGTTCTTTCTGGCTCTAAACACAAATATGAAGGAACTTTCCATTCCATGTATAGGAACATTCAGAATGACAGAAGGGAGCAGCTCGGACACATTTCTTACATACCTCAACATTAACTCTCAGAAGATTGTGCCATCCATGAAGACAGATGGGACAGATTAAAGCACTGGCTATCCCGCTTAGTGTGACCCTGAACAGCATTCAGGCTGAGTTCTGCTCCGGTCACAAACCCATGGCCATTTTCATCCAGAAGGACAAGGCCAGCAGATATGTGGGAACACCACCATCTGCAGCCATTGGGAATATTTCACCATTCCTTCACTGTCACTGGGTCAAAATCCTGGAATTTCTTCCCAAATAGCATTGTGGGTCAACCTAAAGCATGTGGACTGCAGTGGCTCATGAAGGAAACACATCAACAGCTTCTCAAGGACAACTAAGGACAAGCAATAAATGCTGGCCAGCCAGATACACTTATATCCCAAGAATGAATAAAAAAATTGCTTGCTATGAGCTCCAAAGTGATAAAATCAAAAATCTAAAACAATGGCCCTGAAATTAACAAACAGATTAATTTAGTTTAACTTCTTACTTTATTTTAAGATTTAATCTAATCAGATTAAAAGAAAATTCACTGGCTTCTGGTGCTGTAGTCTCCTGGACCGGGGCCTCCAATGATGAATCTTTCCAGGAATCCTTGAATTCAACAGCATAGAAGAACATCATAGAAATCATGCACCTTTTTAAAGTGCTGAGTGCTGTATTCGGAGTTTTAAGCTTCCAGCAGAGACTTGACAGTTCTGCGAAAAACTAAATAAGTGAGAGGGTAGGTTGGCAGCAGTTGTAGGGTGATAGGTGGGGAATGCTGACAGTTGGGTGAGGGAGTTAGGGTGCCAAGTGGATGTCGGACATAGGTAAAACGTAAAATGATGAATGCTTACAGCAGGTTGGAGTGGTGTCAGGTCAGGTGAGGTCCGAATGTTGAGTGTGGGGTAGGGAGGGTGTTGCCTGGTCTGATACGGTCAGGTCAGGAGTGGGGATTGTAAGGAATTTGAGGGGGTGTCACTGGTAAGAAATTAATAAAGAGTCAAAGTTTCAGCTTTTTCATCTTCTACCTTTGCCTGGATAGCAATTTAGCTTAAGTGAGATAGAACTGTCAGAATTCTCAAACGATTCTAGACACAGGAAAACTGCATTGGAGTTTTCAATTTCCTGTACATCTCCTCTAGAGTCACTGATACACAACTTCAGTTTACTCTGCTAAAACTATTTGGCCATCAGAATATCTGGGTCAATGTCTTTAAACAATGTTTCCTAATTTACTCAGAATAGTAACTTCCATCCCAGTTAAACAAATTATCAACACCAGTACGAACAAACACATGAATAACAGCCACATGAACAGCAGAATCCAACCCTGCAGTCACAGGTGAAGTTGATGGTGTCTCAGCAGATCAGATGACTGAGTGAATCCTTTCCCACAGAGGGAGCAGGTGAAACGCTTCTGCCCACTGTGAGTGCGTTGGTGCTTCAGCAGGTACCTCTTACTTTTAAATCTTTTCTCACATTCAGAACACTGAAAAGGTCTCTGATCAGAATGAACAAGTTCATGTTCAATGAGGTGGGATGACTGAGAAAATCCCTTCCCACACACAGAGCACGTGAATGGCCTTTCCCCAGTGTGTGTTTGTTGATGTCGCAATAGGTGGGATGAATCAATGAATCCCTTCCCACACACTGAGCAGGTGAATGGCCTCTCCCAGGTGTGAACTCGCTGGTGTGTCAGCAGATCCTTTTTGCTTTTAAATCTTTTTCCACAGTCAGAGCATTGAAATGGTCTCTTATCAGAGTGCGTGAGTTTATGTTCAGTGAGATGGGGTGATTGAGTGAATCCCTTCCCACACACAGAGCAGACAAATGGCCTCTCCCCAGTATGAGCACGTTGGTGGGTCAATAAGGCAGATGACTGAATAAATCCCTTCCCACATATACAGCAGGTAAATGGCCTCTCTCCAGTGTGAATACGCCGATGAGTTTCCAGCTCATAAGGATAACTGAATTCCTTCTCACAGTCTCCACATTTACAGGGTTTATTCCCAGTGTGACTGCGCTCATGTCTTGACAGGCTAGATGATTGGCTGAAGCCTCGTCCACACACAGGACACACATATGGCTTCTCCCCATGGTGGGCAGCGTTCTTTGCTTCAATGTTCAAAGGCTGACGATGTTCAGGTCCTGATGAATCAACCGACTCTGTCAGATATTGATGTGACATTTGGTTTATGCTTTGTCTCAACAAATATTCCTTCTAACAGACTGTAAAATTAATTACAATTGGGGAAAGGGAGCATGAAAGAGAAGTTCCAAAACATAGTAACTTTTGAAACTGAACTTATTAAAATTGACCATTTGTGTGTCTGGTACTAGGACAGTGGCCACTGAAGGTGATGGATTGTTGTCACTACAAGGTTTGTGAGAGTCCAAGAAAGCTCATCACCATGCCAAATGATCATGAGGTACTGGTAATATATACTGCTCTGACTATTGGTGTGCATGTCTCACAAATTCATTATGAATCTATATTCGAAAATGGATTAAGAACTCCCAGAAAAAATATGTACTGCTAGAATTGTTTTTAATGTTGTAGACAAGATGTATCCAGCAACTCGGCAATATCAGTTAAAATCTACCGTCCACAACATTAGCAATGGTTGACCACTTTTTAGTTGAGATAATTTGAAGTTAAACCCAGTAGCTTTTCCATCATCTCTATTCAATGGAAAAAAAACATGCAAGAGGACATCTTCCGCATTCAACGCGTCACCTAATTCAAAAACCGGCTCATAATTTGTGTTTAAAATACTGCAAATGTTGGAAATCAAAAAGTGAGAACGCTGCAGCTACGCAACAGGCCGGGTAGCATGTGCAGAAAAACAAGATTGAATTGCTTCCAGTCGCCGACCTACCGTGAGGCTGTAATAAAAGACACATGGTGCTTAGTAATGTCACTCGCAGTTCCCACAAATCAGTGCACCTCATAAACTACTCTATCTAACATGCATCGTCACCAGGCGTTAAGAATGCGCGTGCTCCTCAGGGCTAACCACAAGGCATTCTGAGCAGTTCCTTTGTTGTGAATCACACACAATAGAAAGGGGAGGAAAAACCGGACAGCGGCGGGTTGAATCAAAGAGGCACCGCAACAATTTTTTATCGGTGTTCCCTTGCACTCCCAACTCCTGGTCCGCGACGAACATCCGCCGCGCCGGCCTATTTGATTCGTGGCCTCGGAGCCGCTGACACTCGAAATCCCTAACGCTCCGCTCGCTCCCGTGCAAGCCCGGTGACACACTGCGCTTGCGCCGTGCTGTTGGGTGTTACTTGGGAGGGGCGGGCCTTAGCGTTTGCGCAGTTTGGACCTTCGGTAATTGATAGGGCGTATTCCCCAGCGCCACGCATTTTGGGTAGCTACAATCGCCATGTTTTCAATGCCGCGGAGGAAAGGTCATATATAATAATTATAAAAAAAAGTCGATTAAATTGGACGTTTTCCGCACACAATCCTCAATTGTCACCCAAGTTGTTCTTTCGTTTCGATGTTAAATATTTTGATTTACAAATTGAACGATATTTCTTCGGATATAACAAAGTGTGGAGCTCGAGGAATACAGCAGGCCAGGCAGCATCAGAAGAACAGAAAAGCTGACGTTTTGGGTCAGGACCCATCTTCAGAAATTGCTGCATCTGGCAGTGTAATATTCACGAGTGCTGATCGATTGCCCTGAGAATCAATAGAAAGATAGCTCAAAGCGTCGGTGAGGTAAGGATGAAGCATGTTCTGTAACCGGTCGTAGTGCTTGAAGGATAGAACATGAGTCCCAGTATCATAAAGAGAGAAATGGAGAAAAATCAAAACTTGCAATTTGTCTTGAAGCCAAACAACAAGGATAAGGTGAGGAAGGAAAACGGGTAGTTTGAGGGATTTGTAGATAGAAGAAGGGGAAAAAGGAGGAAAGCATATTCATGAGAAGCCAAAGCCGTCTATTCGGAATTTTGCAATTGGAGTTTAACCTTTGTAAGTTGCATGGACAAGTTTCATGGACTCATATTCTGAAATTCTGAAATATAGAACATTAAGAGGTGACTTAATTTGGGGGGAGGTTAAGTTGATTAAATATGTTGGAAGCGCAAATTAGACAGAAACTGGCTCCTCTTGTGAGAAAAAGAGAACATAACTTTGAACTTGGAGCCATTCTAGGATGTTGCCAGGAGGCACTATTTCACATCAAAGGAAATGTAAATGTTGAACAATGTCACCTTGGAAACTGATGAGACTGGGGGTCAATCAGAAATTTCAGTGCTGTGTATTTCAGATTTTTGTAAATCAAGATTACTAAGGGTTACAGGACAAATTGGTTAGATGAATTTAAGATACAAATCAACTATAAATACCTAGGCCAAATGGCTCCCTCTTGTTTTTGTTTCTACTTAGTGTGATGAATTTTGTGAGTTCAACAGGGAATGAGAAAAGCAGGCAGGAAATTTGAATCAAACACCATGTCAAGATCTGACATAATACTCAATCCATCCAAAACTAAATGTCAGCAGTCATTGAATATAGGAGGAATGCTTGTGGGAAAAAAATTTCAAACGTCAGTTTAACATGGAAATCAGAGAGACACAACTCCATGTAAGAGTGTTTTAATAGACCGACTAGAAAACATTTTAACCAGTTACACAGCCTCAACAAATCCCATTCACATCGAAGAGAAACTGTTTGTATACTTATTGCACAGACAAGGCTTCAATTGATCATCCAATCAGGCAAGACAGAAGGACACCAGCATGGAAATGTGGGGACTGTGAGAAGCAATTCAACCATCCCTCCCAGTTGGAAAATCATTGATGCAGTCATACTGGTGAGAGGCCATTCTCCTGTTACATGTGTGGGAAGCAATTTAGTAAGTCATCTGGCCTTGTGACATGTATTCACACCAAGGAGAGGCCTTTCACCTGCTCCTTGTCTATAAAAGGTTTCACTGAATTATCCAAGCTTCAAGCACATCAACTTCTAACACTGATGAGAGACCTTTTCATATGTCCTAATTGCAAGAATAAGTACAAAAGCAAACAGGACCTGCTGACACACCAGTGCAGGTCCTGGGAAAAGGCCATTCACTTGCTGTGTGTGTGGAAAGAGTTTCACTTGGTCATCCAACCTGTTGAGACACCAACTTGTTCACAGTGAAGAGAGACCTTTTAAATGTTCCATCTGTGAGAGGAGCTTTAAAACCACAAAGGATCTACAACATATCAACTTGTTCACACAGATCAGAGACCTTTTAAGAGTGCTGACTGTGAGAAATTCTTTAAAAGCACAAAGGACCCGTTGACACACCAACGCGCTCACTCTGGTGACAGGCTATTCACCTGCTGTGTGTGTGTGTGTGGGAAGAGATTCACCCGTTCAACTGACCAGTCGAAACGCCAACAAGTTCGCATCTCACTGCAGGCATTCAATTCTGGCTGTCAGTGACAGCTAGCCCTGAATGATTTTAGAACATAGAACATAGAACATAGAACATAGAAGAGTACAGCACAATACAGGCCCTTTGGCCCACGATGTTGTGCCAAACCTTTACCCTAAACTTAAGGTCTATCTAACCTCCACCTCTACCTTATACTATCATCCATATGCCTATCTAATAGCTGCTTAAATGCCCCTAACGAGGCCGACTCCATCACCTTCTCCAGCAATGCATTCCATGCCCCTACCACTCTCTGAGTAAAGGACCTACCTCTGACGTCTCCGCAATATCTACCTCCTTTCACTTCACTTTAAAACTAGGTCCCCTCATAAATGCTACCTCCACCCTAGGAAAAAGTCTCTGGCTGTCTACTCTATCTATACCTCTGATCATTTTGTACACCTCTATCAAGTCACCTCTCATCCTTCGTCGTTCTAAAGAGAAAAGCCCTAGCTCTTGCAAGCTTTCCTCCTAAGACCTTCCCTCCATTCCAGGCAACATCCTGGTAAATCTCCTCTGCACCTTTTCTAACGCTTCCACATCTTTCCTGTAATGAGGTGACCAGAACTGGTCAATACTCCAGATGTAGCCGAACCAGGCTTTTGTATAGCTGGAGCATAACTTCACGGCTCTTGAACTCAATCCCTCTATTAATGAAAGCTAACAAGCCATACGCCTTCTTAACAACTCTATCCACCTGGGTGGCAGCTTTCAGGGAACTATGAACATGAATCCCAAGATCCCTCTGCTCCTCCACACTGCCAAGAATCTTTCCATTAACCCTGTATTCTGCTTTCAAGTTTGTCCTTCCAAAATGAATCACCTCACACCTTTCAGGATTAAACTGCATCTGCCACTTCTCAGCCCAGCTCTGCATTCTATCAATGCCCCTTTGTAACCTAGAACAGCCCTCTGCACTGTCCACAACGTGACCCACCTTCGTATCGTCTGCGAACTTGCTTATCCACCATTCCACTCCTTCATCCAAATCATTTACAAAAATCACAAATAGAAGAGGACCCAGAACAGATCCTTGTGGTACACCACTTGTAACTGAGCACTGTGATGAATATTTTCCATCCATTACCACACTTTGTCTTCTAAGGGTCAGCCAATTCTGAATCCAATCTGCCACATTTCCCCCTATCCCAAGCCTCCTTACCTTCTGCATGAGCCTACCATGGGGAACCTTATCAAACGCCTTACTTAAATCCATGTATACCACATCCACTGCTCCAGCTTCATCCACGTGTTTGGTCACCTCTTCAAAGAATTCAATAAGGTTTGTGAGGCATGATCGACCCCTCACAAATCCATGCTGACTATCATAAATCAAACTGTGCCTTTCCAAGTGCTCATAAATCCTGTCTCTCAGAGCCCTTTCCAATAATTTGCCCACCACTGACATAAGACGAAGTGGCCCGTAATTTCTGGGGTATTCCTGTTCCCTTTTTTGAACAAGGGCATGACGTTTGTCTGTTTCCAATCTTCCGGCACTATACCCATGGACAGGGAGGACAAAAAGATCATCACCAAAGGCCCCGCGATCTCGTCCATCGCTTCCCATAGAATCTTGGATAAATCCCATCAGGCCCCAGGGACTTATCTATCTTCAACTTCCTCAGAATTCCTTGCACATCTTCTTTACCAACATCAACCACCTCTAGCCCACCTGCCTGTTTCACAACGTCCTCCTCTACAACTAGGTCCTTCTCAGTTGTGAATACTGAAGAAAAGTATTCATTAAGGAACACTCCTATCTCTTTAGGCTCTGTGCACAAATTCCCTTTACAATCCTTGATCGGCCCTACCCTTTCTCTGGGCATTCTCTTGTTCTGCACATACATGTAAAAAGTTTTCCTTGATCCTATCTGCCAAGGTTTTCTCATGCACCCTTATAGCTCTTCTAAGCCCTTTCTTCAGCTCCTTCCTGGATAACTTGTATCCCTTTAGAGCTTTTTCCGTTCCTCTCTTCCTAAACCTCACATAAGCCTCGTTCTTCCTCTTAACCAGTCGTTCGATCTCTCTCGAGAACCATGGCTCCCTCACTCGACTGCATCTTCTCTGCCTGCTAGGGACAAACATATCGAGCACATGCAGTATGCATTCCTTAAACAATGTCCACATTTCTGTGGTGCTCTTCCCTGACAGCATCTGTTCCCAATTTATGTCACCCAGTTCTTGCCTGAGATAATGGGTACTGCAGATGCTGGAGAATCCGAAATAACAAGGTGTGGAGCTGGATGAACACAGCAGGCCAAGCAGCATCATAGGAGCAGGAAAGCTTGACGTTTCGGGCCTAGACCCTTCATCAGAAATCATCAGAAAGCTTTCCTGCTCCTATGATGCTGCTTGGCCTGCTGTGTTCATCCAGCTCCACACCTTGTTATCTCTTGCCTAACTGAATTGTAATTACCCTTCCCCCAGTTGTAAACTTTACCCTGCCGTATGTACCTATCCTTATCTATGACTATCGTGAAAGAAACAGAGTTATGATTGCTACTGCCAAAATGCTCTCCTACCAACCACTTGGCCCGGTTCGTTGCCATGCACCAAATCCAAAGTGGCCTCTCCTCGTGTTGGTCTATCTACATATTGTGTCAGGAATCCTTCCTGAACGCACTGCACAAAATCTGCTCCATCTAAATTATTAGAACTAAAGTGCTTCCAATCAATATTTGGAAAGTTGGAGTCACCCATGACTACAACCCTGTGACTTCTGCACCTTTCCAGTATCTGCCTCCCAATCCGCTCCTCCACTTCTCTGCAACTATTAGGGGGTCTGTTAAAAAAAAAAAAAAATAAACCCCAACAAAGTGACTGCTCCTTTCTTGTTCCTGACCTCAACCCAAACTGACTCTGTAGACATATCATTCTCGAAATTTTCATTCTAATACTTGGGTTTTCTTTCTGTTGACAAATTCCAGTCCAAACAGAGGAGTTATTGTTCTGGATAAACAACTGAAGCACCAATTGAGGGGTGAATGATGTCTAATGCCTTGAATTTTATGTTGAAATGAGTTCCGATTATTACTCAATCTCTATATTCCAGGTGTGATGGAATCTGTGGTTTCAAAAGCATGTATTATTTAAATCAGATTCTAACTGGATCTGAAAGGGAAACTGAACTTTCAGATTTCTAGACACACCAAAATTGAAATTCAGAAAATAAGATACAGAAAATAACCATCAAGCTCAGATCCCTGCGGATCTTGGGCTGGTTGTCTGTAGTTGTGTTAGTTGGGGATCAGACTAAATCCATGAAAATAAACTAGAATTCTAACAGAGGAAGTTCGTAAATTTGAAGAACGTTGCAGCTGCAACTAAGGGCAAATACACTGTGTGGACTAAATAAAAACTGAGAACTCTGCGGATGCTGTAAATCAGGAACAAAAACAGAAGTTGCTGGAAAAGGTCAGCAGGTCTGGCAGCATCTGTGAAGAAAAGAAATCAGAGTTA
Organism: Ginglymostoma cirratum; assembly: GCA_024137785.1. Lineage (NCBI taxonomy): Eukaryota > Metazoa > Chordata > Chondrichthyes > Orectolobiformes > Ginglymostomatidae > Ginglymostoma > Ginglymostoma cirratum. Next base: position 1,120,995 of record JAHRHZ010000092.1, on the reverse strand, counting down.
ACGTTTCGGGTCCGATGACTCTTCCTCAGAACAGGGTCACTGGATCCGAAACGTTAACACTGAGTGGACTGCCTGGAACGTCTGCGAGACTTAACTTTGTATATTTTCTGTATAATTTGCCTGAAGGTTAGCGCTTAATGTAGGAAGGTTTTTGTTTTCTTGTTATGGCAAAACCTGTTATCTTGTCCTTTGGGTTTTTCTACTGAATCACCTGGAAATTCAGTACTTTCACATTATAGGTTTCCACACAGATTGTAATAAAATTGGGAGTTTGTCTGGGAAAGATGCCAGAGGCAGAAAAATGGGTTTTTTTAACATTCTACAGTACTCAAACAAGATTTTATAATTAGTTTTGTTGTTGTCATTAGACAATCAATAGAGATATCTCGGGCCATTTCGGAAAGAAAGGACTTGCACTTTTGTGCCTTGGAACAGTTATCAAAACATAACTGGAACAACACAGCAGAATAAACTGGCATTTGTCTACAGTCAGGAGCTAAGAAGAAAGAGAGACCATTTCAGAATTAGCTCACCCTTTTGAAACTTAAGGGAGAAAATGATATTCTTGCTAATACCATGTACACCTAGCTAGACTTCAATAAAAAAAGATAAATAAGGCAGTATAGACATGAACAAGTCTGAATTAGCAAGAGAAAAATTAGAAAATGATAAATTGGAAACACACCAAGAAAACATCAGTGATTTAAAAAGAGAGAGAGACTCATTAGTTAGTAAGTTTTTCAGGTGACACAAAAATTGGTGGTGGTGTTGATCATGATCAGAACGGTTTCCTACAACAGTCAGATGAACTGGTAAGTTGTGCAGTACAATGGCATAAGGAACTTAATCCTAATAAGTGAGATGCGGTGCATTTTGGGAGGCCTAATAAAAAAGGATTTACTCAAAAATTGTTAGGACCCTAAGGAGTAATGAGGAACAAAGGGTGTACAAGTCCATAGATCCCTGAAGATGTCAGCACAGGTAGATAGGGTGATGATGAAGCCTAATAGGATGCTTACTTTCATTAGCTGGGGCATAGAATATAGCAGCAAGGAGGTCTTGTTCAAACTTCATTGGTTGGTTAGGCCACAGATGGTATACTGTGCGCGGTTCTGGTCACCACTCGATCAGAAGGATATGGTTGCCCTGGAGAGACCGTAGACAAGATTCACTAGGATGTTGCCTGGATTGGAAAGCCTCAATTCTGAGGACAGACTGGATAGGCTGGATTTGTTTTCTCTGGAACTGAGGGTGTATCTGAGGTATACAAAATTATGAGAGGTAGATTGTGAGATTCTTTTCTCCATGGCAGATATGTCTAAGACCAGAGGGCACAAGTTTAAGGTGAGGTTCTTGTTAAGGTTTAGAGGGGATCTGAGGAAAACATTTTTCATTCAAGGTAGTAGAAATATGGAATGTGCTGCCTGAGAGGGTGGTGGAAGCAGGACTCTTGCAATATTTAACAAGCATCTGGATGAGCACTTAAAATAGACTAAAGGGAAGACCTTTCAGAATGGAGATAAGGAGAAACTTCTTCAGCTAGAGAGCGGTGAATATATGGAACTCACTGCCTCAGAAGGCCAGGTCATATTTAAGACAAAGATAGATATGTTCTTGATTGTCAAGGGGATCAAGGGTTATGGGGAGAAAGTGGGAGAAAGGTTTCTCAACCCCAATCAGCCATGATTAAATGGCGGAGCAGACTTAATGGGCTGAATAGCCTAATTTCTGCTCCTATATCTTATGGCCTTAAAATGCCAGGGCATTGTAGTCTATGGACTAAGTGCAGGTAAATGGTTTGTTATTTGTTTCAGCAGACATGGTAGGCTGAAGGGCCTGTTTGAACGCTGTATGACTCTAACACTCTTGGTTAGAGAATTCCGGACATTCACTACTTTCTGAGTGAAGTTGCAGTTTTAAATGAGTGTCCCCTTATTCTGTAACTATGCTGTCCTCTAGTTTCAGATTCCGTAGTAATGAAAAATCTTGATATCTACCTTATCAGGGCCTGTCAAAATTTTCTTTGTTTCAATAATAACTTACAAAGCTTAATGAATAATGGCTTAATCTGTTTATCTGTTCCTTATAAATTGATTGCATAATCCCAGGAATCAGCCCAGTGAAACGGTTTAACTGCCTCCAATGCTAGTTTATCCTTTCTTAAATGTGGGAACCAATACTGTACACAATATTCCAGGTGTAGCCTCACCAAGACTCTGCACAGTTGTAACAAGACTTACTTATTTTTAAACTCCAACCCCATAGCAATAAACTATAAAATTCCATTTCCTTCTTAATTTCTTGATCTGTTAATTGACAATGATTTTAGCACAATGTGGTGTGGGGGGGTGCCAGTGGTGGTGGTGGTGGCGGGATGGGTGGTGAGAAGCGTATGGGTGTTACCCTGAGTTCAGGAAACCAATATATAAAAGAGGTTTGGTTAGAGATGAAAAATGATGAAAGAACTTGCAGATATGATGTTCAGGCATATTAACTGTGGTAGGTTGAATGTAAAGGAAGACATAACAGGAGCTTGTCAAAAGGTGTGGCAATAATCATGAGGGACTTTAAACTAAATATATTGGAAATATTAGACGGGTAAAGGTAGCCCAGATGAGTTTGAATGTTGAATGAGTTTGAAACATTCTTATAGCAGCATGTTGTGGAGCCAACCAGCGCACAGACTACATTGTACTTTATGTCGTGCAATGAGATCTGATGAATTACTGATCTCATAGTGAATGTACACCTAGGCAGCAGTGTGCATAACATAACTGAATTTTGAGGGAGCGTTTGAAGGAGAATAGAATGGGTACAAGACTATTAATTAACTTAAATAAGGGGAATTATAAAGACATCAAAGCAGGTCTAGTTAAAGTGGACTGGCAAATTATTTTAAAGAATAGGTCAATAGAGATGCAGTAGCAGACATTTAGGGGCATGTTTCAGAATAAACATTTCTCCAAAAAGGAAGAAAAATTCCAAGGGGATAACTCATCATTGTTGGTTAACTAAGTAGTACCAGTAAAGATAGCAACAAACTTAAATAATTTGAGAGTCTATATAGTGAAATTGCGATGAGTCAAATTTGGATAACTTGAAATTCCATTTGTGGCATAGTTGTCAGCCATTTCCACTGACAGAATAGGACATCAAATGCCTTTGATAAGACAACATTTTGGACTAGTAACTCCACATTAGCTGAAACCATGCACTCTTCCATTGTGATGGTGATGGATCAGAATCCTGAAGTACCTATGGACATTCAGCTGTATGTCCTGCCTTTAATAAAAATTTAATATGTTTTTATTCATTCATGGGACGTGGGTGTCACTGACTGGGTCAGCATTTATTGCCCATCCCTAGTTGTCCTTCAGAATGTGGTGGTGAACTTCCGTTTTGAACCATTGCAGTCCACATAGTGTGGACCCTATGCTATCAGTCAGGAAGTTTCACTAGGATCCCTTGTAAATTAACCTCATTGTGGCCAATCAAGGGGGCTGGTGAATAACGAAGGGGAGTCCTCGTCCCTCACCTGGGGACTCGATAGTCTGGTATATTCTTCTTGGAACCTTGATGGCTTGGGAACCTGACCTGCAATCTGGTCATAGCATCACGCCAACCAAAGTGGAGTTAGGCCATACTACAGTGCAGAAGCATGGACATGACTGCAGTGATAGATGAAAGATGGTCTTGCCCACATTAGTGAGAAACATTTTTACCATGGTTGAAACCAAACTTTAGTGCTTAAAGATGAAAAGTGTATTGGTGGAAATTGAAGTATTCTACTTCAGTCTGTACTAATATGGATGACAATGAAAAACTGCCTCCTCCTGTGATTAAAATCCACATTGTTTTGTGCATGTGAAAGCAGCAAACGTGCACTATAAGGGTAACAAAACCACCTGAATCTCCTCCAGCATTTTTGAAGCAAGTATCAAGGAAGTCAACAAAATGTGACAATGGAAGCAAAGGAAGATTATTATCCACACCCTGAAGTGTCCCGCTCTTTCCCCGAATTGAAGTCGCAAAGGCCATAGATATGTCCCTGGATTTCACACTGCAGCAGAAAAAGACATAGAAAAGATGTTTGACCACATTGACAACATAGCAGGCTTGTCTAAATACAGTATTTTTTTCCAGAGCTAACTCCCAAAAATTTTCAATGCCTTTTACTTTACAGGAAGGACCACTGCTAGGTGTGAATCGTTTAAAAAAAAAACTTTTTCATATGTTTACTTGTATAAATATGTAAGGTGTAAACTTCTGTAAACATTATGTTTTCAATCTTAAACAACATTTGTGGTTTACTTAGGATCTTCTTCTGCTGTCTTGAAGCTCCCTCTAACATAAATTTGTGGTCCACTCTAACTCAACTCATTGTAATTTTACTATAAGTACATGAAAATGGATGGCAGGTCAGAAGAATAGACAGTATATAAAAACAGCAAAGAATGGTTAAAAGTTTAAGAAAAAAATTAGAATATGAGAGATAGGCAGCTAGAAATTTGAAAACAAATAGTAAGAGTTTCTATAGATATTTAGAAAAGAATAATATTAATAAAGTAAGTGTTGGTCATATAGAAAGTGAATGTTGGAAAATAAGGAGATGGCAGATTAATTGAATAAACATTCTATATCAGTTTTTACTGCACAGGATATGAGTAACATCCCAGTAGGGAGGAAGAAATCCAAGATAATTACAAAAACAAGGAAAATGACCATGAGTAAATGTGCAGCAGTGGGCTGATAAATCCCTGGGTCTTGATGGACATCGTCCTGGCATGTTAAATAAAGTGGCTACTTGATGCATTTGGTTTTATTTTTTCAAAATTCTCTGAATGCAGGGACGGTTCCATGAGACTGGAAAATAGCAAATGAACACCACCTCCAATCAGAAAGAAAGAGAGAAATAGGAAACTACAAGCCAATTAGCTTAACATCTGTCACAGGAATATGCTAGAAGCTGTTATTATAGACAATATTGCAGTAGAAAGTTCAAGATAATCAGGCAGTTTCAACAGAATTTTGTGAAAGGGAAATCATATTTAACCAGTATGTTGGAGAGTTTTGTCCACAGCACATTTCTTCTTCAAAGGGGAACTACTGGAAGTACCATACTGAGATTTCCAGAAGGCATTTGATAAGATGCCACATCAAAGGTTATTCCAAAATGGTAAAAACTCATGGTGAGGTAGGGAATAACCTATTGGCATGGATAAGAAATTTAGCTTACTTACGGGAAACAGAGTATGTGTAAATCACCAATTTTCTGTTTGGCAAGATACAACAAGTGGTATGCCTCAAGAAAATGACAGAGACTTTGATCGACTATTTCAGGTGTCTTCACGGTAAAAAGGAGAAAGAATCCAGGAATAGCAGAACATTGACAGGGACAAAGGAAAGAGGAACATAAGAAAATCACACTCATTGGAGAAAAAGTACTAGGGAAACAAATTTGGACTTGTCAGCTAAAGGCTGACAAAATCTTCATTCTAGAGTCTTAAAGGAGTTGGTTGCAAAAATTCTGGAAAGGTCCAGGTGGATTGGAAAACCACAAATGTAATTTTTTACTTTATTCAAGAAAGGAGGAAGACAGGTCGAATCTTCCCAGCCACTGAACAATGAGCCTTGGTGAGAAAGTTCGGAAACAGGGCGAGATAAGATGCAAAGGGATTCTCAATATTGAGACCAAAATGTCCCATTTTCCAACCCAGTTTTGAACAATGAGACATAAGCCTACTACTGAGCAGTGTGAGTCTACTTGCATTCATTTGCATATATTGGTATGTCATTATTAATTCATCTCACTTTGTTTATTGCAATCTCCTATTCACTTACTAGATAGGATTTGTTGCTGTCTAGTTTCTGATATAAAAGAAAAGTGGTTACTTGGCTGCTCCAACTTGTCACTTCTTCCTCTGGCCATCCATCTTGGACACCAATCACCAATATCTCAGGACACACTCCATGGGCAGTGACTACCCATAACCCCATCCAACAAAATTGGCATCGACATGTACCAGCCTCATAACACAGCCCTGACTCACTCACAACACAGTTCTTCATCTCAGTGCCTTACTATACAGCCCACCATCACCTTTTATTGAAATGCTGCTGCTAGGACACTTTGCACTCAGGGACAGACACCCAACTTCAGAATCGGATCAAGGTATATCTCAGGGCTCCTTGCTTTCTCTCTTAGCATTTACTCACTTTGCACCTGCTTGGGTGTTCACAACATCCTTGCCTCATCTTGATTATTTTTGCACTTTTATCTTCAGCTTAAAGGCTCACAGTACTGCCGCCTTCCCTTTTAGCAGAGGCAAAAAGCCAGGCAGCTTGTCATTTTTGGCAGCAGTGATCAGTCAAAGGGATGTACATGTTGCTGTACATCACCATGCTACATCAATCTCACACCTGCACCATGAGCCACAGATCATGTGGCAAACATACATTGTCTGTGCGTTGGACACTTTGACCAGGTTATGTATTAAAAGTACTTTACTGTTCTTGCTGGCCAGTCAGACAACTTGATTCAACTCAATTTTATTAACAAAATATTCCTTATTAAAACATCATGTGAGCAATTTCCAAATTTCCACAATATTTATTCTCGATCTAGCATTATCTGACTGAAAAAGGATATTACCTGCAACGATCCGTGAGTTTGAGCTGGGCTGTTGGAATCTCCTTCCTCTCCAATGCAGGGCTGGCTTTCTTCCATGAAACTGGGTCTTGTAGGTCAGGGCAGATCTTCTCTTGAATCTTTTTTAGGTTGCTCCATGGTTTTCTGCCACAAATTTTTCTATGATTATTTGCCGAGTCTTCTTTGGATCTTCACTGAGGGGGGTGACATCCATGTCTGTGTTCTTATCCCCTCATCATGACCTTTGAGAATGTTCTGTGGCCTTTAGCAAATGGAGTCATAAGCTAGGCTCAAATCATCCAATAGGGTTGTGCCAACAATCTTCACTGGTGTAAAGTGCACATACTCAGTCAATCAAGGTGCCAATTCCCCTTGAACCTTTGTAACTTCTTTGATCTTGGTTTCCAGTCTTCTTTGTAGCAGAAAGCTGCTGACTATTGTTTCATTTAGTTTGACCAGTTATCTGTCAAGCCTAATTTCTCTGGCTGAGAGTCAATTTAGAATGTCTAATTTTGAGCCCGTGGTCACTTGACTACACACTGCACATGCTTCAGACCAATGGCCATGTCTCAAAGTCTAAGGGGTGTGGGTCTCAGACAAGTCAAGGGACATTCATTTCATTCAGGGGATCTTGGCGCAGTAAGTTGGGTGTAGCCTTCACTATCAGCCCAGGGGCTTAAGCACAGCCAGTTAGCCACTTGAACTGGTCAGGATCAGGCATCCATAATGCTAGTGTGTACTCTGTAGGTCCATACGTTCACATCTAGCTCCCTGAAACTTGCTGTTCAAGGCAGCGGTCAACTAGTGCATGGAGAAAACCAAAATCTTGCATGCCAGAGGCAACATTCTGCAAACCGGCAGTGATGGGAGTCCTCCAATTTTTGAGAGTTTTCCCAGTGCTTCCAGCAAATGTGCCTGCTTCTCCAGTTTCTACTTGTGCAGTACAATGGAGATCTGAATTGATCACCACACGAGGTCCTCTTCTGCCCTGAGTACCTTGGGCTCTGGCATTCCTCCAATTGCCAGCTACCTGGGACATTTGTTCCTCAGCTAGTTGTCATGGCAGTGGTCTTCCCACAAGCTGGTGGTCCCAGTTCTATCTGGCTAAAATACCCATCAAGGTGTCGGTATTTGAGCTGGTGGAGGGTACAGCCTTACCAGTGCATCCTCTGAGGCTTCTTCCTCAGGGGTGGAGGACGGAATGTCTTGCAGGATCAGCACCTTAGCTGTGGATACTTTGCAGGGTCCACTTTCATCTGCAGGAGACAACAGAGTAAAAGTGCAGACAAATGGGGCAGACGTTTGGACATATTAAGAGAATATTCACAGTGGCGGTAATGGGAGAGAAGGGCAATGTTTCTTTCTTGTTGTTGAGACATGGAGGTTTCAGCATCTCCACACGAGTGGGCATGCTCCTCACTCATCAGGGTTTTCTCCCCAGAGGGGTGAACAGCTGAATATTGAGCACCCCTACCATTCATTTTAGATTTCTCCACCCAATGTACATTTCACAAATCAATGTGATCCATATTATCCTGAATGAGACAAAGGGAGACATTAAGTGAGTAGCTCAGTTGCTGGTGCGGGGTGGAGGGGTTGGGGCAGTGGTGAGGTGTCCCGGGTGAGTAGCCAGCTCAGAGCCATGGAGGAGGCTGGGGCTTGAGTGGTTGAGAGTGAGTGAGGCAAGACCTATGTAATAGTGAGATTGAGAAGACATTGACTTTGTGATATTATTGATTAATCAATAAAGACCTGGGTATTGTTCTGGGGACTGAGTATGAATCCCACCACATAAGATGGTGAAGTTTGAATTCAATAAAAATCTGAAATTAAGAATCTAATGATGACCATGAAACCACTGTTGATTTTCGGAAAAGCCCATCTTGTTCACTAATGCCCTTTTAGGGAAGTAAATCTGCCGTTCTTCTCTGCTGTGGCCTAATGTGATTCCAGACCCACATAAACCCACAGATACTTACTGCCCTGTAGGCAATTTGTGTTGGGCAATAAGTCTTTGAAAATCAATTGCATACGGTAAATATGGGCTGCCCATTTGCACACAACATAAAGGAGAAACTTCTTCAGCTAGTGGTGAATCTATGGAATTCACTGCCACAGAAGGCTGTGGAGGCCAGGTCATTGAGTATATTTAAGACTGAGATAGACAGGTTCTTGATTATCAATGGGATCAAAGGTTATGGGGAGAAAGCGGGAGAATGGGGTTGAGGAACTTATCAGCCATGATTGAATGGCAGAGCAGACTTGATGGTTTGAATGGCCTAATTTCTGCTCCTATGTCTTATGGTCTAACATGGAGCATTCACAGCCCACTGGTGTAGAGGATTCCAAAGATTTATAATCCTTTTAAGAAATTTCTCCTCATCTCAGTTCGAATCATTAGCACTTTACTTGAGACTGTGCTCCTGTTCTGGATTTCCCAGCCCAGAAGAAATAATCTCTCAGTATCTTCCCTGTTAGAATCCTGTATGTTTCAATGAGCTGTATCACTCCAACTATCTTTGTATCATCAGCAAATTTGAATGTAATACAGGCTCACCCTTCATCTACATTATTAAAATGTATCTAAACATTTGAGGCACCAGCAAAGGTCCCTACAGTACTCCAGTAGTTGCACTATGCTAACTTGAAAATAACCCATTTCTGCTTATTCTGTTTCCTATTGGTTGACCAATCCTACGTCAACGTTAGTATATCACCATCAACACCAGGAGCTCTTTACCCATGCAATAACCTTTACATGGCACCTTATCAGATGCCTTTTGGATATTCTAATGCACCAAATTTACTGGTTGTCTTTTATCTACCCTGCAATGATTACATCAGTGCTGTATTCAATTCTGGGTGTAACACTTTAGCATCAATGTCACTGCCTTTGATAGGATGAAAGAAGAGATTAACCAGAATGGTACCACAAATTACAGGCTTCAGTTCTACGCAGAAAGATAGAAGCTGGAGTTGTTCTCCGGCTGAAGGGCAAAGCAAAAAAAAAGTTAAGATAACTTATGGTAGAGGTTTTCAAAAACATGAAGAATTTTCATTAATAAAACTAAAATCATTAATGAAGACACATTAATAATGGAGAAAAAGTGTTTCCACTGGCAGAAGGACTACTAACCAGGTGACTCAGATTTAAGATAATTACCAAAAGATGTTTTTAAAAATCAAATGTGTTATGTTCTGGGATGCTTTACCTGAACGTGGGTGGAAACTGCATTGTTAAAGCATAGTATCATTACAGTAAGAAGTCATTCAGAAATCTAGAGCCATAGAGTCATATAGCACGGAAACAGACCCTTCGGTCCAACTCATCCATGCCAACCAAATTTCCTAAACTAAACTAGTCCCACTTGCCTGCATTTTGCTCGTATCCCTCTAAACCTTTCCTTCTCATGTACCTGTCTAAATGTCTTTTAAATATTGTAATTGTACCTACATTTACCACTTCTTCTGGCAGTTAATTTCCATATTCAAAACATCTCTGTGAAAAAGTTGTCCCTCAGGTCCCTTTTCAATCTCTCCCCTCTCATCTTAAAAATATGCTTTCTAGCTTTGAACCCGACCTTGTGTGCATGCTGATTCGCTGGAGGAGGTTTTTGCCTAGTGCCACTGCTTGGCATTTTACTACAGCCCTGTAAAGACTTCCATTTCAGATAATGATCCAATTTCCTATTCAATGGCATTATTTAACCATCTCAATAACACTTTACAGCACTCCTTTCCAGATATTAACCACATACTGCATAAAAATATCTTTCATTATGTCAAGTTCTTTTGAATGCTACCTTAAATTTTTGCTCTCCAGTTTTGATCCTTCCATTACTGGAAATAGTTTTTTCATATGTACTCTGTATAGACGACTCATGATTTTGAATATCTCTACAAAATCTTTTCCAAACATACTTTTCTCCAAGAACAACAACTCTGGCTTCTGTATTTTTAATTGTGTACTGAAATCAGAAAAGAACTGTTTTAAAAACAAGGATTGCTACATGGTTTGAATGCAAGTAACTTGACACTGATTGCGAATACTATTTGTACAACAGTGGGTTTCAGCAATGGTTACATGCAAACTGAAGCTGACAGTTCATGTACAAATGGAGCTTTGGATGGCAACAAGTAGCAGATTGATTTGTTGACGAGTGATCAGTTAGCATAGACGAGACTTCTAACTGGCAACAACTCTGCAATGGGTTCTCATGTAGTTAAACAGTTTGGGACTGTAAACAAGATGGAGAGAGGCCTTTGGACCTCCATCAGTTACCACCAGTTTAACAGCGATCTCTCTCTGCAAATAATCCACCTGAAGCATGATGATGCAAATAATTTTATCTTGTCTTCAGCAGTTGCTGTAAGCTGTGCTGATAAGTCAGAGAGTTTTCATAAGTGAACCAGCTACTCTGTACTTCTTGCTAATCAATGGAAGCATTCAGAGAACAACTAAAAAGCAGCTTCTGACCAGCTGAAGAATCATAGGAATCATCTCAGCAATCCTTGTGAACTGCTTACCCAGTGATTCCTTTGTTTACTTCCCTGTACTTTTACTGTCTGTGTCTGTATGTGAATAAAGGGGAGTTTATAAGGGGATTAGAGTTTTAACTAGTAGAGTCATATGCTGATGGTTCATAACTATTTACCTACAGCTAGAATCTACTTACTTGTAATAAATAGTAACTTCTGTTCAGTACAGAAACCTAGAGTGTGCTTTGTCAAATGCGTCTGGAAATCAGGTGAATTGGGGAATCTGCATATTTTTAAAAATCTTAAACTTTTGTAATAACTTTGGGAATAGCGGGTCTTGATTTCCACTGCCCCAGCGAGGCATGGCACGATTGTAGAGTAAATTCATGACAGCTTTGGATAAATAAGGAAAGACTATGAAGAAAGATCAAGGGAGTGTGACTCATTTGATAAATATGCTGAAGAAGCTGGACAGCCATGAAGAGGTGAATGGCACCTTCCAACTGTGGACTATATATATCTGTCTCTGCTGGGTAGCTGAAACATTTCTTGTTCCAATCCTACTTGGTACATAGTGAGATCATTGGTGCTGCTCCCCTCTGTCATCTGAAATTGGAAAATTGTATCCATTTTGCTTCCAATTTCCATCTTTCTCTCCTATTCACGTCACCCACCTCTGACTCCTCCCTTCCCTTCCTTGACATTTCTGTTTCCATTTCTGGGGATTGACTCACCACTGACTTCCACAGTTACCCTGACTATAAATACTCACATCCTCCTTCCTCTAAGGAGACAATTCCATTCTCCCAGTTTGTCTGTCTCTGTCACATCAGTTCTGATGATGCCAGCTTCTGTAGGGGAGTCTCCGACATATCCACCCTTTTTCTCCACCTTGGATGCTCTGCCAAAATGTTTGATAGGTCTTGCAGTCATGTCTGACCCATTTCCCATATTTATGCCCTCATCCTTACCCTTCCCTCCCACAGTAACAATAGGGACTCATCTGTCCTCATATTCCACCCATGTGCCTCTGCATGCAAAGGATCATAAGCTGCCAATTCTGCCACTTCCAGTAAGATTTCACCACCAAACATACATTCCATTCCCCTCTCTTGTGCACATTCCACAGGGACCATTCCCTCCAGGACAGACTCATTCACTCCTCCAACTACTCACCACACCCCAATAGCACCTTCTGCAGAAGTGGTAATTTACCTACATTTAATTCAATCTAAGCTGTCGAGAAAAATGACGTCAAACTTCCACTTGTGTGCCACCTCACGCACCACTGTGTTCTTATTCCAACATTTCTGTCTCAGGCCTGCTGCAGTGCAGGGGAATTTGTGACAAAGGTACACAGAAAGGCCACACACACGCATCAAGTTCTGAATTTCAACAGCAACCACCCCAACACCCACAAACAGAGTTGTGTGAAAACACTATTTAAACGAGCGACAACACACTGCAGCAACCCAGAACTATGCCAAAATGAAGAATACCTCTACCAAGTATTTAAGGACAACAGATACCCGAACAGCTAGGTTTGATGATGCCTATCACACAAACAACAACAGGAATATACAGAATGCCCTGACACACTCGTCATGTTACCACACATCAAGAACATATCCAAACTGACCACAAGACTCCTACCACCATTGGGCATCAGAGTTGCACACAAACCTACATCAACCCTATGCCAACTGCTAAATCGAACCAAAGACCCCTTACCCACTATGGACAGAGCCAATGTAATATACAAAATCCCATGCAAAGACTGTGACATACATTACATTGCACAGATAGGAAGAAAACTGGCTACAAGAATACATGAACACCAGCTAGCAACAAAAAGACATGACCAGTACTCACTCGTCTCCATTCACACGGATAAGGAGAACCATCTGTTTGATTGGGACAACATCAAGATCCTAGGACAGGCCAAACGGGGACAAGCACAGGAATTTCTAGAGGCCTGGTTCTCCACCAAGAAGGCCATCAATAAACACGTGGAATTAGACCGTATATATACACCATTGCGAAGAAAAACCGGAAATGAGGTAACCAATTCCAACGGACCCCAGAGTTTAAATACCAGGCGGGAATCAGAGGCTGCACTGATGATGCTACCCAGCAGGCTAATGAAACATCTGTGAATTAATGAACCAGCTCGGTGAGCAAACCAACCATAACTGAGTTTAATAATTTCATAGAGTGGACACCTTCCTCCATGTTTGTTACCCATCCCCACACACCTAGGTCCTGTTACGTGTGGGTATTTCCGAGCACAGCCATCATATTTTCAACTATTCACACTTCCCATTAGCATTTATTTTTCCACTGGCTTGTCATCAACCATCCCTTTGTCTGTTTCTTTTTCCCTTCCACCTCTGGGCACCTTCTCAATCTATTTGAATCACTCTATTCTATCCCAACCTTACCTCGATACCCCACAGCATAAATACCACCATTTTCCAGCTGCTTTTGGTTCTGACAAAAGCCACTAGACCGGAAATACTCACTGTTTTTCTCTTCGCAAATGCTGCCAGACCTGCTGAATTTCTCCAGCACTTTTTGGTTCAGATTTCCAACATCCTCAGTTCTTTGTTTCATTAGATGACTACCTAATGGCAATGGCAATGGCAAATGGCCCTACCCAGAATGCTCCGCGAGATAGACTAAACCTTTTGCATCAGAGGGCAGTTCTGCGCAAGCGTAAGACTTGCCCACCTTCGAAAACCGCCAACCCGAGTGACGCATGCGCGTTGCGACACCAAGCGGCTGAATGTGAGCGAGCGAATAATCGAGGCGGTCGGTTTTGTGGCCCCGAATCGGAGTCACTGGGTCACCCGGGGAAGGGGAGAACTATTAAAGAGATGGTCCTGTTTCTTCCCGAAACGAGCCGCCGTCTCCCGGTTTCTTCTCCCATTTTCACCGAGTCCGACTTACAACAAAGGGACCGTCCAGAATACTGCACAGCTGGCCCTGAAACGTATGTGCACAGAGCGCGTTGGATAGAGCGGTTTCCGAGCCATGCGGAATTGTGGGAACGGCAACCTCTATTAGCCCAGTGTTTCGTGTAGTATTACGAACATACTGGAACGGAGATTCTGAAGAGATAATAGATACTGCAGATGCTGGAGAATCTGAGACAACAAGGTGTAGAACTGGATGAGCACAGCAGGCCAACCAGCATCAGAGGAGCAGGAAAGCTTGACGTTTCG
>JAHRHZ010000092.1:1047449-1106243 GCA_024137785.1 Ginglymostoma cirratum | reverse complement strand
AAGAATGGTCTAGACCTGAAACGTCAGCTTTCCTGCTCCTCTGATGCTGGTTGGCCTGCTGTGTTCATCCAGTTCTCCACCTTGTTGTCTCAGATTCTCCAGCATCGGCAGTTCCTACTATCTCGGCCAGAAACTTTGGGTTTAACCCTTAAGTACCTGTGAGTATAATCGCGGCAAATGATTTCAGCCATAACATTGTAAAAGATGGTACATTATGGGGATTATAGGATGCCAAACCTTATTCTGAACAAGTATTGGTTTAGGTACAAGTATTATTGAAGAGGCTTTTAAACCAATTGTCTATGTACAGGTTTTACAAAATTAGTTTTATCGATTGGGGGTTTTTATGACAACACCTTTGCTTTCAGTCACATTTTTCTCTTACCTTCATGACAGATTCCCATTTCATTTAGCTTCATTTGCACAATTTGCCTTTGTAGTTTTGTTCATTTTCACTCCTTTTTGCTGTTTTACATTAATTTTACAGAATACCAGAAGCAAAGCAACAGAGGACAAGAAACCTAGGCCTAACACCACATCAAAACCTGAAAGAGCCCTTGGAATTGTCAGAACATGAATACATCAGCCTTTAAATGTGGCTAAATATTTGTGCGTTCTATCTGTGGGAAAAAACTAAAGTGAGATTGTTCAAATGGAGTACTGTGGAAAGAGCTTTCTTTCTAAAAGTATATCACATGACTCCTACCCATTTTCTGTCAGTGCACAAGGCCTCAACTGATTGTCCAACCTGGAGAAACACAAGAACGCTCACAGTATGGAGAAACCGTGGAAATGTGAGGACTGTGGGAAGCAATTTAATTACCCCTCAAAGTTAGAAACTCATCGGCGCAGTCACACTGGGGAGAGGCCATTCACCTGTTCTGTATGTGGGAAAGGATTCACTCTATTGTCAAACCTCCAGACACATCAAAGGGTTCACACTGGGGAGAAACCATTCACCTGCACTGACTGTGGACAGGGTTTCACTACATTATCTAACTTGCTTAAACACCAGCGTATTCACACAGATCAAAGACCTTTTCAATGTTCTGACTGTGAAAAGAGCTTTAAGAGCAGAAATGAACTGTTGACACACCAACGCACTCATACTGGTGAGAGACCATTCCCCTGCTCTCTGTGTGGAAAAGGTTTTACTCAGTTATCACACCTTCTCAGACACCAGCGAGTTCATACTGGGGAGAGACCATTCAGTTGCTCAGCCTGTGGGAAAGGATTCGCCAATTCATCTGAACTTCTTAGGCATCAGCCAGTTCACACTCGGGAGAGACCATTCACCTGCTCCGTTTGTGGGAAAGGATTCACTCGATCATTCACCCTGCTGAAACACCAGCGAGTTCACAACTGACATAAGGGGTTGGATTCTGGAGTTCTTGCTGTCATTCGTCATTGCCTGGAATGTATTTTACAAAGCTGAATGTGGTGCAGGAACAAAGAGATCTGGAGAGGCAAATTGCACCCTTTCCCCAGGGTGCTCATATGTAAAAAAACATATAGAGGACAGAACTGTGTAAAGCACTCGATTTATAGGATGGCCACGGTTCTAACATAATTTCATTACCTTCAAATACCTATACATATGTAATAAGACAGAATTAATTATCTTGTAATAAATCTTGTAATCTGGTAAAAGTGATCGTAACATGATCAAATTTCATATTCATTTTGAAGTTGAGAAATCTGAGTCTGACACTTGACACTCTTCCAAGAGTGTGTAGACAGAGTTACTAATAGTGCAGCGGGAAAATAGGTTAAAAGATAAAATGGTATGAAGCAGCAGGAGGTGTTAAGGAAATATTTCAACACCAGGCAAAGATATATTGTATTGAGAAGGAAATACTCTTTGAGAGACAGGCACCACTAAACTAAAGAAGTTAATGTAGAATAAAAATAGAAAATGCTGGGGAAACTCAGCAGGTCTGTGGAGAATGAAACAAGAGTAAATGTTCAAGTACATCTGAATGTTCTTCAGAACTAAACAGAGGAGCAGAAAGTGATGGGTTTTAAATGGTAGAAAAGGATGGAGATGAGCAAGTGGAACAGTGATTAGAGGTTGAAGGGATATTGTTGATTACAAGTGGAAAAATAAGCGTATATGATTGTAAAGAAAAGAGAAGTTCTGAGTAGATGCAAATAGTAGAATATAGGTCAGCTATGCCAAAAGCAAAACCAAGAAAAGCAGGTACTGGGTTGGCAGGCAGAGGAAACAAAATGGAGGACAGAGCTCATGGTCTGAAATTGTTGAACTCGTATTTGAATCCAGAAGGCTGTAATTAGCCTAAATGCAAAATGAGGTGCTGTTCCTCCAAATTGTACTGGGCTTTGCAACAATATGGGACTCAAACAGAAATGTAATAATGAGAATAAGATGGGGTTTTAAAGTAGCAAGTGACTTGATGGTCAGTGTCATGCTTATTGACTGAGCAGGGGTGTCCTGCATAGTGATCACCTTGTCTGCTGTTTGTCTTGTCAGTGTAGGGGAGACCACATTGTGAGCAGTGAATACAGTACACTGGATTTAAAGAAGTCCAAGTAAATCACTGCCTTGCCTGAAAGGAGTATTTGGGCCTTTGGACAGTGACGAGAGAAGAGGTAGAAGGGCAAGTGTTACACCAGCAATTGTATGAGAAGGTGCCATTGGAGGGAGATGAGGTTTTGGTAGGATGATAGACAAGGATGTCACAGTGGGAATGCTACTTATGGAATGTTAACATGGGAGGGTTGTAGCGTTGTGCTGGAGATGGTCAAAACAGTGGAGGGTGATCCCTTGACTATGGAGGCTGGTGGGGTGGGAAGTGATGACAGGGGAACTATATTATTGTTCTGGGAGGAAGGGGAAGGGATGAGGTCAGAGAACAAGTGATGAGTTAAGCATGGTTGAGACCACTGTCCAGCACAGTGGAAGGAGGTCCTCCGTTGAGGAAGAAGGGGGACTTACCTGAAGGTAACTTGATCAGAACATAAAGAGAAACTTTGGTGTGGCCATGGGTATTCACATGAGTTTAAATAGTCCAGGTGAGATCAGGTTCCCCAAAAGTGCACTTTATGCTTCCTGGACTAATGAAAAGGAAAACTTTCCTTTTGAATTGGGGTGGGACTTTTCCATTTTTAAACATCCTTGGAGCCTCACCAACTCCATAACCATCTAGCCCTTCATGTCTTCTTGACAACTTACTTCACTATGTACCACACATCATTGAAGCCCCATGCTGATCCCTATGGCACTATTATTAGTTACAGCTTGTCGACCCAAACCAAAAATGACCCATTTATCCTTATTCTCTGCTTTCTGTTATTTAATCAATCTTCTACCCATGTTAATATGTTACTGCCTAAGCCATGAACTTTTAATTTGTGAAGTAATCTTAGAAATGGCACTTTATTGAATGCCTTTTGGAAATCATGGATCTATAAGTTCCCATTTATTCATCTTCTTTGTTATTTTCTAACTAACAAATTAGTAAATGTGACTCCCTTTCAGAATTGAACTGGCCAAGTGTAACAACAAATTATAGTTATCTCACAACGACCTTCACTATTTTGACATGGATTATAATCATGGAAACTTTCTCGGTGATGACAATGTCGTCGACAACAGAGACTAGCTGCAATGCTTCATTAATAATGCTGATGCTTCATGTTGGTAACATTCTAACAAGAATGCATCTTTTTATTACTGTATCTGAATAGTTGTGAGTCAAAGGCTAAGAGTAGATCAAGTAGGAGGTGAAAACAGAAATAACATCACTCACAGACTTGAAATGCATTTTGGGGTATTTTGAAATCCAAACTGGCATTTCGTACTAATTCTGATTCAAGAGAAATTCAAGCATAAATGCTCACGGGTATAATCCTGTTGAATTGATGCCTGCACCATGACAGGTAATGACAGCCATCCTGGTTACCAGCAAAGTAAATTGTCCTCTTGGCAGGAGGAAAACATCTTTCTGTTCTTTGTCTTCAGGATGAAATCTTAAACTAAGTCTCTGTCTGCTCTCTCAGATGACCATTAAATTCTGTGACATGATTTGAAGGACATCAAGAGTTGTCTCTGGTGTTCTGGCCAATGTATCCCAACAAGGTAATTACCATTAAAACAAAAAGTGAAACTTTGAAGAAAGAAGCAAAGTTTAATGCTTTGAATCCAATGTGACTAATCTATGGAACCCCAAAGGTCTGTGTTGCTGTTTATGGTTTTTAACCCTGTGCAAATTTTCAAGTTCTTTTCTTACTCCACAGCATCGATCAATAGCCTACTTAGAAAATGTGTGGCACACCCGACCATGTTGTGCTAGGTGCTACATAAATCAAAGCTTTTTTTCTGTGTGATCCATTTGAATGATCAAATATTAGATCCCAGTTGGAGTGTTGTTGACCAATGACATTTTAGTAAATTAATTAAGATCCTGGGGGATTGGGGTACATGTGAGATTGTCAGGTTGCCCATGCTTAAAGATATAGCTGCATTGTGAAGCTAGTGTGAAGGAAGGAAGATTTTTCATTATAACACAACTGTAATGAGATCAATGCCTAAATGGCTGCTGGAAGCGTGTGGAAACCATGGAGAACTGTGATGGGTTATTTTTTGAAGAAGACAAAGTGGACATTGAAAATGCTAAAGAAATAGTGGCAGCCTTGAAATTTCATGTTACTGTTTTCATGTTATGAACATGCCCAGTGCTTGATGATATATTTATTTTTTAAAAAAAGGTTGGTCTTAATGTCTGTCTGTCTTTTAAGAATGAAGGATGAGTGGAACCCGACTTCTGATGTCAGTAGAACAAGTTTGTCTGTACTTGATAGAATTTGATGGCACGAGCAGTATGCTACCTAGGCATATACTTGACTGACAACATGAACACTGCTCTTTCAAATTATATTGATGTAATTTTGATTCTACTTTACCACAGACTGGGATTTCTCCTTTGGCGATCACTATAGTTACAGGATCAATGCAAGTTGCTTGAAATGAGATTTGAAATGACAATAAATCGATTAATAAGATTGATCACAGATACAAGTACCTGAATGACTGATGATTTGATGTTTGCAATGTGTATGGATATTCATTGACAAACACTTTGAAAAGTTGTGAAAATTGCATATTCGTTTGGTTTGGGTAATTATGTGACAATTGGACATCACTCAGTTGCAATCAATGTGGTATTTACAGGTTTGACTACGAGCATTGTACAAAATAATGACCAGCCTTTGCACATGTTACACCATTGATGTAGCATAAGACTAAGCTTTGTCTGCATCATAATTTGGAACCCTCCTGCTTTATCTTTCCAGCAGTCATTGTCAGGGGCAACCTACATTATCTCTCAGTGTGGCTTAAAGTTTTCTGTTAATCTTAAGGCTGGATGGCTCATTTTGTCAATGTTTCACACAGTATTTTCCTTCAAATGAGATGTGTCAATTGCACTCAGTCCATGTTAGAGAATCCAAGAGCAAGTGTTATCCTTGGGTATATAAGTCAGGATGGACATTTTTCATTCATGTGTCTGATTTTGCAAGTATCCACTTTTCAAGTAAGCATTTATTGCTCTGTGTAAGGAACACCATTTCTTTCCTTTTGGACTACAAACTCAAATGGAAATTGGACACTGCTATGTAGCTAAAAGATACCAGGTGAGTTCTTTTTTAATTCTGAAACTTGAAGATCAAGTAGGATTGTGTGGTATACATTTGAGGTGTACAATTAATTTTTTGGATGAGGTGCATACTTTGTGACAATGGCACCAGCAATCATTGAGTTAAGGAAAAGCTGCCAAACAACAGCCTTTGATCTAGCTGCAGTTTGTTACAGTGAATGCAGTGGAAGACACATCCAGGAGCCTACAAACAAGGAACATTACTTACCATTTCTTTCTGTAACCGAAAAGACAAAAATTCTACAGACTCTTTAGAAAAAAGAATTCTAATACAAGAAAAGACTTCGGTCCACCTGAACGGCTATTAAAATGAAGATTGACCATTGGCTCTGCAGACAATATTGTGTGACCATCACTGGAAATTATCAAAACAACTGAGAAACAACTCCCTTCTGCTTTGCAGTTTGACTTAGAGCATTTGTCTTTATTTTTCCACCTATAATGTTTCTGGCAAACCATCTGTTTTTTCTGTCTTATTTGTGAATTAATCTGAGTTTTAACGTTTTAAAGCTTGAACCGCATACTGGCAAATTAGTTATTGTCCTGTTCATCATGAAACCTACTGTGAATTACTTTTGTCCTGAATTGCAGTCCATAATGCAACTCAATTATCTTGGTTGTTTTATTGGATTGTGACATGTTTGTGATGGTTTATGGAAAGTGGGGCTTGATTATAAGTGAGTTATGACGTGATTACTATTGACAACCTGAATAGGATGATGATATAGCAACTTGAAAATGTGTAAAGCACTAAAATTTTATTTCTAAAACTGTAATATGAGCTCCAATCTTAGTCTTCCTGGGAACGGGGTGGGTTCAGGTCAGATGGAATTTAATCCCACCCAGTTGATTTCAGTCATAAAATAAATTGGGGTGCAAAATGGGCATCCAGCAGATAGGTTAAAGTCAGATCTATAATTAGTCTAATGGCTAGACTAAGTATTGGGTGATAGATAATACAAAATGTGATTACTTTGAATGATCTGTTAAATACGGGTTTACACTTTACACTCTAATAGTGACATGCCGTCAAATTTCAAGCAATGCTTTGAAAGGAAAGTTGATCTGAAACCATCCTTGGATAATCTTTAAAGAAATCAATTGCCTATAATGCCATAAACAGTACCTTTTTTTCCCCCCAATAAAGTGAGACTTTGAGGCATAATTTACTGTGAAATGAGAATCCAGTAAATAGTATTAGTCAGGGCAGTGCCCTTTTAGATGTACCGCTGTTTAAATAGACGTACCAGATTATATAGTTGCAAATAATGACTATAGCATCGAACTGCGAGATTTTGGTATTGGTACTAACGTCAGCATACCTGACCAATGAAGAAATTTTAAAGCATTTCCACGAGAATGTGCTGATTAAATTCAATATGTCTTGTAGTAAGTCATTCTAAACGGTAACACTTTGCTGTAAAATATTTCTCAATCTAATGGTATCCTGGTCTAGTTTCGTTAATGTATCTGAAAATTGGTTTATCAGAAAAAAAAATCAATCATCTATGAATGAGGAAATAACACCTTACTGAAAATGTCTTTAAACAGCAAAACCCCAAAACTGGATGGACAGCAAAGTCAGTCCCTTTGTTCTCCTGGGTATCTGGAGAATGAAAGGATGGAATATACCCCCCCGTTAGTTGGTACTGGGGGAGACTGATGCAGCCCCTTCTCCCTGCTGTATTTATTATTTACCAACCTCAGTGAGTTTGAGAAATCAGCAAGGACAAGTTCACTTGAAAGAATTGTGGGTTTCTGGAAAAATAATCCCCCGTTTAACCACAGTGCTGATGTACCTGCCAACTGGGAACACTACATATAAACGTGTGTTAGACTGAATTTACAGATTTGATTTTAGTAGAGTCAGTTGTTATTTTGCCAAGTGTGAATATTCATAGCTTTGTTTATTTGATTTTGAAATTGTAGAAATTGTTGATTCCTGTTGAAATTTTATGTTAGTGTTTTTGTTATGAGCATGCTTTCTCCTTTTTGATGTAATTTTTAAAGCAACATAGTTGATCTTGATAACTATATTTTAAAGTTACTCCCAACAGAAACAGATTTTCTTGATGAAGATAGAATTAATGCATGAAAATGATTAGTATCAAAGTTACAAATGTAAAATGATATAAAATACATACATATTTAACTTAGCAACATCCTTGTTGGTTAACAGGCGACCTGTGATCAAGCACCCCATACATGTAAAGTACGTCACCTGGCAGATGTGGTCAAGACTGATCCCATGGATTTCTCAGCAACCCACCCAGATGTTAGTGATGAATTTTGTTAAAACAAGTTCGGAAGAAGAATAATTAGATGTGAAATGTGAAATGTCTCCACAGATGCTGCCAGATCTTCATTTTCTGTTTTTATTTCTCATCAAAACTTCTCCTTCACTAGGAAATCAGTTCTTCACTTTCAAAGACACTTCCTCTAAATTTTCTCAAACATCACTCCAAAGTGGACCACTTCAATGACTTCTCTTCCCGATAGTTCAATCACTTCCCGGAGTCCATTTTCCAATGGAATTCCTGATGCTGCATGCCCAGTGCCCCTTATGTACTAGAATGGCAAAGATTTTGGCTACTTTGTATGAGGCTTGTGCTTCAAACTGTTTCCTCAGAGAATGAAATGTTATAGTGTCCTATTGCTCATCAGATTCAACTGCTAGCTTTCAGACTAGTTTTGACAATCACAACACATCTCAATAACACTCTGCAACCTTGAAGAAGGTGCAATAGGTTTATGAAACCCCTGTTTGTTGCTAAGATGAGATAGGTAAAAGTGATCTGAAGAGCCAAGGATCATCTCAATGTTGAGAGAAGACAGTTGCTCAATGCTATCTGACATTGAGGTCAGGGTGTCAGGGCTCTTCCCTTTTCCATCTTCCCTTTCTGGTCCCCAGCGTCTGTACACACCAGTTCATTTTCCCTCATGTGCATATTTAACTTTTAAATGTATCAGTTTTTTTCAGCTCACCTATTCATTTGAATTGTTGACAAATAGAGCATACTTGATTAACAAAAGAGATGTAGTCTCCTGTTAATAAGATAAAGCTCTGCTGGAGCAATAACATGCTGGTACTATCAGGGTCTCCTGTTACAGAAATTCCACAGTAAATTCACAATTGTGATCAATGATTATGATGATTTTGACTGAATCACAAATAGGTTATGGCACAGAAGAAGGCCATTCGGTTCAATGTTTATCCACTGATATTCTTTTGAAACTATTTTGAGATTTATATGCAGGAAATCCAGGATGAAATCGTTAGCAATTCAATCCATTTTGTAATGTGAGGGTGACCTTAGGAATATTGGACAAATGGTTTCTAAACCTGACATGGCAATAGCATAAGTTTTTATATATCTGAATAAATACTTCTGCTCTTTCTCCAGGTCGTTTATCTGTCCCAATTTATGCGGTCCTTTGGGAACAGGCCACACTGCCTTGTACCTGTAAAGGGAATGTTCCAGTCTTGGACGTACCAGTATTTTGGGGGCTATCCAACTGTGAAAATTTTTACAACTTCGTCCATTGAAACCATTACTTAGTACAAGAATCAAGATCAGAGACAGAACAACTGATCAGTTGTGACCTTTGACTTCAGGGAATCAGACCAGAATGAGTATGTGTATCAGATTCTCAAGAAGATAGGTGTGAATTTTCATTGACATCCATCTCTCTGTAACAAGTTGTCTGTTTTCGGGTGTTCTGTATTTAATATTTAACTTTTATGGAAAGAGTAGTACACTGGTTATGATACTGGATCAATAAGCCAGAGAAAGTGAGTTCAAATCTCATCATGGTACCTTTAGAATTTAATCCTGTTTATTTAAATAAAAATCTGGAGACATAGAGCTGATTCAAATAAAGGTGACCAAGCCCTCTTAGGTGGTCTCCCACTTATAAAACTCTGCTATCCATGTCTTAGCTCACAGCCAAACCTCTCGATGTTTAACTGAAGCAGTTAACTCACTGTCCAGAAACATGATCCATTAGTCTCTGGTTATCGGGATGGTGGATGTGAGGCCCCTGACTCTATCTGGCAGGCTTTACAAGGCTGCTTCTTGGTGTGTATCCCAGTAATTTAAACATCCTGTGGGAATTTTCTACATTGCTCCCTGTACCTGTGAACCTACATTCATCCTGATGGTCAATTCTCTTTACAGTCTCGCAGCTTTCCATGTCTATCATTTCCACAAGCCTGAAAATCTCAATGGACTCTCTGCTTCTTCAATGTTTGCCTCTTGAGAAACTGAAATTTTGATCTGGAAGTTATGCTTTCAGGTGGATGGACACTGATGACTTCTCTCCATAAAACTCTCGCTGCTACACCAGCACTCTGCTCATTTAACTTGTTTGACCAAGCTTTTGCTCACATGCCCTAATCACTCTTAAAGTGGATCCTTGCAAAGTTTTTGTTTTTGATAATCACTTCAGTAATGTAACTTGGATGACAAAAGTGCTGTGTAAAGTTAAGTTGTGGCTTAATCTCCACCTGCACTTAACGTTTTCAAATGACTGCCTGTGACCAAGCCAGGAGTGATTTTAATAAATGGAAAGACCATCTTGGTACCTTGGTGAGTACAGGTCCTGTGAAATGTCCAACTCTCAACCATTGCTCCCCCTTCCCAACATACACTCTATTATTGTGTAGCTCCAAAAACCCATTTGCTAGATGCCCTTGATTCTCAGAATGTTCAGTGTAATTTAAACAGTTTGTGCTCCTGAACAGCTCCTTCAAATTGTGTCGAATTCTTTTATTGGAACCCAAATCTCCTGTTGGCTTTCCTTCCAGGAAATATAATAAATTGAAATGAACTATTAAATAACAATGACTTTCCAAAAATGTATTTTCAGATTGAAACATGAGCCTTTGTGATAACAGCAGCTGAGCATCAGGAGAGGGTGGCTAGAGAACAAAACCTTCTGAGGCATGTGGACATCCAGCATTGACTGAGTTTCCACTACACTGAGCCTGGAATAGGGAGGGGGAGATCAGCCCAGTGTGTGCAGTCATCAGCTGATTCCTGCTAGGGTCTCTGAGCAAATTGCTGTTCACATTGCACAGATCTTTCAGACATGCAGAGTTTGAAGAGAGATAAGCTACCAGAGAAAGAGTTGTCACTTTACTAGGAAAAACGTACTGATATTTCATTTTCTGCATTATATCTCAGTATTACTGCTACAGATTATATCCAAATCCAGTATCAGAAACTGAAAGAACCACTGTTATCTATCCATTGGTAACTAATTTCTACTCAATGTCCACTTGATGAGGGATTGGGAACATTTCTAATCAATTTGTTCATTTTAACTTGTTCTCCATGTAGAAGATGCTGGATGGGACAATTTATTGTCCATCTTTAATCACAGTAATCTCTTTAGTGATAGAACTCCCACTGTGGTGAACATGGAAACAGGCAAGAGTAGCAACGACTTGTTTTGTGTTAATTCATGGGATGTGAGCTTCATTGTTCATGAGAGTATTTAACTATCCATTCCTTATTGGCATTGAGTTACCTCCTCAAACCACTGCAGTCTGTGTGGTATAGGCACACCCCACAGTGCCATTACGGAGAGAGTTCCAGGATTTTGGCACAGTGACAGAGAAGGAATAGCAATATACTTCCAAGTTAGGATGGTGAGTGACTTGAAAAGGAACTTGCAGGAGGTAGTGCTCCCAAGCATATGCTATCCCTGTCTTTCTATGTGGTGAGTTCATGACTTTGGAAGGGCTATTGTAAAAGCTTTGATGAGTTGCTGCAGTGTATTTTGTAAATGGTACATACAGTTATTACTGAACATTTGTGGTGGAGGGAGTGAATGTTGAAGGTGCTGATCAAGCAAGCTACTTTAACCTGGCTGATACTGAGCTCCTTCAGTGTTGTTGAGTCCATCTCCAATCAGGCAAGTGGAGAGTAATCCATCACACTCCTGACTTATGTCTTGTGGACGGTGAAAAGGTTTTGAGGATTCAGTGTTGAATTATCTGTCACAGCATACTTTGACCTGCATCTAGTCCAGTTTAGTTTCTGGTCAATGGTAACCTCCAGGATGTTGGCAAGATTCAGTGATGGTAATGCCATTGAATGTTATTATTGTCAGTGAATGTTTTAGAAACAGAATTTATACTCTGGTTGTTTTACAAATTGAAATTGCATTGACCTTCACAGCACTCCATCCATTACATCCTGCCATCTTGAAAAATAATCCCTTTATTCCTACTCTGTTCCTTAATCCTCAATCCATGTTAATATATTAAGACAGTGTTCAATGACATATGCAAGGCATGTGTCCGCAGAGGACACTGGAAGTGCAAAACAGTCAGGTAGATTCCAGAGACCAGATAGCTACAACAACCCAATCAACCACAAGTGTGTACCAAACAGTGTAAAGGTGATGAAATGTCTTGCCAAGCTACATGGTAAGATGATGTGTCTAAGACTAGAGGGCATAAGGTTAGGGAGAGGAGCAAATGGTGCCTGAGAGGGTTGTGAAGCGCCTAGATAAAATGCCAAGGCATAGTAGTCTATGGTCCAAGTGCAGGTAAATTTTTATTGGTTGGCATAGACATGGTGGGCTGAAGTGCCTGTTTCTATGCTAACTAATTGTGTGATGGGAGAAACAGAACATTGTTACATGATGTCAGCAGACATTCAGCATGGATGAAGACAAAGAGTGCAAAACAACAGAAGTATTTATCATTGTCTGGATTATATGTCTGTGGATGCAGGGACAGTGTAGATTATGTGCAAAACTGGATATTGGTGCCAGTGCAATGATGCTTCACATTCAGCGAAATGAATATATCCACAGAAGTGGCACGTTATGGTTCAACCAACCACTGCTGAAGGTACCACATACAGCGTTCCAAGATCTGTTTCTGGAATCTATTACACTTTAAGGCTGCTGCAATAACTTACACTGATCAGCACAGATATTTCATGTTGTGGTCCCTGTAGCGGTGACTTGTACCTGGCTATGTAATGTAGCTTGCACCTGAACATACTAAGTGGCCCATGCCTGCTTACAAGATGGCAGACAGAAGCTAAGCAAAACTAAGCAGCCTGCTCACACAGTGAAGTACAATGGTACCTTTGAACAGAACTGCTAGTAGGTCAGTAAAGGAACGCTGTACATTTCCATCTGAGACAGTTCTGAAAAAAGGATGCATTTGGATAGATAAATGACCAGTTCTAGCTTTTTATTAATGAAAGGGTGATTGTCCCAGTGAATTAATACCGTCAAGTGCTAGATTAGGTCCTGAAGAAGCTGCAAGCTAAAGTTAACAGCTAAAGTTATTTTGTAGTAAATAGTTGTCTCTTTGAAGCTATGAACAATATTCAATAGTTTCTAGCTAAAAATGCTCTAATCATAGAAGTTGGTTTCAATACAAAACCAGCCTTAAAAACAGTTAAGCTTAGACATAAAGGTTAACAAGCCTTAGAAGACACCTTCTCTTATGCCCTGAACAGGATAGATGGATCGCAACCTATAAATTACAAAATACTGACAGTAGAAGTAAATGTGCAATGTTACACTTATAATTAATTTTATAACAGAAGTTAAACTTATAGCAATTAGTTAAAACTAACTGACATTTTATTTTTATACTATGTAATTGTGAGTGAGAAAATAAAAGGAATAACTAAGTGTGATAAAAGACAGCATCAAAACACAATGGGTAATAGAATTTGAGCCATCCTTACAGATAAACAAGCCTGAGAAAGATCCAAAGGAGTATAGCCATTAAACTTTTGGAATGCAAATGAATAGGATGCATGAAAAGATCCCAAGGCCTAGCGATTACAGTGTCTAGCTAATACCAGAAGATCATGGGAACCTGGGGCTGTCCATGGAAGTGCCCATCACTGATTATGTGGCCCACAGGATTGGGTGTTTGAATTAAGGGGAAGGACGATGACTATGTTGTAATTGATTACTGTAACACAAAATGTATAAAAAATGCTGTATTTCTTTGAAAAAGCAAAGGGTGTGTCATTGATCTATCTTCCGAAGCCAGATTTGGGAAAGATCCTTTGGCCGTCTCCCTGCATAAACCAGTTTCTGCTTGAATAAACATCTTCCACTTGCTTGAATCCTGCCTGCCTCCTGAGTCTTTGTCTAGGTTGGGAAAAATGCTCCTATGTTCATGGTATATAGAGAAGGATGAAGACCGCAGAGATCCCAATTGTAAACTCCATGCTTACACTGGGAGAAGATTATCTCTGTTTATATGGTTACAATTAAATGTGAGATTTACTGTGACCCTGCAGTACACTACTTTGTTCACTGGAGATACTTTCTCCATTTCTTTGGCCGATTGAGCCAGAAAACCCCACCCTCTGTCCCATTATGACTGCGCACATCATTCACTGATCGTAAGCAACAGCTAATCCCAAACTGGGACAATGTGACTGGGATATTCCAAAAGCAATGAAATTATGTGATCCCTGTGTCCTGGAGATTACTCAAAATTGTGGGTAGACCTTACAGGATCACAGAAAATATTACAAATTTTTTTAAAAAACGAGAGGTTGCATTTATCTAGTGTCTTTCACACTTCAGGATGTCCCAAAGTGCTTCACAGCCAATGAAGTAGTTTATTTGAAGTTCATTCACTGTTGTAACATAAGAAACACTGCTCCCACAAACATAAATACTACAATGAACAAGATCATCAGTTAGAACATTGGTGGAAAGATAACATTGGTTCCACATCACCTGGGAGAACCTCAGCCTACTCTCCACCAAAATACTGGTTGTGGGATCTCTAACGTATGCTTGAAAGGGCAGCAGGATCTTAGTTTAATGTCTCAACCAAAAGACAACACCTCTGGCTGTGCAGCATTCCATTAGTGCTGACCCACCAACTGTGCAGTATTCCTTCGGTACTGATTCTCCAACTGTGCAGCACTATCTTAGTACTGACCCCTGAACATGCAGCATTCACTCAGTACTGACACTCCGACTGTGCAGCACTTTCATTACTGTCCTCCAAGAATTCAGTATTCCCTCAGTATTGGCCCTTAAACTGTACAGAATACCCTCAATACTGACCCTTTGACAGTGCACAGCCACTCAGCGCTCTCCCTCCATTATGGCAGCACCCTTCAGCAAAGGCCATCAGACAGTGTGGCATTCTATTAGTATGATCCCTCAACATTACTCCTGACAGAATGGCATTCCCACAGTTTTGATCATTTGAGTCCCTTTAATACATGAACTAGTCTCTGGGTTAATTTGCCTCCCTATTTTCCTTCCTGTTACCTGGGGGGGGGGGGGAGGTGGTCGTTATGAATGGTTTTTACTCAAGCAAACATTCTGTATCCAGGGAGGAGAGAAGGCAGGAATTGATGATGGCAGATTCTTCCCAAGCGAAGATCATGGAAACATTCGTGCTGGTGTTGGCAGACGTGATTTGTCAGTGAGTTAATTCTTGATCAGCAGGTCTTGTGAAGTTGTTACACAGAAGGGTATTTAGACTGAACAGTCTCCTTCCAATGTCTTGTCTTCAGCAGCCTTGGATTTGTTACAAATGTGTAATTGCTCACTTCTTGATGTTGTGCACAAATTGTCTCTGTTTGTAGTTTCCCTCATCCATCATTGCCAGCCAGAGACAGACTGTCTTTTCACCTGGTCTTTGAAGCCTTTGTGATGTGCAGCTTTATCTTACGTAGTTTACCATACTGAAATCCTCATGTGTGATAAATATCATGTTCAGCGCAACAGGTATTGTAAGGAATTGCAAATTAGTCAGTGGGACTCAAGCAGAACAAATTAATATGTAACTAGAAACAAAGCAGATTGCTCAACAAGAAGTTATTAAAGCATCTGACAAACCTAATGACATTTTAAAATTTTGTTTTAACTTAAATTAAAATTAATTTAAAATTAGTTTCGATAACTACTTTAATCTCTAGGAATGAAGTTCTGGATAGAACAAGATTCAATTGAAGAATCTAGAATCTTTGTGAATAAATACAAAATATTATTAATGATCCCCACAGATTAGTTGAGAGATGTGAATATGGAGATTTGAAGAAAAGTTAAGAGATCAGAGACCACACAGTTGTACGGCTTTCTGATGAGTCTTTGTCAAACTTATTACAGTCAAAAGAAGACCTCACTCTGGAGAAAGTCATTCAGTTGGTATGACAAACAGAAGTGCAGGCGTAGAACAGATCAATTCTCAAAGAAGTGGAAAAAATTTTGTACAGATCATCTATGGAATCTATTTATTTCCTTAAGATCAAGACAACAAAATAAATTAAAGCGAAAATACAGTTGGGTGACAATGATAGGATGTCAGGAATCGCTGCTAATGCTGCAGTACTGTAAAAACTTAAAACACATGAACAGAGACCTTCTCTGTTTGAAGCAAACAGTTTTAACTGCAAGAAATAGCTCATTATCAGGGATGTGTAAAATCAGAACAATGACACTGAAAAACTATAAAAATAAAATCTTCACTCATAACATTATTAACAAAATCTAGAGCTATTAAATCACACAGAGTTCCATTGATGATAAACCAAAAGATGTGATTAATGATCCTGATCAAACATTTATACACATAGACATTTATGTCAATGAGCTTCTTATGAATTTAAAGTTATATATGGGAGCAAGGAGCAATCTTGTCAGATAGAGACCCATAGTTAGCAGAACAATGCCTACAACCAAGAGAAATCCAGTTATGTCATCAAAGTGGAATAGAATTAATGCAGACAGAGATAAATAATAGAAAGTTAACATATATTCTATGTTCTATATTCTATTTGCATAATCAAAAGTTTTGTTCTTGAGCGGAATAACTTGTATTGATCTGAATCTTGTTCAGAAAATTGAAGAATTTAGCTAACAGAAGGAACTCACTGGATTACCTCCAAGAATACAAGGATTTAAAACATGATTGATGAGATTTGCTTATGAAACACTTTGTGGACAAAGTAAATTGTATACAACATCAGATGCACTCTCTAGAGCAAATATATTACACAATGAGATGTTAGGTTTACTGAAGAGATTTATTGTACACTCAATCTACTTCAGCACAATGGCCAGCAAGTCAGAATATATTTAATAAATTTGCCAGTAACAGATGTAGGATCAGGAATCATCAAACTCCATCAATGTTGTACAGTGCAGAGGGTGAGCCAAACCAACAACCTGGTTTAGAATCATATAAATTACTTTGAAGCCAGAAACACTATTGTCAATAGAGCAAAGAAGGTTCACTCAACTGATGCGTGGAAGGGGAGTTGAGGTGGGGGTGGTGGGGTTTTATTTCAAGGAATGTTGGACAGGCTAGGCTTGTATCCATTGAAGTTTAAAACATTGACATAGATAAGAATTTGACAAGATTGGTGTCTAAAGGGTGTTTCCCATTATGGGAGAGTCTAGAACTAGGGGAACAGAGTTGGAACTTTATTTCAGAGTCGGGTGGATTGATTATTTTTAAGGCAGAAGTAGCTAGATTCTTGGCAAACAAAGGAGTCAGAGGGTTTCAGGGGTAGGCGGGAATGTGGTGATGAGGGGCTACATGATATTATTGAATGCCGAGGCTGCCTTACGGACCCAAATGGTCCACTCCTGCTTCCAACATGTATGTCATGGATCTACAATGAGATATTACTTAATCCAACTTCACTCAGAGAAGCCAGATCATGGTTAAATGGACATCACAAATGGAGAGCAAGGGCTTTGACATTGTGTTTGGCACAGAATTTCTCGGGAATTTGAAATAATTGCACAAAGTCAAGTATCCTGTCTCCAAGTAACCCTTTATTTACATGCACACAGTACATGAGAGCTGACCAAGCAGCTCAGAGCCAGTCCTTGGAATAAGGGAACTCTCTATATCTCCTGTGCATATCTGTCAGCCAGGGCTCCCTGATTGGCCTGGGTTAACAACCCAATCAAGGATCTCATAGTTAATGAGAGCCATCTGGCCCTTATTCTAACCACTACAGAATGTGATGAAGAAATTTGATCCAAACATTGGTTTTTCAAAGATCATGTGGACCCATCTGAATCTTGTTTCTTAAAATATTTTGGAAAGGAAAATGCATTGGTTACAACAGTAACAATGTTGCATGTTCAAGGAACAAGGAGTTTTGATGGAGTTATACAGTGTGGAGATTTACTGAGAAGTTATGTGGCCCATTTTGTGAGCAGGATGAGGTTACACTTTTTGTTGAACTCAGTGAGAATTTGCCCTGGCTGAGAAGCAATAATCCATTGCTTTCTCTCTTTCTTTCTTTGCAACTCTTGTCACTAAATTATATGAGCTGAAAACCCACCAGGAGTCATCTTTACAATGTGTGGAGGATTCCTGGAGAGAACTCATTAGAAGCCACTCCACCATTCGAAGCAAAGAGAATTCAGTCAAATACAACTTTCCAGGAAAGAATCCCAATGACTGAAACTTGTGTGTCCAGTATAGCTTAAGAATCAGAACACCATCTGGGACAATCTGTGACTTATTCTTTCTTCATGAGTTTTAACTATTACTTGGCCAAAGTACTTTAAAGTTAACATTTCTCACTTCTTTTCATTTTTTGTGTCTGCTTTGACTTGTGTCTTTGTGTGTGTGTGTGTGTACGCGCGTGTGTGTTTGTGTGTGTGTGCGTGTGTGTGTGTTACATATTCCGAATTATTTGATTGTCTTTGTTTGCATATGTTAGTTTAAGTATTAACCAGTTACTTGCTGTTGCCTAAAGAAATTTGGATGATTTGTTCCTTATATTGAGTGTGACACAGTTTGAAACCTATACAATTGGCCATATCTATATGCGGTGCCAGAGAGGTAGGTGAGGTCCTAAACGAATACTTTATGTTGGTATTCACTGAAAAGAAGAAATTGATGGAGGATGATCTCAGGGAAGGGAGTGCTGAATTTCTAAGCCAAGCTGCTATTAAAAAGGAAGAAGTGTTGTGTGTCTTAAAAAGTATTAAAGTAGAACCTCATGCTGGTGGTAGGGAAATTATTTGAAAAGATTCTCAGGGACAAGATCTATACTCATTTAGAAGGAAATGAACTTTTTAATGATAGAAAGCATTGTTTTGTGCAGGGGAGGACATGCCTCATTGACTTGATCAAGTTTTTTGAGGTGATGGAGATGATTAATGAGGGGAAAGCAGTTGATGTAGTCTACATGGATGTCAGTAAAGCCTTTGACAAGTTTTCTCATGGCAGACTGGTACAAAAGGTGAAGTCACATGGTATCGGGGTGAGCTGGCAAGATGGATGCAGAAATGCTTAGTCATAGGAGACAGAGGGTAGTGGTGGAAGGATCCTTTTCAGAACGGAGGGTTGTGACTAGTGGTGTTCCACAGGGATTGGTACTGGGACCTTTGCTGTTCATAGTCTACATAAATGATTTGGAGGAAAATGTGGCTGGCCTGATTGGTAAGTTTGTGGACGATACAAAGATTGTTGGAGTTGTAGATAATGAGGAGGATTGTCAGAGGATACAGCAAGATATAGATCAGTTGGAGGCATTGGCAGTAAATGGAAGGTGGAGTTTAATCTGGACAAATGTGAGGTGATGCATTTTGGAAGGTCAAGGACAAGTGGAAATTATACAGTGAATGGCAGAACAATTAAGAGTATTGATATGCAGAGGGATCTGGGTGTGGAGGTTCACAGATCACTGAAGGTGGCAGCGCAGGTAGATAAGGTAATAAAAAAAAGGCCTATGGCATGCTTGCCTTCATTGGAAGGGGCATTGAGTGTAAGAAAAGGCAAGTTATGCTTCAGTGTTATTGAACTTTTAGTTAGGCCACACTTAGAATATTGTGTACAGTTCTGATCACCACACCACCAGGAGGATGTGGATGCTTTCGATGGGGTACAGAAAAGGTTAACCAGGGTGTTGCCTGGTGTCGGGCTTTTAGCCATGAAGAAAAGTTGGTTAGATTAGGTTTGTTTCACTGGAATGCAGGAGGTTGAGGGGCACAGTTCAATGGTGAAACTGAACATGGAGTCAGAACTATCAAGTTACTTTTGAAAATCAAGGAAGATTTTCAAACTACAGATCCATTGCAATTTCGACTGGTGCTTTCTGTATTATTGGTTTGAACAAAACTCAAAATTTAACTTCCTATTCTACCTAAGCAATTCTTTCTAAGGTTACAAGCCAAAACATCCAAGGCAAAGGGAAATCTTACAGAAAGCAACAAACCAGGAATTACAAGATATATCATAGCAAGAACTTACCAAAATTGTGGGAAAATCAAAAGGTATGGATTTGTGATAAAAACTGAGAAGGTATTGTTGGTCAGAGCAATAAAATTCAACAAAGACCTTACATAATATGGAAAAGCATAAGGTACTATAAGATGAAGCAATCTTATTTCAATATATGAAGAAATCCAGTTACATATTGGGGCAAACCAGATAGTATCCTAAAATCTGAAAGGAATAGGAAACCTCAAACCTTCAGCAAGACTAACACCGAAGTCAATAACCAAGTAGTACAAGAAATACTACACTTATTCCATGCCAGAAGAAACCACATTCAGGGAAAGTTGTTAACCTCCAAACTGACTGAATTTACAAAGTCAGACGCTTATGGGGAAATGGGGTAGTAAGTAACTGTTAACACACAAAGATGAGTGTATGTAATAATAAAATAAAAATTGGGACAAAGCTTTGGGGGGAGATATTTTATATGGGTCTGGAAGAGTTAGTATCTGGAGAAGTGTGATTAACACAATCCACTGTGATAATGTCACACAGACATGTAGAGTCAATGTGACATAGTCAGTGGGGAGGACTTCTAGAATGAATGGTGACAGGAATAAAAGTGGTCATGTACAGAGAAACTGCAAAGAATCACATTTTGATAAACTAAAAGATTGGTTGTCAGCTATTTCCAACTCCTATAAAATGATAACTGATTTAGACCAAAAATTTGGTTTGGTATCTCTGGAATTGTCAAACTTGTGCAAACTTGTCAAATGACCACACCAAACAATCAGAGTGAAGTTAGGCCATGCTGGAGCATGGAATCACATCTGACTAAGTCCTCATTTAACATCAAGATCTCCCTGTGAAAGGATGATATAACCCTGCAAGTGCAGCTAAACCTGTGAAAAGTTAATGGGGTCATTGATTGGAGAGGAAGTGAAGTTGATACAAGTGGAGAACTGTGGCAGGAAGTGAAAAGTGGACGTCACTAAGAAGTTACTATCCTGTCGGTTCTGAAATGCAAGGCAAACATCCTGTAAGTTTGACAAGCTGCCATCCCTTTCATTGAGGAAGAAGAGATCAACGGCTCCCTAACCCCATCTGCAGAAGCTCAGTTAACATGGTTCAACACAGCACAATTAGAAAATATTCCCATCTCCAGTCCAACCCTGGCAAAGAGGCTGGGCCATGTGGAGTTCACTAGAAGTGATGGATGGCTGGAGTGAATCAAAACAAGCCACAGCCTTGTCAAACTTATGTAAGTGGTGGTGGTGCATTGGTTTTGGCAACAAAGATAGACTGACTGTAAAATAGTCTCACCCACATCTTCAATGAGGATGCACCTTGCGACATTTTAACTTAGATGAACCTGAACAATTTTACCATATTTTCCCAGATTGCTTAAAGATGAAATGTGTTATAGTGGAAAATGAAGCAAGGGATGTGCCACTGTAATGATGTATGTCAACATGATGGCATCAAATATCTGCCACCTTTTGTGATGAGGAAGTCCAAGAAGCCTATTTCTTTGTGAATGTCAATATATTACCCATGCAGTGTGAGGCTAACAAAACTGCCTGAGTGACTGCTAGCATTTTTTGAGACATGGATCAGGAACATGGATAAAATGTAGCAACAGAAGTAAATGAAGACATTACCTATCATTACGTACGCAGTCCTGCACATTCTGACACTGCTGATATTGAGTATCAAGCTGAGGCTCTTGCCTTTCAATGTCACAGCCAAGATTCAACCAGTAGATCAGTGCCTGTTTCGAAACATGAAAGCCAATGGTAGCTGATCTCTCAGATTATTAAGGCCATCAATAAACAGCTGAAAATGCAACCCAAATGTTCTACAGTTCATTATGAAAAAAGGCATTGAAGATGGTGACAAAAGCCATAACTCCAAGTGCTTCTACTACACTGGATTCAAAGGGGCTATGACTATACAAGACGAGGAGTAACAAGGAGTGGAGGACCAGAGTGAGGCTAACCGACCTAATGATGATGCATGGAAGTTCCAGCAGATACAACCAGAGAATTTTATGCTGAGATGGATGACATTGTACACTGCACAGCAGAACTGAAAAATAAGGCATTTGAGGATGCAGTAAGTTCTTTAACTGATGTCCTGTGGTTTAACTCATCATGATTTTACTGTATAAAGTTTACAGCAACAAAATACGCTTCTTATCATTTACCTAACCTCACTCTTGTAGTCTTGAATGAAAAGGTAGATTGCCCCTGTCCACAATACACCACAACATATTGAAGGTTAAATATTGGCCAGGACGCTGGAAAGAGCTCTCCTGCTCTTCTTTGAAATAGGCACCAGGGGATCCTTTACATACTGCCGACAGATGGACCACGGTTCTCATGTCATCCGAATGGCAGCACCTAAGCCAGTGTAACACTCCCTTAGGATTGCACTTGAGAGTCAGTCCAGTGATTTGAACTGAAACCTTTGAAGTGAAAATCTATCCTCATAACTGATCTCAACTCTAAAACTGTTCTGTAAATTTCTTCTACATTCTTTTCAAATCTTTCTTATGGTGTGGTGCCCAGAATTGTAAACAATACTCCAGCTGAACTCTAACAAGCGTCTTGCATAAGTTCAACATAACTTCCTTACTCTTGTACACTGTAGCTCTGTTAATAAAGTCTGGGATACTGTAACAACTTCATCTCTTTATTTCTTTATTTTTGTCTGTGGACTAATATGAATAAAAGACTGTTTTAAAAACAAAGGACTGTAGATGAATTGCTGCACTTTTAAAAACAAGTTACTGAAACTCATTCTGTGCTGT
The DNA here is from genome assembly GCA_024137785.1 of Ginglymostoma cirratum. Taxonomy (NCBI): domain Eukaryota; kingdom Metazoa; phylum Chordata; class Chondrichthyes; order Orectolobiformes; family Ginglymostomatidae; genus Ginglymostoma; species Ginglymostoma cirratum. The sequence continues at coordinate 1,083,550 of JAHRHZ010000092.1, read as the reverse complement.
GTTTACACTGTTTCTTTTTAAGCCGTGGGGAGAGGAGAGTTAAGGTGCTAATCACTGGGAGATGTATGGAGACTGAGATTCATCTAACAATAGATTGCTGATTGCTTTGTACAATTGTGACCAGTTGTGGATGCCAGAAGTTATCAGCCTGACAATACCTCTATGATTGGCTTCTGGATGGGTGACCAACTTGAGTTTTTACCATAGAGCAGAGAAACCTCTGAACAGCTGTTGAAGCTGATTCTAAGCCTCTCTTTTTCCCTCTTTCCCTGCAATAGAAGTAACTGAAGCCTCAAGAAAGTCAGTTACTTCCTCCTACCAGTGTAGTAAGCTGTTGCCTTCAACTATTACTAGTGTACCAATTGTTTGGTGTCTCTTGTGAAGGAGGAAAAGAACCTGATGAAGGTGATTGGAGAATGGATAGTCCTAGCAAGCCAAAGGAACATCTCATCAAATCCTGTGGACTGATGCTATTGAACTGTGTTTCCCCAATTTTCCCTTCACTCATAACTCCAATGTTTTTTCTTTGTTGATTTCTATCTCTATGTGTTCATCAGGGTGTTTAAAAAAAAGGATTTAAGAGTTTTGACAAACAGAGTTGTGTGTTAATAGTTCATAGTCTTGTTTATCCATGACCGGAATGTGTTTATTTATAATAAACAGTAGCCCTTGTTAAGTACAGGAGCCTAGTCAGTGTTTTCTGTTCACTTAATTTTAACAAGTAAATTGGGAACTATTTGTACATAAATTAAATCATTAACTTTTATGAATCAATGGCCTTTCCCAAGTGGGTTATAACAAAGCTGTATGCTTCATTAAGTACAATCTCCATTTGTCCAGCCACATTCAATGATATTTGCACATATAGACCCAGGTTCTTTTACCTCCTTAAGAGTTATACCCCTTATTGTTATCATATTATTCCTGCTGAAATGTGTCACCTCACTTTTCCACACTACCTATTAACTTATCTACATCTTTTTGGAGTTCTACACTGTCTTCCTCATAATGCTTCTATGACTGATAACATTCATGGAATAGGCAGTTCCATAAGTTGCTAGGTGGCAACATTCAATTCAGTCTAGCATTACGGAAGGAGTTTATGGCAAGGTTTTCAATTGATCAGTTCAAGGGGTAGAGGGTGGCAATGTTCACTAGGGAGGAATTAAAAGGTTATTTGAAGGAACTGACAGTCAGTAAATTGTGATAAGTGTGGACAATGGACTCCAGGCGTAATGCAGGGAAGGTCCCGAACTGCACAGATTCTGGGTAGGGGACTGTGAGCTAAGTCCCGAGAATACTTGGGTATCTCAGTGCTTCTAGAAATCAAACCAGCATATAGGAGGTCTTTGGAAGCTTGGTGTTGCAGTCTGGGATTAGGGAAAGTCTTGTAAATTAAATTGGCTCACAAAAAAAGTCAGTATAGCTGCGTTGAAAAACTACAAGCAGTGTTTGCTAGATCTAACTAATCAAGGCAGGAGCTCAATGAAAAGCACAAGGAAAGGTTTAGCTTCGTGAAGATAGCTGTCAGTGAAAAGCTGGAGCTGTTCCTGTGAATAAGTACAGAAGTGCAATTTTTGGAGTCCAGGGAGCTTAGACCATAGGACAGGAAGGTGAACAACTGAACAAGAACATTGCATATTCTAAGTAAGTGCCCTAGATCTCATACTTATTCTACTTTAAAAATCAATGTTATTGGGCAATAACCAGATCATACTGAATGTCTGGAATCATCACGTAATATGGTCACCTCATTCAGGATCACAATATAAAGTTGGCTGTTAGATCTGGAATCATGACACTGGGTGATGTGGTATTAGGCTTTGGGTTTGGCTGAGGGGAGTAAAGCTGAGTGATGAATAGCTAGACCAGTTTTACATTTGGTACCATCAGATGTGATGCTCTGGTGTCTTGAGGCAGGAGAAATTGTGTTGTACTGATGGAATAACAGCTAGGAGATGGTGGTTATATTGCTGCAAACAAGGGTTATATCACTATTACATTTATCTTGTGAGAGCAATCATGGGAGATCTGATTGTGAAAGTGCGTAGGCCTTCTTGCCTGCACCCCAAACTTTAGAATTGTTGCAAAGAGCCTGGTATATTTACAGAGATTCAGAGGTAATGTACAATAGAAATCATCTCCGAGAATGGAGCCAGGTTGATGGCAAAAACCAATTTAACAGCTTGAAAGCATCCTCAGAAATCTATGATGATACCTGTTTCCAGCTGTGTGTGTGTTTGAGAAATGACATTGAAATTTGTTTTAAAAATGTCTATTTCGTCTATTTATGAGTAGTAGTAGCGATGTATTTCAATACAAAAGCAAATTTGCATTGGTGAAACATATTGCACTCGATCAGATGTGCACTTGCTATGACGCATATGAAGCTATGGACCAAGTGTAGGAAAATGGGATTAAAATAGTTAGGTTCTTGTTTTGACTGGCAGACTAGATGGGCCAAAGAGCTCTCTTCTGTGCTGTAAACCCCAATAACTATGTAGTGTATTTCCATACGGTCTGACTTAGTAATTGCTTCATTTCTTCAGGTTTTTATTGGAATACAAATGAAGTGACTTGTGTTTTATTTGTTCATTTAAGCTTCCACCTTTGATTCCTTCCTTTTAACAAAATATAAAGACCACATATTTTTAATTCCTTTACTTTTGGACTGTGCGCTAGAAAAGGAAGATACTGTTTTAAACTAAGGACTTTGTACAAAGAGATGGCAAAAGATTTTAAAAAGGTTTATGTTTTCTACAGCACATTATGAGTTGTATACAATATTGTTTGTGAAACAGAGAGAGCAAAAGCAGATAGCATGGAGCTGATGGATTCTGAACTGGGGACAACTGCTTCACAACAACATAGGAGCAACTTTAGCTTTGCTTATTATATTCTCTGTCACCCTGTCTCCCCTTCCCCCACCCCAGTGTGCCTGTCTGTTCTTTCCAGTCTGGCAGTTAGACACACCATTATTCTACCTTTCTCACATTCCGATCACATAATCTGAACTATTAACATCATTTCTCCCTCAGCACTCCAACCATCCACACTCACACCATCTCCACTTTTGCATAAATACTGCCCCCCTCCACACTTCAGTTCAGCTCTGATGAAGAGCCATGTAGACTCAAAATGTTAGCCTGCTTTCTCTCCATGAGTGCTGCCTGACCCATTGTGATCTCCAGCAATTTTTGTTTGCTTCAACAACAACAATTTGAATGGATCCTGTCCAGGTGACCATGGCTTGTATGAGATTAGTGTAGTAGAAAATATCCAGCCTGCAAAGAGAAAGCATCAAAAAAAATCTCTCTCTGCGTCTCTCTCCTGGGTGATGGCACTAGGTATTCTCCAGCAACAACTGGTTGTCTTCCATTCACCTTCCTCTGCAAATTCCCTTGTTGGCAGAGAAAAGGGAAAATCACCTTTAGACATCCTCAAATTCCTAATCATTAAATGATAAATAATCTTGTGTAAACAGAAAATAACAAAAATGAATTGGAAGGAGATGAAAGAAAACAACTCATCGACTTTTGTGGTGCAGACTGGTGCTATTGAAGTGTGTTTCCCTGATTTTTTCCCCTCTTTTTCCACTCCTAATATCCATACCTTGTCTGTCTTTGTGTGGCTGTCTCTTTGTGAAGGGCGAGTTAAAGAAGGGTATAGCATAAGTTATAGAGTTATAAATTATTAATTCATATCTTCTAATGGCCATTGGTTAAAGACAGTCATTTACTTGTTAAGTACTGAAAACTAGTGACTATTTTGTTTTAACCTCAGTCCATCAGTCAGGTGAATTGGGAACTTTGGATGCATTTTTTCACACTTATGACAACTCTAGGACTGGTGGGGCTTGATTTCCAGCACACTATCACAGTAAGTTGTGACAAGAAAAAGCTCAACCCAGCTTAAAAGTCAATGATAGAAAGAAAAATAACACACACTGTTCTGTTCATGAAAACCCACTCTATAGTTAATGGGCAAAATACTCATTAAGATCCACACACTTATTTCCCATCACCTTGTTTGGTTCTAATTGATCCTACAATGTCTGTTTATTCCCAAACTATGTGCACTTCCCAGTTTGTCACGTAATTCTAAGACAGTGCTTTACTGCTGTTCTCCTGCCATCTAACCAACACTGATAGAAGTTTCATGGTGATTGTCGGTGCAGGAAATTCGAATGTCTTTGAACATTTCATGAACTCCATCAATTTTGAGTACGTTTTCCTTCAATTACAATTCTAAATTTTATCCTTCTCCACTTTTCCACCAGAGTTATTTGTCCATCTCCATGAATGGTAACTGGAGAAATGTAAATGTCCTCTCCACGCAGCCCACCTAGTGGCTGAAGAACTCTGCGCAGTCACAACATAGATTTTGTCTATCAAGAAGCACAATGGACATAGTGTCCACACAAAGCTAAGTCCAAGAAAAGTGCAGACTGCAGCAGAAATCACTCTATGTAGTCTTCTTTGACTTTCATCTTGGTTAATGAGGAGGGATTATGAAGCATCCTCCTTAAATTTGGCCCGTCATCTATCTGTTGCACGATGGAATGCATGCCATAATCCTCACCGGCTAATCCACACAGACTCAATACATGTGCAAATGGAATCAAGGAAGGCTGTGATATTGCACCAATCTTCTTCATCATTTTTCTTGCCATAATACTCCATTCCATATCAGTGAAGCATCTTGCTGTACAGAACTTATCTACAGAATGAGGGTTAATTATTCAATCTGTGCCACCTCCAGTCCAAAACCAAGACCACCCCAACATGCGTGTTGTTGAACAGCTGTGTGCAGACAATGCTTATATGTGCATGCATACTTAGAGACTGATGCTTTCACAGTGGCATATGAGAGAATGGGCCTTAGGCTAAACATCTACAAAACAAGGTCCTTTATCAGCCTCCTCTCACCTTGCAACACTCCACTCAGCCCACTCACTATCAAGATCCATGGCAAGATACTGAATAACTTGGATCAACAAGGGTAGACGTTGATCATGAACTTCAACTTTGCCTCCAGTGTGGCAATACAGCCTTTGACTGACTGAAGAACAGAGTATTTGATGAAAAAGACCTCAAACCCAATGCCAAGCTCATAGTTTACAGAGCAGCAGCATTACCAGAAATCCTGTATGTATCATAGACATGGACAATGTACTGCAGCAGTCACCTCAAATCCCTTGATAAGTAGCACTAGCAAAGCTAGCGCAAAGTCATACAAATTCATTGGCAGGGTATTCAGTCCAGTATCAATGCCCTTTCTCAGGCCAACTTCCCCAGTATCAAGGCAATGGATACAACCAATTAACTATGTTGGCTGAGCATGCCTGATATAAGACTCCCAAAACAAGTTCTCTGCTCCAAGCTTCAACACAGCAAATGGTCACCAGAAGAAGCACTTCAAGGATGCTGTCAGATCCTCTTCGAAAAAAAATTCAATGCTTCAAGTGACTCATGGAAATGTCTATGTCAGGACGACCCAATTTGGAGATGAAAGTAAAGGAATCAGCCACTTTGAGCATCTCTGACATGCTCAGATGGATGCTAAGTGGAAACAGCTGAAGGAACTTGTAAAAATCCAAACAGCCCATTCATCCAGCTTTTCAAATACCACCTGCCCCACCAGAGGGTGTGAGTCCAGCTTTGTATTGTTTAATTGCCTCAGAACCCAAAAGTCCAAGAAGAAAGTCATCATGGATCCCAAGGGACTGTCTAAGGAAGACACAGTAAGATTTATAAAACTGAGACACACCTTCTCCTCTAAAAAAAACTGATGGGAAAAATATCAGTGATGTGGCATAATTACATTGCTTCATGTTTGCTAAAACTGGGAGAAAACCATGCAAGTTGAGAAAACAAGTAAGAAAGATGAGGGTTTTTCAAGTTAGTGAATTTGAAGTACCATCCTGTTTAAAATAAAGATGAAGACTGATGTTTCGTCTTGAAATGAAAGGTGCAAAGACTTCTCTATGTTATGTACTAGTGTAAAAACTTGTAAGTTCAACACCGGGAAGGCAAATGGAAGCAGTTTGAGCTGTTGCTCATGATGTATATTAGACTTGAATTAACGACAAGTTGAGGAATCAAGTGAAGAATCCATTTGAAATTAGGACAATTGCATCCGTGATATTAAACTGACTTGAATTCGATAATCTTATTGAAATCAACTGCATGCATATCTTAGCCTTGTCATAATTTTGCTCTTTGCTTTAAATTTGGCAAGTTTTCTATGCGCAGTATAATATTCGGTTATCTTCTGGGAAATTGCCTTTGTTTTAAGTTCTCCACAGTGGCTCAACAATCAATGGACACAAATGCAGATTCGATCCCCAGCCTGTATTAGTTGATGTCAGTAAGTGACAGCAATTGAGTATCAAATCATGACCATTTCTTTTCATGAGAGTGGGCTTCTGACAGTGCTCAAGCTTGCACGGGGATATAACAGATATGGAATGGAGACTGTATCAGAAGACTTGTGAGCAAACAGGAACACAGAGCGATTTTTTGATTATAATTTAACAAGTACTAATTCCAAAGTTTGACTTACAAACCTTTAGGACAAAAAAAACTTGTTAAATAAGTTCAGGGCAAATAACTTGACAATATTTCTATTCATGCTTTCTAATGACTGAGAGACCATCTCTTGTACAGTCTTTCTAAATTAAACCTAGCAACGTTGCTAGGTCGAGAGACAAAATCAGGGGAAAGAATATTAGTAATGCAGCAAGAAAAAAAGCACTAATGCAATAATGCAGACACAAATGTAGCAAGAGAGGGACACAAAAAGCATCAAGAGGGAGGCACTAGTGCTTTATGAAGACTAGTCCTCAGACCTAGATAGGATGAACCACAAAGTGTTCTGAACATATACAAACAGCTTTTCCTGGAAAGTTGCCTGAACGGCTTCACACGATGGATAATTACCAAAGCAAACAAAAGAAAGATGGGCAGATTTCCTGCAAGGAATCAAAGCCATCCTTTAAACAAAAAATATCATTCATTAGTAATGTGCTTTTAAAAGAAATTTCATAGCTCATTATGGTCAATTGATAAAGGAAATTAAACCCACCTTCTGTAAAAGGTTTAACATGTTAGAGAGGAAAAAGATCCTTGCGAATTCAGCTTTTACTATAACTTTTGCCTCCAATGCTTTTTTGCTGATGACAGGAAGAACATCTTAAATAAAGTCAATGAGAGATAGTAAAATAATACTGCTTTGGTTCTGTTCATGATGCCCATGGAGTTTTGCCATTTTCTATTGTTGATGTGCTCATTATCTCCAGGTGGTTAGGCTGACAGGAGATTTGCCCCCAGGCAATTGCGCATGTCCATTTTTTGCAGTTGGATAGTTAGATAAAGTTTCCTCTTTCCCTTGCTCCCTCCTCCTGCAGTGCATTTCGCCATGATCTTTAAAACTGAAGCTGGGATAAGGAAGAATGTTCTATGAACATATTCAATGTTCTATAATGTGTTCATCAGCCTCACTGCTGGCAAGATTTCATTGAGTCTTCATAGATTATGCCCAAGCTGCGATGGGGAGCAGAGTCTGCAATAATAAATATTGTAGTATTGCAGAGTTGACCACCAATTGTTCCACTGACTGCATTGTTTGTAAGAAAAAATGTGCAGTAACTAACTCAGAGGCCTTAGCTGCCAGCATAAAATGTTGAACTGTCTTGTTGGTGATATTTTAATCTGATAATTGTTGTTTAGTGTTTACGTGAATCATGAGAAGTCTTGAATAATTTAATACGACTCACGATACCAGGAAAACACCGTTAGCAATTTTCTTCGTGAAAACTCAGAATTCTGCCAGAATAATGCCAGGGAAAAGCTAGTGAAAGCTGAGGAGGCCATGCCTTTTCAGTTAATTGTCAAATGGTCCAGTCCTTGCTTTCAAATAGTCATTTTCAAATTATCACTCATTGTAATCACCTAAGAGCATTAAATATGGTATTTCGATAAAATCAGGGATCATTGTTGCAATGCTTTGCCTAATTTCTTTCCCTTCCAGGACTATTTCCCAAGGAGAAGGACATGGATGATGGTAAATTAGGGAGGGGTATGTTGATATTCTAGGGCATGTTGAATTTAAGCAGGAGGAGTGTTGATCTCTTGAAGTACGTTAATGTTTATGAGTCCCTAGGGCCTGATGGAATCTATCCCAGGATATTGAGGGAGCCAAGGGAGGAGATTGTTGGCGCCTTGACAGAGATCTTTGTATCCTCTTTTGCTACAGCCAATTCCCTGGAGACTGGAGAATTGCCAATGTCATTCCTTTGTTTATGAAGGGCAACAAGGATAATACAGGAAGTTACAGGCTAGTGAGCCTCACGCTATTGAGAAATTATTGGAGAAAATTCTTAGGGACAGGATTTACTCTCATTTGGAAAAGAATGGATTTATTAGGAATAGTCAGCATGACTTTTTGTGGGGGATGTCTTGTTTCATAAATCTGATTTGGCTTTTTGAGGAAATTCCAAAGATGACTGAAGAGGGCAGAGTGGTGGATGTTGCTTACATGGACTTTACTAAAGCATTTGACAAGGTCCGTCATGGTAGTCTCGTCCAGAAGATTAAGTCACATGATGAGTTTGGTATGTTGGATACAAAATTGCCTTCGTCATAGAGGACAGAGATTAGTTGTGGGGTGATGTTTTTCTGACTGGAAGTCTGTGGCCAGTGGTGTTCCACAAGGATCAGTGCTGGGGCCTCTGTTATTTGTTATAATTATAAATGATTTGGATGAAAATGTAGATGGTCTGATTAGTAAGTTTGCAGACAACACAAAAATTGGTGGGGTTGCAGTTAGTGAGGAGGTTGTCAAAGGATACAACAGGATAGAGATCAAAGAACAAAGAACAAAGAAAATTACAGCACAGGAACAGGCCATTCGGCCCTCCAAGCCTGCGCCGATCCAGATCCTCTATCTAAACCTGTTGCCTATTTTCCAAGGATCTGTATCCCTCTGCTCCCTGCCCAAAGACAAATGTGAGGTGATGCATTTTGGGATGTCACATGCAAGTGGGAAAATACAGTAAATGGAAGAATCCTCAGGAACATTGATATACAGAGGGATCTTGGGCTGCAAGTCCATAGCTCCCTGGCACTGTCTGAACAAGTGGAAAGGATGGCATACTTCCCTTCATCAGTCAGGCATTGTATACGAATGTTGGCAAGTCATGTAGCAACTGTATAAAACTTTAGTTAGGTCACAATTGGAGTAATGTGAGTAGTGTTCTGGAAGGACATGGAGGCTTTGGAGACAGTGGAAAAAAAGGTTTACCAGGATGTTACCTCTGTTGGACCGCATTAGCCACAAAGAGAGGTTGGACAAACTTGCATTATTTTTGCTAGAGCATTGGAGGCTGAGGGGCGAACTGACAGAAGTATATAAAATTATAGAGGCATGGATTGGGTGGATAGTCAAAAGTTTTTGACCCCAGGGTGGAAATATCAAATACTAGGGGATATAGGTTTAAGGTGAGAGGAACAAGTTTTTTACACAGAGGTACCTAGACTGCGCTGCCAGGGGAGGTGGTAAAAGCAGATATGATAAGCAATGTTGAAGAGGTGTTTACTTAGATACACAAACAAGCAGGGAATAGAGGGCTATGGAGCAATTGCAGGTAAATGGATTTAGATTAGAATGGCTTCATGGTCAGCACAAACATGGTGGGTCAATGGGCCTGTTCCTGTGCTTTACTGTTCTAAGTTCTATGTACTGAAGTAGACACCGTATTCTGTTACTTAGAAGACTGACAACAGGAAGATCCAGTAGGGTTACAGAGTCATAGAGTCATGGAGTTGTACAGCACAGAAACAGACTCTTCGGTCCAACTCATCCACGCCAACCAGATATCATAAATTAATCTATTCCCATTTACCAGCATTTGGTCCATATCTCTGAAAACCCTACCTATTCATGTACCCATCCAAATGCCTTTTAAATGTTGTAGTTGTATCAGTCTCCACCACTTCCTCTGGCAGCCCATTCCATACACATACTTCGGGAAATTTAGTAAAATCAGTAGAGATACCACACTGTTAATTAGCCATGATGTGAATGTGTATCAGGGGTATCAGTCCTAACAAAACAACACCCTCATAGCCTTAGCCTGGTAAAACAAGCTCATGTGGAAAAATAAATTCAATACATGCTAAATAATTACCTAAGTAAACCGAGTTAAAGCAATCTAAGTGCACTGATGGTATTAGCTACTAAACTGGATAAGTGGACTGGATTTTGTATAGACCACAGAAAAGTAAATGTGTAACAAAAATAGATTCATATTCAATTTATAGGGTTAGCAGTGCCTCATTCTTTACTGAGATTGACTTTTTCAAAGCCTAATGGTAAGTGCCATTAACACTGAGGCTTTTGTTACACCAAATGAGTTGCATCAAGGTACAGTCAAGTTATTCACAGAATCACAGAATTTTACTGTACAGAAGGAGGCGATTTGACCCACCAAGTCTGTTCAGCTCCCAGAAGAGCTACCCAACCAACCCCATTCTCCAGCTCTATTTCTGGAGCCCTCGAAATGCAGCTATCTTTTGAAACCTCTTATAGAATCTGCCACCACCATCTTCTCAGGAAGAACACTTGAAATCGTAACAACACTCTGAATAATGAAGTAAATCCGAGCTCTCCAGTTGGACTTAAAAATAGCACAGTTACTTTCTGAAGATTGAATCAACTCTGCCTAATTGTGTAATTTATTTCGATGATGCCTTCGTATAGAGAAATGCCTGGGAGAAATATGTAAAACAATTATAAAACTTATTTAAGCATTTACAATATCTGGTTTAGTCATAAGTTTTGCCAAGAATGATTTTGCAAAAGCAAGATCAACATGCTTAGGACACACTGTATGGCAAGGGATGTGTTGTCCAGAACAGTGAAAGTAAACATTCAGATAGAGTTCTCTGTTCATAAAACTAAGATTTCTGGGGATGTGTGTTTATTTATTGGAAATTTGTGCATAACTTCAGCACAATTGCTGTTTTTCTAATAGATTCATTATGAAACAAGCAAAGGTAATATGGTTAAAGGAGCGAAATGGTTTTTGAGAAGCTGAAGACAATACTAATGAATGAACTAGTGTTGGCTGCCCCTGACTTTACTACACTTTGCTAGTGACTTAGTCTTATTTCAAGATAACGAATCGGGAGTAGAGAAGTCAGCTGGGCACTTTTCTCAGAAGCTTAAACCAGTATAAGTACGCTACAGTGATAAAGTCTGTACGAGTTACTGATTCTTAAGCATTTTGGAGTTTATGACCACAAAGAAACGCTAAAATATTCTGACCATAATCCCTTGGCCTTTGTAGCAAACTTTAAACTCGGAATATGGGATTGACCTTGTTAATTCAACCACATATTGTTTTGGTTTATATTGCCGGAAAAGATAATTTAATCACAGACGCATTATGAAGAATGTAATGATACAAGAATAATTTGAAAAATTTAGAAGAAAGGCATAAGAAATCACATAAATTCTTCACAAAGAAAAAGCAGAACTAAATACATGTGACTTGTTTTGTTTTATTGTATAGATGTCATGTTTAGCTTAATGACAAAATTCATTTAGAAATGCTACTTCATCTCCTCAAGGGTGAAGGCATAAAAAGACTATATTTTTTGAACACGAACTAGGAAAGATGGAAGTTTGGACACTGCTATGTTGCAGAATTTACCAAGTGTGTTTTTTCTCCATAGCTTGAATGTCAAAAGTTGAACTGTATATTCACTTATTAGTTCACAAAGTCTTGTAACTTTTGGAGAAGATTTATTACCTTTGTGAGACAAGCTGACACTAAGTGTCTTTGGGTTGAAAAGCTGCCTAACAACAACTTTGTACTTTTAATTTTCAGTTTGTCACAGAACTGAGTGCAAAGATACACTTAGACTTACAGAAAGCGAACAAGTCTCTCTCTTTTTGATTAACTGTGAGGGTAAAAATGTTCAATAAGTCCAAAAGGAAGAGCTTCTAACTGAAGCAAAAACCTAGGAGATTTACCAGGATGTTGCCTGGTATGGAGGGAAGGTCTTATGAGGAAAGGCTGAAGGACTTGAGGCTGTTTCATTAGAGGGAAGAAGGTTAAGAGGTGACTTAATAGAGACATACAAGATGATCAGAGGATTAGACAGGGTGGACAGTGAGAGCCTTTTTCCTTGGATGGTGATGGCTAGCACGAGGGGACATAGCTTTAAATTGAGGGGTGATAGATATAGGACAGATGTCAGAGGTACGTTCTTTTCTCAGAGAGTAGTAAGGGCGTGGAATGCCTTGCTTGCAACAGTAGTAGACTCGCCAACTTTAAGGCCATTTAAATGGTCATTGGATAAACATATGGATGATAATGGAATAGTGTAGGTTAGATGGGCTTCAGATTGGTTTCACAGGTTGGCGCAACATCAAGGGCTGAAGGGCCTGTACTGCGCTGTAATGTTCTATGTTCTATGTTCTATTCCTTAACGCCTTCTTCAGTATCCTATCTACCTGCAGCCCCACTTTCAAGGAATTATGAACCTGCACTTCAAGGTCACTTTGTTCAGCAACTCTCCCCAGGACCTTACAACAAAGCTACAATAAAACTACAAGAAAGTCACCTATTCCAAACAACAATGAAATGTGTCCATCTGCAAGAGCTACCTGCTGTTATGGAGAAAAAAACAGAGGCTGATGTAAACCATCAGTGGAGGGGCTGAACAGTTGATGCAGATCAGTTCAAAGTTTGAAGAGGCTGCTGAACATGAATTATCATTTATGGCCACAATTAACAGCTGCATCATAAATTCTATTCGCAGATTCTTTAAAAATGACAGCTAGGGGGAGCTCTTTCTAATAGGAAAACTAGGGCTGGATTTTTATGAAGTTACCGCAAATAATTTTAAAATGATGGCACCTCTCATTTTTGGGGTTCCTGCCTCCCATTCCTGGTAGCCCCAATGTTTGCTGGTGAGCTCTCATTCTGCACTGTGACATCGCCAGCTCCACTTGGTATTTACAACTCTGGACTTTCAGCAAAGATTGTTAATGAAGTCATCCCCAACGTTGATAGTGATGAGAGTCCTTGTGTGAGAAGGTTAGAAGATAAATCAGTTCATGTTCTCAATGTTACTGAACTGATTGGTTTGATTCCTCCACTGGAGGCATTTATTTCTATTTGTTTTCTATGTCTGAAGGAGCAGAACATGCAAGTGTTCTGGGCAAAGGTGGGCGTGGGTGCTAGTGCTAAGGTGAAATATGTATGGGGGTTAATGGTGAGCCATGGTAACCTGTGGCTTACAATGATTCTTTGGTTTGGTGTTTAGAGACCATCTAGATTGATAGCAAATATTACCAGTAGGAATGTAAGTCCCAAGTTTTCACATTGCCTGAATGGCTGGACCTGCTACTGCAGTATCTGATTTAGCCGTCCAGGTTTTGACCCCGGTAATGATTCATTTTCAGCTTGAGACCGAAACAAACAACGAAGACAAACAAATTCACTCTGTCCAGGATCTCATTTTAATTCTATTTAGACAAGTGAAGATAAACCAGGTATTTAGAAAGATGAGAAGGGATTTGATTGAAATGTATACATTCTAACAGATCTGGACAGAGTAGATGTGGGGAGGATATTTTCCTTAGTTGGGGAGTTTTGAAACAGAGAAAACAGTCGCAAGATATCGGGTAGGAAATTTAGGTTTGAGGTGAGGAAAGATTTCTTCACTCAAAGGGTAGTAAACCTGTGGAATTCTCTACCAGAGAAGGCCGTGGAAGCCAAGTCACTCAATATATTCAAGAAAGAGACAGATAAACTTTTTGATTTTAAAGACATCAAATAGGTATGGGGAGAAAGCGAGAACATGGCATTGAGACAGAGGATTAGCCATGATCATACGGAATGGCAGAGGAGGCTTGAAGGATTGAATGGTCTACAATTGCTCCTAGCTTCTATGGTTAAGTTTTTATGATTATCCTGACTGCTTTGACAGGATATGTAGCTTGAGGTGAGATGAGTGTTACACTCATCAACCCACCTTTTACCTAAACTGATTATTATTCCCATGTTTTAGAAGCAAAATTGCAAGAAATAGTTGCCACACTTTGGAAGGTAGAAGAGAGAAACGGTAGCATGGAAGAATGTGGGCATGCCAAAAAGAAAATGAATAAGGAACACATTAAAAAGAGACTCTCAGAACAGTGGACAGTTGGGTGACAGAGTCACCAAATTCAACTTACACAGAAAAGACTGAGTCTGTGCAAATCTGCTCCAAAAGCTGTAATCCTGTTTATAGGTCTGGTTGTTTGATTACTTCAGTGAATTGTGCCAATTTGTCCAAGAAAAAGAGTTTTAAATGTGAAATAATGCAGGCTGATGACACCAGCCTTTTGGTGCCTGCTGGGATCTTTTAGAGGGGGCGCTGTGGGTCCTTGGAGGGGCAGAACCTTCAGTGATTCACAACCCCAGGCTTTGATTAATTCACAACTCCAGGCAGTCAATCCCAGGCGAGCACGTGGGACAATGTTGTCATGGGATATGGGACATTGAAGCCACACTAACAGTGACCAATCACTGGACTGAGGGAAGAGTGGCTGAGAGGGTGAGGGTGATTGTTAAGTGACGGGGTGGCATGACTTCTGATTGATTGGCTGGTTTGTGCACAGCATTGTACATCATTTAATTTCTTCAAATGAAAGAGTTTCTGAAACTCTTTGTGTGATTGCTAATTTTATATAAAATAAGAGACAAAGTTCCCCTAATGGGGATGGAAACTGTATGTTGTTTGTGAAGACAGAGGATGTTATTTTGGTTCTTAAAGAATGTTTTGTGCCTATTTACACAAAAAAGAGGTAAGACCAGACATTGCAACCAGGGCTGGGGTCTGTGAAAAGTAACTTCCTTATCACCAACATGCCCCTCACCACCTGCAGCCAAAAGCAGAAAGATTTGCATTATGTAGAACGTTTCACAACTTCAAGATGTCCCAAAACATTTTACACCAATTAAGTATCTTTGAAATGATTTTATTGTTGTAGGAAACAGCCAGTTAATTAATAAACACAGAAGAAGCGGTCATTAATGTCATTCCTGATTGTGGGATTTTGATTGACTGTTAAGACTGTGGTCCCAGACCACTGGGGGAACAACTCTGTTCTTTTTCAAATTCATGACGTAGGATCTTTTATGCCCTTCTGAGAGAATGAACAAGACCTCAATTTAACATCTCACTTGACAGATGGAACCAGCCAGCCCTGCAGCAGAAATGGGTTTAATTTGAAGCAGGTGGAAATTTAAGGGCTAAGTGTTTGCATAGCAAAGGCAGTTTGTAAATTGAACAATCATCAGGAAATGTTAGGATTGTCCAGATGAAGGCAAGATCAAAACTTTCAACACAATGGGTCTTTTTTTAAGCAATACTCCAGAAAAGATAGAACTTGAAGGTTTTAGAACAAACCGTGAGATGAAATATAATTATTCAAACAGAGTTAAAGACAGGATTGATTAACTTTATCAAAATGTTATCTGAGGAAAGCTGACATAATCAGATTGCATAATGGTCTATGTTTATTCAAATTTAAGTGACTCCTCTCGACCATTGAAATTCATTGGCCAAAATGTTAACAAGACTTACAAAATAAGGACTATTTTATTATATTTTGATTACCCACGAGAATACTTGAAAATACTAATCTCAAAGCTGTGACAGAAAGTAGAACTGATCCACCAACCTGATAATGTTGGTAAGCAAATAATTTTCTGTATCAAAAAGCCTTTGTGTGATACTGATTAGAAAAGTGACCAGAATGAGAAGATTTCCTAAATCAGCTGGCTGACCTGTCGCTTGTCTTCAATTACAAACTTGGAAAAAGAGCTTAGAAGGTGAGATGAAGCAATGGCAGAAAGTTAAGGAACAATTTTATAATTCTCAGGGAAGATACTGATCATTGAGAAAATAAATATGTATGAGATGGAGGCACTATCCCTGATTAATTAAGAAAATTCAGGATAGTATTCAATTGAAAGAAAAAGATACATCACTGTGAAGATTGTGGGTCAAAAGATCGAATGGACTTTAGGAACAAGCAAAATAATGAGGGGTGATCAAGTCTATGAGAGAAAGCTAGCCAGAAATATAAAAACAGATGTAAGAGTTTCTATGGTATTTGAAATGGGAATAAAAGAAATTGAAATGAGTGTTGGTCTCAGAAGATGGGTTTCTCTCTTACTGGAGAATTACTAATGTGAAACAAACATATGGTGGAAACTTTGAACAGATATCCCAGGAAAACTTGAAAATTGAGAGGCAAAAAGGAGGGAGGATTTTGAAAGAACGACAATCACATGGGGAAACAATAGGAAATAAAGGCTGCTAAGTCCCCTGGACCCAATGGCCTGTTTCCAAGGTCTTAAAAGAAGAAGCTGCAGAGATAGTAGATACATTGTTTCTTATCTTCCAAGATTCCTTAGGTTCTGGAAAGATCCTAATGGATAGGAAAACCACAAATATAATACCTCTATTCAAGAAAGACAGGAGACAGAAGCAGGAGAACATTGGTCAGTTAGCTTGACAGGTGTCAAAAAGAAAACGCTAAATGTGGAAAATTATGATACAATTAGGAAGAATGAAGAGAGATAACAAAGTGTAGAGCTGGATGAACACAGCAGGCCAAGCAGCATCAGAGGAGCAGGAAAGCTTGAACATAGTTTTACTGAAGACAAATTGTTCCATTAATATTACAAAGCTAAACTTTACGTATTTACTGACTGGAAATCACTATTAAATAATTAAAATTTTTAAATGGGCCAAGACAGCAAGTTGTTAAGAGGAGCACAGAATGTGTTTTGTGATTTCTGCACAGGCTCAGATCTACCTCAGGTGCCCAGAAAAAAAAAAATTAAATGGCCCAGGGTGAGGTGCCGTCCCTTGGAATGGACATTCTGAAATGAAATTATTTGTGGAATTCACACATACAATTATCTGTGGATTTACCAAAAAGTAAAATCCATGGACTCCCAGTCTCACTGTCACCGAGTTTGATAGTTTAAGGAGATCTGCAGAGATACTATTTCATCGTAGTTATGTTTCAGTAGGTGCTCTTACTTTGAGCAATTTACGTAGAAAATTGAAATATTGATAATATAATTGGAAAAGGCTTCAGATAACAAATCTTATTCAAGGTCAAAAGGCACACGACACCAAGTTATAGTCCAACAGGTTTATTTGAAATCATAAGCTTTTGGAGTGCTGCTCTTTGTCAGGTTCACCTGAAAAAGGGGCAGCACTTCAAAAGCTTGTGATTTCAAGTAAACCTGTTGGACCATAACCTGGTGTCATGTGACATTTGACCTTGTCCATCTTAGTTCAACACCGGCACTCTAGATCAAATCTTATTCACTTCAAGGACCAGGGAGAAACAGAAGGTCCTGAGTGAAAGTTTTCTTTCCCTCTCTCCTTCAACCTTGCAAACTTGAACCCTGACTGTTGTTTTACTATTCATGTCAATTTGAGATAACTCACCCAGGTTGCTGTTTCCAGAAAAACAAATAAATCATTTGTCTACATCTTTAATGATCTTGACGTTGAAACTGGCTGGGGCCCAGCTTTGATCTGCCTATGAGAACTGCAAAACTCATCTATCTTTATTGAACTTTAGACCGCTGAAAACATACACTTTGTAACAAATACAAGGGGTCTTGTGCCTTAGAGGCAACGACCTACCTGAACTAATTGGCCATTGAATCATGAAGGGTTAGGGAAATTGCTCAGGGAATTCTTCCACCACTTCCTCAAAATTCCCAAGGAGGAAAAGGAGCGAAAGATATTGTAATTGATTTGTACATAGATGTTGGAGCTTCTATTATTTTACATGGACTGGGTTAAGTGCAACAAATTTTGTTTTTCAGAAGAAACTCCAGAAAATCTCTGTTATTTTCTTCTACAATGACGGCAGATAAAACTGTTAATCACTCACTGTTTTGGCATTCATATCCTCTTAAGAAAACATCTTGTGGTCAAACAAAGTTAAAAGGAAACGTTAAAAGGTTAACAAGTAAAGTTAAAAACCATCCAACTCTTCCTCACCAATGCATAACACAAATTCATCAAGTTCTTTAAAGAACTAATAAGCAAAGTGGTAAAGGAGGAATCTACAGATGTGATGTGCTCAGGTTTCCATAAGGTATTCAATTTGGCCATGTTGAATATTACAGCCATCAAAGGGGAAGGAGGTGGTGTAGTGGTAATGTCACTGGACTAGTAATACAGAGCACTAAGCTAATGTTGTGGGGCCATCAGTATGAAGCCCACTATGGCAGAATTCAATACCTGGAATTAAAGGCTAGCCTAATGGCAACCATTGGTGATTGCCAATAAAAACACAACTGGTTCACTAATGTCTCTTAAAGAAGGGAATCAGCCATCGTTACCTGATCTGGCTGAAATGTGACTCCGGAGCCACAGCAATGTGGCTGACTTTTAATTGCCCTCTGGGATAAACAGGTTATTTTTGAGTTGTAAACTTGTGAAGTGCCCACAGGGATCAGACCTGGGACGTTAACAATCCACAATCTGTATGAACTACTTGGATGAAAGGACTCAATATATGGTGGCTAAATTAGCTGACGATGCAAAGATAGTTAGAAGAATAAGTTGTGACGAGGATATAAGGCGTTTGCAAACAGATATAGACAGGTTAGGCGAATGGGCAAAAAATTGGCAGATAATGTGGAAATGAGCAGTGTAATGTGGTAAAACATGAACTTGTTCACTTTGGCAGGAAGAATAAGAAAGCATTATGTTATTTAAATAACAGAAGATGCAGAGCTCTAGAGTACAAATGGATCAAAGTATCCTGAAGTGCACATGAAGCACAAAAGGTTAGACTGCAAGTGATTAGGAAGGCAAGTGGAATGATGCCATTTATTGCAAAGGGAAATCTAGTATAAAAATAAGTAAGGCGTCCTACAGCTGTAAGGCCTCAGTAAGTTTACACCTAGAATACTATTTACATTTCTGGTCTCCTTAATTCAGAAAAGATATGATTGTATTATAAATAATTCAGAGGAGGTTCACTCAAATGATTCCTGGAATGAAAGGTTTGTCTAAGGAAGGAAGCTTGAGCAGGTTGGGAGTTGGAAGAGTGAGAGGTGATGTAGTAGAAGTGTAGAAGATCAAGATGAGTCATGACAGGGTGGAGCTGACAGGATGGTTCCCCTTGTGGGAGAGACTACGACTAAAGTACACAGTTTTAAAAGAAGGGGTTTCCCACTTAAATTAAAGACTAAGAAGTTTCTCTCACAAGTTTGTTAGTCTGTGGAATTCTCTTTTTCAGAGAACAGAAGACATTAAGTCGTTGAATATGTTCAAGGTGTATTTAGATAGATTTTCAACCGGCAGGGAAAAAGGAAGTTGAGGGTTATGGGGATTAGGGTAAGACAAGAAAGTGGAATTGAGGCCACAATCAGATCAGCTAAGACCTTATCCACTGGTGAAACAGGCCTATTTCTGCTCCTAATTCTTGTGTCCTTGCAACTGATTCCAGACTTTGGGACAGAAGTCTAATAGTTTGTCTTCCCATCATTCTGCATGTTGAATAGTTCCAAATTCTCCCAAAAAAAAAAAACACAATAATTGGGAGTACTTTGTCCTATGCAGTCACTGCTGCTGGGTGTATACTCTTTCCTGGATGTTGTAGCAAGTTCAGAGAAGGGGAACGTTTTGCATTCTGTCTGTCTTTTTCATTGTTGTGTATACTGCAATACCTATTTCCCGGCCTTGATCACCTTGCAAGCATCTCCCTGTAATAGGATCTAAATCTTTTGTCTCTGTTAATTCCTCTATTCTAGTGAATTCTTCATATATTCCAGTAAAGCGCCTTATGTGGAATGTGATCTTGATGGGCGAGTCTTGGTCAATATGTCTGGAGATATTATAATAATCCAGGATAGTATCTTCCAATGAAAGATCTTGAGATAATTTCCACATATTTTTCACTTTGTTATCGAGACAAGGAAATCCTTTTGACAACGATTTTGATGCAGCAGTCAACTAATCTAGATGTGATTCATAAGCGGAGGATTCATTCCCAAAGTTCCAAATCTGGTTAGCTTCCCAATAACAGCAGATGTTACAGCTCCCACTTTCTTGTGTTGGTTTTCAAAGGAAGGTCAAACTGCAACTGCTACATCACAAGAATAGAATTCATATATAATTGAGAATAGAGAATGTCTATTATTTCCCTGTGTCATGGTCAAATACCACTTCATGACAATCAGATTATTCCCAGAATGTCTCCAAGATCTGCCTCACATGGTGTAACAAGGATATTTTGTGACAGTAAAAATGAGATTGAAAATGACAAGAACTTCAGGTGAAACCTCCTTGCCTAAATTCCAAGTTTCCAGTCTATTTCTTTGGACTGAATTTTATGGAGCTCAGCAGTGGGTAGGAATATGATCTGAAGGTGTGTTGCCAACTTCTGTCCCCACCTTTGACAAGCACTTGATAGGTGGCTAATTAACGGTCACTCACTGGGGAAAACTGGCCAACTGTAGATAGGAAAGGTGGGCAATTGGCCGACTAGGAATGGAATGACTGTGTCAAGAGGGGCAGGTCATGAAGCAGAGGACCATCATTATTTCCCAGTTAAAGCCACCCCTGGCATGAACTGTGGCATTTGGCCCAGACATCATCATTTTGAGCCTGAAGTTGTTACAAGACTGTTAAACGCATTGAACTATTGCTGCAGGTAACAGCTTGATTTTAAATGTGGAAGATTATTGCCCTCTTAGTGAATTAATCTAGACTCTTTGCTAAGGAGGAAAGGACAACTGAATGCTCATCTCCCCTATAATTAGGTAGTGTTTAGTAAAAAAAAATCAAATGCAATCTTTTAATAATCTACATTTCTCCATGATGGAAGAGAGAATGGAGCCCCAGCTAGTGATGACCTAGGACAGCTTCATTGTTTGATGATGACCAGTTATGACTCCTCTTCCAAGTTGGTGGAGGGGGCATCCTTATGCTGGCAGACTGGTAAAGGAGACCTCCCAGCAAGACCAAAGCAATCTGGACAGAAGCAGCAGCAGAGGTTGACAGCCATAGGGTGAGAACCTGGCTGCTGTGCAGGGAACAGCTGACTGACATCTTGAGATCTGCTAGTGTGAATGTACAACCATTTTGGAGATCTAGATGCGAGAGGGTAAAGTGGCTGGAATTTGGGCTTGCCTCCTGCAAATGCCTAAGCCTGGAAGGTGACATGTTACAAAAATGCTACATTGCATGGCAACCAGGTTCATGGGATATGGAACTCCAGTATCTGCCACTTGGCAAGCAACACTAAATAATGGTGGCCCTCAACAATGGCCACCTATATGAGGATTTTATTGGAGCACACCCGCAGTATCTTCATTACAATGTTCCTTTTCATTTGCAGGAAAGGAAGATGCACGATGTCTATTGTGATAAAGGTTGTGGGATTTATATATATTTTATCATCATTAGCATCAAATTTGGATTTTACGTGATAACATATAGATTCTTCTGTGTGTCTGCAGGGATTGATAATTGGACTGAGTGCTTCTGTGGCCATGGTGATTTTTTAATAAACAGTCTGTGCAGACTTACTTTTAGAACCAATGGGTTTTATTTATCCGAGGAAGGTTTATGACCCAGCAAAGTATACAATTGTGCCTCAAGGTTTCTGTTAGAAATTTCTGCACTTGATTTTTTTCCCAAGCCTAAGTGAAATGCCCACAGCTTTGAGAAAGAGAGAGAGAACACTTTTTACTTGTACTTTCAGTTTATTGCAGTTCTATGGAAGTTTGCAAGTGTAAAGTTGCTGTTAAAGAAGGGAGAAGTTAGGTTGACTTGACACTACATTACCTTAATGTAAAGAGATAGTGACAATCCCAGGCTGGAAATGTTTTAACAAAATACTGAAGAGGCTATTTGAAGCTGAGAACATATAAGCTCAGGTATATGATAGCTCCAGGAAGAAGCCATCAGATTTTCCTGACTGGCGGCTGAATCTTACCATTTTTTTGACTAAGTGTAAATCATGCAGAATTGATTAAATGATTCTCAATGTATTTTACCAGCCACTCTCATTGCTATGTAAGTCGTCACAGCATGAATTACAGCCCATTTCCGCCCCATCTTATCACATGCTGTTCACAGACGAGATAGCAAGAACTGCAGATGCTGGAGTAAGAGACAACACAGTGTGGATCTGGAGGAACACAGCAGGTCAGGCAGCATCAGAGGAGCTGGAAAGTTGACGTTTCAGGTCGGGACCCATCTTTCACTCTGCTCATGTTCTATCAATGATATCCCTCCGATGCATGCAACACCTTCCTTCACTCACTCACTCTCATTAGCCCTCATCCTCCACAATACTAACCTCCACGTTGTCTCTTCATTCTCTCGGAACATCCCAACACCTTTCCCCCATGAAACAACCCTAATAAGCTGTGTCTCTCAGTTCTGTTTTACTGTGAGGCATTTGCCTCACTTATATCATAATAGGAGAAGACATCCCATGACAGGGCTGAGTGACACCACACATGGTGGGGGTCAGTGGAGTTGGGGGGTTGGGGTTGACCGCTGCTGAACATCCATGTCTCACCTTTCCCCCCCTCAACTCTATTTCTCTGAGTGAGCATAAATGCTTACTAGACAAATTTACTGAGAGTGCGAAGTGTTCTGTTTAAGTGCTGAGAATTCCACAGTTTTTGTCGCATTACCTTTCAGGTCATACTGTGGTTTTTCAAGTGCCATTCATAAAAGTTGACTATCTGTGTCACAATGATGAGAGAAAACCTGGGAATTACATTAGTAGAACCTATCTATTGACTAAAGTCTAAGATGTGGTTCTAAGATTCACGCAATGTAGGTGGACAGAAGGGGCAGCAGTGGGCAACACAGTGCACAGCACAACTCAGAATGATAGCCATGGCCATCTTCAGTTGACAGCTTGGATATTAATGGGAAACGAATTTGTGACAACAACTGAGTGAAGTTCACCAAGAACATCATCTATAGCAAGGCCTTATCCTCAGTAGCACCAAGATACCACAGGTAGATAACAACTGAAAAATTAGAATAAAATGAGCCTATTCAGAAGCTGGAGGAAAAGAAAAGCCAGAGGATGACAAAGGTCGATCTGAAGGATTTCTGTCAGAGTCATATATCCATAAGTATAGTTGGTTATTAGGACTCAGCTCCCGGATACTGACAATGCAATGGAGTTTCGATGGCATATGATGAAAGGTGAAAGAGTGCATGCCCATCACCATTCACAGCTTAAGGATTGTCTGGCCAGGACAATGAGAACATCACTTCACACTTTTGGGAAAAGTAACAATTGACGCTCCGTAAATTTTCACAAACTAAGAGAAAGGCTCTTATCTCTCAAATTATTGACTCACTTTTTCTCACCATGTTCTCTTTATAAGGAACGGTGGTAAAGCATTTTTATGAGGTGGTGGCATTCTGTCCTCACCAGACATCAATCCTTCAATCAGGTGTAAGCATTAGCCATGGAAAGAGACTAGCCCATATGGAGTCCCCGGCCATACACTCAGATTTAGTGCAGACCAGCTGGCAGGAGTATTTGCAGACATCTTTAACTTCTCCTTACTATGTTCTGAAGTCCCTACCAGCTTCAAGAAGACCACCATTATCCCGGTGCCAAAGAAAAATCATGTAGCGTGCCTCAATGAGGACCACCCAGTGGCTCTGACCTCCATAATTATGAAGTACTTCTAGAGGTTAATCATGACTCACATCAACCCCAGCCTCCCAGATTGCCTTTATCCTTTGTAACCATTGCAACAAGTCCATGGCAGACGCCATCTCTTTGGCTCTACACTCATCCCTGGTACATCTGGATAACAAGGATACCTATGTAAGGCTCCCACTTATTGACTACACCCTGCCTTCGACGCTATAATTCCAAACCAAATCATCTCCAAACTCGAAACCTAGGTCTCAGCTCCCCACTCCATAACTGGATCCTCGACTTCCTGACCCATGGACCACAATCAGTAAGAACAGATGACAACAACTCATCCACCATAATCCTCAACACCGGTGCCCCCTAAGACTGTGTACTAAGTCCCCTACTGCACTCCTTAAACACTCACGAATGTGTGGCCAAATTCTGCTGCAACTCCAATTATAAGTTTGCTGACGACACCACTGTTATAGGTTGGGTTTCAAGCAGAGACAGAATACAGAAAAGCAATTCAGTGCTTAGCTCTATGGTGTAAAGATAACAATCTCTCCATCAATGTCAGCAAAATGAAGGAGCTTGGCATTGACTTCGGGAAGTGGAGTGGACGGCACACCTATCTGCATCAATGGTGCTGAAGTGGCGATGGTAGATAGTGTCAACTTCCTGGGAGTTATGATCACTAACAATCTGTCCTGGTCCACCTACATCGAGGTGATGGTCAAGAAAGCACATCTCTACTTCCTCACAAGACTAAGGAAGATCGGCATGTGCACAAAAGCTCTTACGAATTTTTATAGATGCACCATAGAAAACATCCTATCTGGATTATCACAGCATGCTCTTTGCAAGACTGCAAGAAACTACAGGGAGTTGTGATCACAGCCCAGACCCCACACAAACTGACCTTCCATCCATTGCCTTGCTTCAGGAAGGCAACCAACATAATCAGAAACACTTCCACTCTGGTTATGCTCTCTTCCATTTGGCAGAAGATATAAAAGTTTGAATAAACGTATAAACAGTTTCAAGAACAGCTTTTCCCCTGTTGTTATCAGACTTTTGAACGGACCTCTCAAATGTTAATTCTGATCTCTGTCTCTGCATCTTCTCTGCAGCTGTAACACTACATTCTGCACTCTGTTCTACTACTCTGATGCACTTCTATGGTATTATCAGTCTGCATAGAACACAAAGAACACCTTTCACGGTATCTCGGTTTATGAGCTAACAATAAATCAAATTCAAACTTAGTTGATGTTCTGGGTACCGGGTCAAATCCTGCCATGCAGATGGTGGAATTTAAATAAATCAATTTTAAAAACCTGGAATTAAGAGTCTAATGAAACCATTGCTAATTATTGAGAAAACCCATCTGGTTCATTAATGTCCTTTAGGGAAGAAATTACTGTCTTTATCTGATTTTGCCAACATATGACAGTCCAGGGCAATTATGGCTGACTTCAACTGCCCTCTGGGCAATAAAAATGTTGGCCTAGCCAGTATTGCCCACATCCTGTGAATGAATAAAAAAAAGAGGATGGTCAAGGTTTCCTGTTACCAAAGAGAGAATGACAGGAGATTACTTCTGTATCCAGTATCCAGGACAAAGCAACCTGCTTGGTCGGCACCCCTAACCAATATATGAGTGTAGCAATTCACCAATCCTGATGCGACAGCACCTTCAATATCTGTGCCCCTGTATTACCTACGAGACAAGGGTAGCAGATGTATTGGAATACCACCACCTGCAAGATCTCTTTCAAGCTGGTCGCCAGACTGACTTAGAAATATATTGCCTTTCCTTCATTATCATAGGGTCAGCATCAATAACAGTATTGTGGGATGGCCCTACATCCCTAAGGACTGCAGTGGTTCAAGAAGGCTGCTGACCACCATCTACAATACACATTGCATGACCAGCTATAAAAATGGCAGGGAGAATGTAGAAAATTAGTAGAGACGTCCCTGTTACAAAGACATGGTTATAGACAGACAACAACATGGTTAAACGAATCACTTCTCTTACATTGTGAAGTGTGATTGCTTTTCAGTGATTAAGTCTTCCAGATATTCATTATAACATAGATATTTCGTGAGCTCCCTTGAGAAGTAAGAACCATCAATCTGATTCTGGCTGAAGAATGATTTGGAAAGTGAGATTCTGAAGTAACAATATTTTCACATGAATTTGTTCAGGAAGCAGGCAAACTGTCTGATGATGGAGTGTTATGGTGTAGGACTGCATTTATTTTATGACATTACTGTTTAAGCATAATTGTCTTATCCTTCAGTAATCAGTTGTATACATAGTCTCTGTATAAAACATAGCTAACAAGTAGGGTAGATAATTCAACTGAAGGTAAGCTATCATTCTGTACACATTGTGACCTGTTAAGAAACAATGAAAAGGACTAATTCAGACCATGTAAAGTTGCTCTATTTAAACATTGTTAGAATGTTGATAATGAGGAAAACGTAATCAGAGAGGATATTTCTGAGGGACCGTCCAGTGAAACTATATGGAGAGAAATTAGAAATAAGAAAAGGATGATCACCTTAATGGAACTGTACTATAGCACCCCCAGAGTAAGAGAAAAATGAGGTACAAAAACACAGAGAGATCTCAGATATATGTAAGAATAATACGGTTGTAACAGTAGGGGATTTTAATTTTCCAAACATTGACTGGGACTGCCCTTGTGTTAAAGGCTTGTATGGTGAAAAATTTGTTAAATGTGTTGAAGAAAATTTTCTTTATCAACATATAAATGTACCTATGGAGAAGGAGCAAAACTTGACCTTCTCTTGAGAAATAAGGCAGGGCAAATGACTGAAGTGTTAGTGGGGGAACACTTTAGGACTAGTGATAATAATTCTATTAGTTTTAAAATAGTCATGGAAGGTGATAAGCCTTCCATAAATGTTAAAATGCTTAACTGGAGTAAGCAAATTTTAACAGTATGAAACAAAAACTTTCGAAAGTTGATTTGAGTAGACTGTTCGCAGGTAAAGGGACGTTTGACAAGTGTGAGGGTTTCAAAAGTGTAATAAAGGGAATTCAGAGGCATTATGTTCCTTTTAGGTAAAGGGTAAAGGGTAAGGCTGGTAAGAGTAGGGAACAATGAACGAATAAAGATATTGAGGTTTTGGTCAAAAATAAGAAAGAATCATATATTAGATATAGACAACTGGGATCAGATGAATTTTTTGTAGAGTATAAAGAGTGTAGGGGCATTCTTAAGAGGGAAATCAGGAAGGCAAAGGGGGGGATATGAGATAGCCTGGGCAGATAAAGTTAAGGATAATCCACAGAGATTCTATAAGTACATTAAAAGCAATTATAGAGACAGAGAATAGGGCCTCTTAAAGATCAACAAGGTCATCTATGTGTTGAACCTCAGGAGATAGGAGAGATACTATTTCTCGTCAGCTTTTACTGTGGAGAAAGTAATGGGGGCTGGGGAACTTGGGGAAAAATATTGATGTTTTGAAAACAGTTCACTTTACAGTAGAGGAAGTGCTGGAGGTCTTAGGAAACATAAAGCTAGATAAATCCCCAGGACCTGATCAAGTGTATCCCAGGACGTTATGGAAAGTTAGAGAAGAAATTGCGGGACACCTAGCAGAGATATTTGCATCATCAATAACTACTGGTGAGGTGCCAAAGGACTGGAGAGTGGGTAACATTGTGCCTTTATTTAAGAAAGGCTGTAAGGAGAAGCCTGAGAACTATAGACCTGTGAGTCTGCCATCAGTGGTGGGTAAGTTGTTGGAGGTAATTCTGAAAGACAGGATATACGTGCATTTGGACAGGCAAGGACTGATTAGGGATAATCAGCATTGTTTGGTGCGAGAAAGATCATGTCCCACAAACTTAATTGATCTTTTTTTGAGGATGTAACCCAAAAAATTGATGACGGCGGAGTGTCGGACGTTGTTTACATGGACTTTAGTAAAACCTTCGATGACGTTCCACTTAGTAGATTAATTAATAAAATTAGACCACATGGGATTCAGGGCGAGCTTGCCAGCTGGATATAAAATTAGCTTGATGGTAGGAGACAGAGGAATCAGTATTGGGCCCACTTTTGTTTGTCATTTATATGAATGATTTGGATGAGAATACAGGAGGCATGATTAGTAAGTTTGCAGATGACACCAAAATTGGTGGTATAGTGGACAGTAAAGAAGGTTACCTAAGAATACAAAGAGATCTTGATAAATTGGGTCAATGGGCTGAAGAGTGGCAGATGGAGTTTAATTTGGATAAATGCGAGGTATTGCATTTTGGTAAAACAAACAAGGGCAGGATTTATAAGGCCATGGATAGTGTTGTAGGATAGGGAGATCTAGGGATTCAGGTACACGATTAATTGAAATTTGCGTCACAGGTAGGGGGGTTAAGAAGGTGTTTAGCATGCTTGCCTTGATTGCTCAGATATTTGAGTATAGGAGTTGGGACGTCATGTTGAGGTTGTACTGGAGGCTGATGAGGCCTCTTCTGCAATACTGTGTGCACTTTTGGTTGCCCTGCTATAGGAAGGATATTATTTAACTGGAGAAAGTTCAGAAAAGATTTATCACGATCTTGACAGGAATGGAGGGTCTGAGTTATAAAACTAGGCTGGATAGGCTGGGATTTCTTTTGCTCCAGCATAAGAAGTTGAGGGGTGACCTTATAGAGGTTTATAAAATCATGAGCGGCGTAGCTAAGGTGAATAGTAAGAGTCTTTTCCGGGGGGTGGGGGGCAGTTCAAAACTAGGGGGCATATTTTTAAAGTGAGAGGAGAAGGATTTAAAAAGATCTCAAGGGGCAATTTTTGTACACAGAGATGGTTTATGTGCAGAATGAACTGCCAGAGGAGATGGAGGATGCAGGTACAATCACAACATTTAAAAGACATTTGGATAACTACATGAATAGGAAAGATTTGGAAAGATATGGGCTAAATGCAGGCAAGTGGGACTAGTTTAGTTTGGGAACATGGTCGCAATGGACTAGTTTGATCGAAGGGTCTGTTTCCAAGCTGTATGATTCTATGACTCCTAGAGACAGCTAGCCTTTTAATCAGTAACAATATGTTTTTAAAACATAGAAAATATGTTTTTGTAAAATAGCTTTGAAAGTGGATAAGCACATATTCATCTTGTTAAGTTGTCATTGTTGAGAAAGGAAGCGTAGATCTGGAGCTCCCCTGAATGACAATGATAATGGCCTCAACTAGGCTCAAGGAACCATTCTAGAGGGGACTTAGATAATGACTGCTTAATCAGCTGGACAAACCTGGGGTCTTTAACCAATATGGCTCAGAACCAAGTTGGGAACATTGTATATAACTTAAGAGATCATATGATGCTAATTACACATCATCATCAAGGACAAATGAAGACAGGCAGTTGGTTTCAATCAAGAGGCAAAGTGCCTGATTAACCGGAGATTGAGGACTGATGTTTGATGGTAAACGTGACTACAGGTAACTGCCATTGTTTAAAGAAGGAGGTAGACAAAAAAACGGCTAACTACATGCCTATTAGCTTAACTTCTGTAATGGGGAAAATGCTTGAATCTATAATCAAATAGCGAGACATCTCAATAGAAATTTTCCCATTGGGTAAGTTCAAATAATTTACTGGAATTCTTTGCCCCAGTGAAGCAGTTGAGGCTACCTCATTGAATGTTTTTAAGACAAAGATAGATTTTTAAACAGTAAAGGAATTAAGGGTTATGGTGAGCGGGCGGGTAAGTGGAACTGAGTCCATGAAAAGATCAGTCATGATCTTATTGAAAGGTGGAGCAGCTTCGATGAGCCAGATGGCCTACTCCTGCTCCTATTTCTTATGTTCTTAGTAAAATATCATGATTTTGTGCTTATTGTGCAAAACTTAAGAACATTTATAAAGCTTGCGAAAGACCCCTTGTACCTGTGTGATTTTTTAATTAGTATGAACTGGAAAATATATTTCTTATTTTGCATTCTGCTGCTGCGTGGATTTTCCAGCACCAGTAGCAATTCAGAATGCAGTCCCATCTAATGATTTCCATAGATTTGTGCTATGCTCCCTGAAGAGTCTTGTATCTGATGGACAGCTGTCATTTTCAGGTCAGAACAGATGAAGTGATGCTCCGAGACATGATCAGTACACACAGGTAGAGAGAAGGGTAATTAGAGGTGTGGGGAAGGGCCATGTCTTTTTCAACTTGCCATGTGGTACACAATCTTGGATCTTATCCTCTGATTTGATGCACTGCCTTCTTTTGGGTTTTGTCAGATAATTAACTGACTTGTGGATCTTTTCAGCAGACTGAACTTATCTTTGGATTCCCTTGCCACCAACTATAATGGTGATAAATGAACATCTGAAATCCATTAAACTGTCAGTTTTTGTCTTCAGAGGAAATACTGTAAGATCCTTTTGTCCTTCTGTCCCTCCCTGCTAAAAGAACATCACAAATGTCAGCAAGTATCAGTCATGTAGGCCCTTCGAACCAGTACAGCCATTATGAAGCGAGTTTTTGTTGTAATGCTTCCAAGGCATGTTTAGTTGGTCGTTTCCACTGTCAAGTGAAAGTAGTACAAGACAGCACAGCCTCAAAATTAGGGTGAGCAGATTTAAAACTGAATTGAGGAGGAACTTCTTCCCCCAAAGGGTTGTGAATCTGTGGAATTCCCTGCCCAGTGATGTAGTTGAGGATTCCTCATTGCATGTTTTTAAAGCTAAGATAGGTAATTTTTTGAACAGTAAAGGAATTAAGGGTTATCTTGAGAGGGTGGGTAAGTGGAATTGAGGCCATGAAAAGTTTAACCATGATCTTATTGAATGGTGGAGTAGGCTCGAAGGGCCAGATGGCCTACTCCTGCTTCTGGTTCTTATGTTCTTATATCCTACCTCAAGTACTAAGACCAACCTCAAAATAGTATTCTGGGTCTGGTCTCAGAAAAGCCCAATACTAATTGCAGCAAGACGTCCTTTTTTTTTATTCGATTTTTTTGCAATAAAGGCGGATATGTATTCAATGGAGACATGGACAATGTATAGCAGACACCTCCAATTTCTAAACAAATATCACCAGAGATACTTCTACAAAACCTTGCAGATCTAGGGGCAGCATAAGTACTCCAACATCAGTGTCCCCCCTCAGGTCAACATTCCAAGCATCAAGGCTCTGGCTACTGTCAATTAACTGCATTGGGTGAGCCACATTGACTGCATGTCTGACTCAAAACAGGTTCTTTACTAAAGTGGTTACCAGGAGGGCAGAGGAAACACTCCAAGGACATCCTCAAAGCCTTCCTGAAAATTGTGGTAACTCCAGTCACCCATGGCAGTCTCTAATCCATGACCATCCAACTGGTGAGCAGACATCCATAATGTGGCAACCATCTCAAACATTTCGAATAGACTCATGAGGAAGCCAAATGCAAACAGTGGAAGGGCCACGTGAAAACCTGAACATCTCACCCACCCCTTCTACAAGCACCATTTGTGGCAAGGTTTGCGGATCTAGTACTGATCTAGTTTTGTCATCTCAGGACCCACAATTCCAGAATGGAAGAAAGCCAGCCTTAGTCTCAAGGGTCTGCCTAAGAGGAAAAGATATTTGTTTTTCTATTTGCAGACTGAATCTACAAGTTTACTTTCTGTGATTTGTATAAGTTTGTGAACACTTAAACTCCTTCACCATCGAAAATTATTCTCTCTTTTTATTTTCCCTACCAAACCCAATACCCTCACATTTCTTTACATTAGATTCCATTAGTCACTTCTTCACTCCTAACCTGACCATGTGGTTTTACAGCGTCTGTGTGCCCTCAGGGCTCACTTTACCACTAAGCTTTATGTCATCAGTAAACTTATAAACATATTAGTTTTAGCCCCTTCATCTAAATGACTGTCACAGATTGTAACTAGTTAAGGATCCAGCAATGACCTTTATGCCACTCAATTGTACCGGCATTTCAACATAAAAAACCTGTTTGGGTCAGTTCCGTTTTCCGTCCTTTAACCAATTCTCTATCCAGCCCTTATGCAATAACCTTCCATATTTGCACCAGATGCCTTCTGAAAATCTGAATATTTTTCAGTCACTTTGTGTGTGTATGTGTGTGACTGTATCTGTGTCTCTTTCTCTGAATGATTGTAAAAGATCTATAAACACCAGTGAAGTACTTTAAATTTGTCCATGGTTGACATTTTGAGGCAATTATTACAGAGTCAGATATCTCTTTAATTCAGCTTTAATTCTTTAAATACCTAGACAGATATGGAGACCTTCACTTCAGGTTACAAGTTGACTTAATGAATGTTTTCAGTATTCGGGGGAATCTAGAGGGTAAATATTGAGAAACTATTACTGCTGGCCAGCGGTTTGAGGACTGGGGAGTTAAGTTAGAGCCAGGCCTTTCAAGATTTAAGTTAAGAAATGCTTGCCAACACATAAGATATCAGAACTTTGGAATCTTCTTTAGCAGACAAAAAGTGATGTGAGGATGTGAGGTAAATTGTTCATTTTGAAATCTGAGATTAATAAATTTTGATGATCATACCCACACCTCTCACCTCCACATACACAGGTTACCTTTCTGGTTTCTAACTAAATCTATTATTTCCTTAGGTATCCTCTTGCTGGTTATGTATTTATAAAAATATCTTTGGACTTTACTCGCTTTCACTTGCCATGTATTCTCTTTGCCCTCTCCTGGCTTTCCTGACTTCCTTTTTAATATCACCTTGTAGTCTCTAACCTGCTCTTGGTTTTCTACAGTATTGAGCTTTCTGCATTAGCCTTCTTTTGCCTTATACTGTTGGTGTGGTCCTGACACTGTCTCACTGCTGCTCCATCTCCAATCTCCTATCTCCTGTTTCCGCCTCACTTCCCTCTCTATTTCCCTCTTCTAACCATGTTAACTATCATTAGGGGTCAACTTAAATCATGGAAAATTTGAACACACTTTACAAGTCTCACAGTTTGAACAGTAAAATTGGAAGTTATTTCACAGCTATATTTATACAATATAACCAGCAAAGTACATCACGTGATGGGAGACAGCAAACATTGTAACATTTCGGTACACATTGTACCTCAATGTTGTAATAAAGTGTTTAATAAGACCCGTTCGACCAACTGTCATTTCGCAGCTGCAACATTTCACTAGGTCCACAGTCTCTGCAAACATTAAATCATTGCCAAAGGAAAGCGCGCAAATTCAACACAACCTTCCTTCGTTGCTCTGATAGATTCCTGGTCTTAATCGGAACTGTATTCCATTTTCACTTAACCTTTTTATTAAATCTCTTTCATTATCTAATTGTAATCAGGGAATGAAAAAGTGAATTAAAAAGGAAATTTAGAAAGCATTGTCCCAAATCCAGCACTGATACACATACACTTCCGTATCATTTGGTATGGGTCTAACAGACCCAAACAGACTGAGGAAAGGCAGGGGGAAAGAAGCAGGGTGAAGCTTCCAGTCTCGAATAGGGATTTTGCAGATCTTACAAAATATAAACTGAGCGACAAAAGGTTAGTCCTTAATTAGAGATCCGAACACGAATTTAATTCATTCTCAACGGCAGAAATATTGCTGACGCTTGAAGTTATCAAACATTGTTCAAATATGCAAGAATGCAGGAATAAGAAATGTTTTAATCCTGACAGGATTTAGCCTCACTAACTTTGTATTTACAAGACACAATCATAGATCAAATAATCCGCGTACAACCGCGAAAGTTTGGCACAGAACTGAAGTGGAAGCGATAACCCTTTTGAGGAACAAATCGCAACAGTTAGGATTGCTCCTTATTTCAGACCTGATGGCGTCCAAACCTCATCGCCTGCGATAGGGTTAACATATTTGGGAAGCTGCTGGAAAAAGCATACCATTGTTCACATAAGTCGAGACATTTGAATGACTGGCTTTTCAGAGAGGTAAATGCCCGATACCTCAGCGACTTTCTACCCTGAGTCTGAGCCACACCCAGACCTGGAGCTCTCAGTCAGTGCTTAATGAGCAGGGGGACGAGGTATCAGGATTCCTGCCACGATTGATTACGCACTGCTGCCCTTTACTGCTGGAGGTGCTCCACATGGAGATGAGAGCTCAAGTTTGTCCAGGGAACTAACCCAAAGCTCATGACTAAATAATTTTGAGACGCTGGTGCAAATAGACACATCAGCCTTCAAGAGGAGTGGCAAAAACTCAATGCCGGGGCGTTGTCTTACGAAACTATTTGTGTAAACAGAATGGAAGATATTTAATCTTCATCTGGTTCGTTTAAAAACGGGGAGACAAAAAAGAATGAAGAAGGAGTGAAATGCGGGCGGGGGAGTGCAGGCAGTTTGTTACCTGTATCTCCAACAAAATTACAGTCTGGGTATCCAAGAGTTTTTCTTTTGAATGTATATTGGCTATATTCCTGAAAATCGACTCAAATCAAATTACTCAAACCAACCTTTTTCCACAGAAGCAACAGACGAGAATTTTCTCTGGATTTAGAGATCCTATAAAATCAAAGAAAAATTGACAAAATGGAATAGAATAGCAATTTATTGTCACTGTATTTATGAAAATACAGTGAGATGTGTACAAGTCGCCACAATTCGGCGCCATTTAGTTATAGAAACTATAAAAATTAATTGAGACAAAAGTTAGGACAAAGTTAATATTTTGTTCCCTCCACCGCAATCTGGATTTCTGGAGTGGCTTAGTAGAGTCCCTAAGAATTTAACCTGCTGTGTTAAATGTGCTTCCAAATAATAGAACTGACAAATGTTCTATAGAGTTTATATTAAATATGTACATATATGCATAAAAATGCATCTTCTACTCTTAAAATTATGTCCTCACTTCCAGTTCATTCTAGCTAATTGCACAAGCTGCAGCCTTTCCATTCATAGATACTGCAAAGTGGAACAAAATTGACATTTCATCTGGGCAAGTTAAACTCAGAATGCAATCGTCACCACAACAACAACTTGTATTAGTGCCTTTACCGTGATAAAACATTTCAAGGCACTTTATGGGACAAATCTTTGATGTTGAGCAACCTTAGGTTCAAAACATTTGGTTAAAGAGGCAGGTTTTAAAGGAGGACAGAGAGGCAGAGTTTGATGGAGGGAATTCTAGAACCACATGTAGCATCAGATCCCAGCTCTTAATTGAAGGAAAACTATTTTGACAACCAGTACTCCAAGAACTATACTTAATCTTCATCTGATTTGTGTAATAATAGGGATATAGAAAAAATCCTGAATGAAGAAGGAGTGGACTGTATTAAGGGAGTTAAGGTTAGTGATCAGGTTCAGTTAATCATCTGAATCTCAAAACAGATTATGGCCACATCCTTGCCAACATTTCTTTAAGTGCTCAGCTGCAATTAGAAATGCTAAGTTTGAAATGAAAACAAGATATTCTAAAAACACCCGTATCAGTGACCCAGTCTAAAACATACAAGGTTTCTTTTACAGATGTTGATTGACATGATCAGCAGGAAGATCTGTTTTTCATTTTCTACTTCTCATGGAAAGTGTGATCTGTACATTTGGAGCTTTGACTTAAAAGATAGGGTGTACGATAAACTGACACTGACTGATGCAGGAACTTTAAAACAAAGTGCTTTGTGAAAGATAGCAGTGTTTAGCACCTTTCTGTATGCTAGTGTTCCAAAACCACTCTTTAGTCTAGCATCAGCCTTTCTGACACTAATACTGCCCATTGAACAATAATTTGATTCATTTTATATTCAAATATCTAAGTTGTAATATTCTGTGGAGAATTCAAAGGCAGTGATGAAACAATAGCCTTATTAATTATGTTATCAACAGTAAGAAGAGCTTGGGGAATGTGTCAGCTTGTTTATCACTGCCTGAGGTTCTTTATGTGACATTATTATAAACATGACTGCAACGGAGAAGGATAACCAAATATGATTCAAACACTCTACTCCTTAGTCTTATTTTTTAAGATTAACACAGCACAATCCCTTCTGATTAATTGAGCCTGCAACGTTAAAGGCAAATGCAAAAGTTTACCAATTCGCGTCCTGTCATTTCACCGGAGAATTCCTATTTTAATAACTGCATATGAAAACATTCCGAATGATATTCCTATCTCTAAAGGCAAAAAGGATTTTTATCTATTGGTGGTGTTGCATTCACATCCTGTGATGGCTGAACTCGGCATAGAAGCCAACAAACAAAACTAGAATACAGTATCTACAAGAGATAAAAGGTACTGCAGATGCTGGAGAATCCGAGACAACAAGCATGGGGCTGGATGAACACAGCAGGTCAAGCAGCATCATAGGAGCAGGAAAACTCGACGTTTCGGGCCCGAAACGTCGAGTTTTCCTGC